>CM052538.1:32009875-32064246 GCA_028533065.1 Trachops cirrhosus
AAAAAACTATGGTACATTTACACAATGGAATACTATGCAGCTGAAAGAATGAAGGAGCTCATACCCTTTGCAACAGCATGGATGGAGCTGGAAAGCATTATGCTAAACAAAATAAGCCAGGCATTGAAAGACAAATACCATATGATCTCGCCATTAACAGGAACCTAAACAACAAAACAAAGAAGCAAGTAAAATATAACAAAAGACACCAAAATAGAGGACAGGTAGTCAGTGACCAGAGGGGAGAGGGGAGGGAATTTCAGGGGAGAAGGGAAGGGTTTACAGGAACAAATATAGAGGACACATGGACAAAACTAGGGGTGTTGGAAATAGGAGGGAGGAGGGGAGGAATGTGTGGGTGGGCTGGAATGGGAATAAAGGATAGAAACTGTACTGAATAAACTAAAATAAAAAATAAAAATAAATAAAAACATTACTGTTACAATGGCATTAAACTTTTGAAAATTTAGAAAATGCTTATTCAAACAAAATTTTGAATTAGATGTCAAATATACCTTAATAAAACTGAAATTTAAAAAATATGAATTATGTAATACTGAAAAGATAATATCGTGGGAAACATAAAAGCTTTTTGTGTAACTAATTTTTAAAGTCAGAAATTATGGAAGACATTAACTCTTCTCTTATTTTTCTTTTATTTAATAAATCACAGAGTTCTAGATTCTACTTCTAAAAATCTTCTCAATTCACTATTTTCTACCAAGTTGACTCTGGGATGTGCAGGGTTGAAGGAAATATTTATTATGGAGTCCTTATTCATATAAAAAATGTGATCTAAAAATTATTCATCAGCTGATGACAAATATAGTGATTTATACATGAAGATTTAGAATAATTGGTAGAATGCACTAGATATATTGACATATTTATTAATGGTTTCATCATTTCATGTGGAAATTATTCACAGTGAGGCATCTTATTTTCCTGTTCAGGTCCATGAACCATCTTTGTATGTTCTTTACTGGCAAATGTGTCATTCCTGGCTAATGTCTTAGCTCTCACTGTAAGGAATTGCTCTCATGTTCGTTTTGAAATGATATGGACCTTCTTGCCTTTGCAGTTTCCTCATACCAGTTACTTAATGCTGCGGTCACATTATGACTCAGGATGCTGTATCATCCATTGCCTCCCCTGACCATTTCCAAAATCCTGGCTTCCAATGTTTTTCTCAAAGCACTATTACTGTACTCCATTGATGATGACCTTGAATATAAGCCTTGCCTATATAGGAACTGTTATTCATTTTCTGGACAAGCTAATTTACCATTTAAAATTTTTAAGATAAGTATAGATCAAAAATTTCCAACCACATCTATTCTTCAATGTACAATATCGGACTACGATCATTGCATTTCTATAATGTGATATCTTTTAATATTTATTGCACCTCTACCCTTCCCATACATGGTCACTAAGGTCAGTAGGTAAGAAGTCTGTAGGCAGAATTAGAATTGCATTTGCACACAGAATATCTTCCCCTAATCTGATATGCATAAGACTGAAAGCGTCACTGCCTTGACTGGAAGAGTCCGTTAGCACAGCAGAGCAATAGTGAAAAAGCCCTCAGACAGAACAAAGGTAGCTGTAACCAAGGACTAACAGGCCTGGTGCATGGAGCCAACAGAATGGCAGGGTAATTTTCCTGGGTGCCATAGGTAAGTGGGTACACAGGGTAAAAGATGCTGTCACCACCTTAACTGAGGTGCTATAAGACAGGGCTGATTTTGCCCCAGGGGACATTTGTAATTTCTGAAGATCACATCATTTTAAGTGTTCACAACTAGATGGGGGAGCAAGGTTTTTACTAGTGCCAGTAAAAAGATGCATCTTGGTAAGGATGTCACTGAATGTCCTGGCATTCACAGACTATCCTCCTGCCCCACTCCCAAAACAAGGAATTATTCAAGTTAAAATGTCAATAGTTCCAAAGAGAGGAGACTCTGCAGTAGACCCTGGGGCACACTGAGGTGGAAATTCATATGGGCAAAAGCTGAGGGTGATTAAACTTAAAAGTCAGCAATGGACTTTAGTGTTATAGACTCCTTCACCTACCCTGTGTCCAGTGTGCATACCATCCCAAATCACGTTGTTAACATCATACTAGCGTCCCTGCAATGAGATCCTGAAAGGAAGTACTGATCAGTGGTAGCAGTCCACTCACAAGAGTGCCATCCTAGTCCTGGGGCCTGTGGACTCAGGGCCCCTGGACAGCCTTACAGCACACGATCTATAGCTTCTTGAAAAATCTTGTCAACCTCACTCATGTAGCACAGCAATTTTCAACCTTGTTTTTTTTTTATCTCAAGGCACACATAAACTAATTACCAAAGTTCTGTGACACAAACAAAAATATATTTTTTGCCAATCTGACAAAAATAGGTATAATTTTGATCTATTCACACCGAACGCTGTTGTTCTATTGGATGGTGTCATTATTTTTTTTTATTTGACAATCTAAAAGGAAAAGAGGTCTATGCCTCTGACTAAATAGTCAGGTATTGAATGTTTAAAAATTCTGGTGGCACCCCAGTTGAAAATCGCTGATGTAGAGAGTTGAGAACTGAATGGGGTACTGAAGGGAAAAAACAGGTGCCTGGGTACAGTCAGGTCATGACCTAAACTTAGGGTCCCTGCCAAAATGCCCTGTCATCCTGCACAGTGCAGGCACCAGAGGGAGACTGAGAACACTTTAAAGAAAGCAATCGAGTCCGGGTCCCCAGAAGGGCGCACTCTGGCGCCATGTCTCCTTCCCAGTTCCTGCGGCAGCACCGTCTCTTGATATCTCCAGTGTGCTCCTCCTAACTGTTCTCTCAAAGTCACACCTGCCGATTCTTATTCTATTTTTTTTTTCATTTCAACAAGAGTGAGCTCTCTGAAATAAACACTCATTTAATTCTACTTAAGGTCATTCAACTTTTTACTTTTCTCAAGATAAAAACCCAAATATTTAAAGTAACCTGTAAGCACCTCAGCTATTGTCTAAAATTCCAGTCTTGCTAATCATCTCTCTTCCTCTCCCTCTTTATTTTTCCATCATACTCCATACTAAACTTTTTAAATATTCTTTAATGAATCATGCTCTGATATTTTTTTTCACCAGGGGCCTTTCTAGAAGTGGTAAGGTCCACCATGACCTACTGCTTTGCCTTTATCTGCCCTTGAGATCTCTTCTTACAGACACTTCTTTTTAGAGGATTTTTTTATTTCCTCTTAGGCTATGTTTTGTTCAACTGTTATACACGCTTGTAGAGTCTCACAGTTTAGTCACACCCCTTATAATTATCTAGTCAGTGTCTATCTTCTTCTTTGTCCTTTATGCTCCATGAGAACAAGGACTGAGTCAGACCTGCTCACTACCCCACCCTCATAAACAACAGTCAACCTAGCACACGGTAGGTTGATCAGTAATGGGTAGTTGCTGGCTAAACAGATGAAAGAAAACTACTTTTCCTATTCAATTTATTATCAAGTAGTCTCTACCTTTATATTACTTTTTAATATTAAAAATACTTCAACCATACAGAAATAAGAGAAGGAATTTATGAATGCTGAATTCCCACCCCTGAGATCTAACAATTATCACCATGTAGGCAAGCCCCTTGTGATTTTAATGCCCCTAGCATTTTTGGCAGCTAGAATTAAAGAGTTTAATTCCTTTTTTAAAATTTATTTATTTGTATTGTTTACTATATTGCAGTTGTTCTGCCTTTTCTCAAATAGTTTAATTCCTAACTAGAATATAGATAAAGGCTTTAACTTGGCTTATAGTCAAAGTTTAAGAAAGGATGTTAGTCATGTTCTGAAGGACTGTAAAGCACATTCCAGAAGAAATGTTTAAAAGTTCACTTGGCTTGAGACAATAGGAAAATGCAGATAGTAAAACAAGAGACAATGATAGCTTAAACAATGGCAATAGTTACAAGACGTCCAGTTTCTGCCTTTTGCTTTAAAGATAACATCGCTGGTGCACAATTATGAGATTTTTTGAAGAATCTTGGTTCTTCAACCCAGCACTCTTTGTCCTCACAATATAATTTTGTGTTGCAGATGTACTGTTTCTTTGTCAGGCAGGAGGAGGGCATAGCTCCAGGGTCGCAAGGAGTCTGATACAAAAATGTGTTATCTGTTATTGAAGAAGCAGGAATGTCTCTTTCAGTTCCCTAAAACTTACCACCTGGGACTCTCTAGCCAAATAAAAACTCCCTACTTGTGCTTTTTAGAGAGAAGATCTTGAGAGATTTCCCTCTCCCATTCTCTCACTTTGGTCAATTGAATAAACCTTTCTCTATCTCCAAGCACCTGTGTTTCAATGCTTTGGTCCATTTAGCACATCGGGTTCAGGGGCTTGACTTTTAAGAGGTGATTCTGTAACAACCATATCCTATATTTACTTCTTCTATTTTACTCTTATATTTAAATATAACTTTATAATATCTACTCCAAAATACTTCAGTATAAATATCTATAAACGAAGACATTCTTTTATATAACCTAATCAGAATATTTCACATCAAAAAACAAAGTCATTCATTGATATCATCCAACCCCCAGAGTATATTCTTATTTCTCCAGATTGTCCCAAAATATCTTTTTCAGTTTCATCAAACCAGTAGCTGATCAAATACATATTTCATTTGACTATAATGTTCCTTAAGTCCCTTTGCTACAAATGGTGTCATTTTTTTTCATGACATAAGCTTATTGTAGAGAGTAATCAATTTCCTGTAAAAAAATTCCACCTTCTAAATTTGATTGATTTCTCATAAATCTTTTACAGTGTATTATTCCCTTATATTTAATGTCACTGGATGTTACTCTAACAGGTTGGTTAGATTCAACCAAAACATTTTTTGTCAAGAATACTTCACAGGCATTATATATTTCATACTGCAGCATATCAGGAGGTACTTAATGTGTAATCATGCTACTATTATTTGTATTAAGATATATCAGTGTATGCTTCCAATTTTCATAGTGTCATAGAGGAGACTTAGCACATTCGGATAAAAAATACAGCTTACTTAAAATAATTCAGTGGATTTTTAAAGTATTCACTGAATAATTTTTTCTTAGTCTTTTTTTAATTTTCCATCTCAAGTCTTTCTATTTTAAGCATTTAACTTACTGAGATTACCTCTTATAGGAAACTTTGGAAAATTTAGATAATAGTTATTAAGGCTGAGGGAGAAATTTTAAAATCCATAATATATAAAATGCAAATTCAACCAGTAAATGGCCAAATTTCCTATAAAAGAAGATGAGACTTACACATATCTGGCAAATATTTCTAGTCAATCACTGAGTACAAACTCAGGTTTTAGGCATACAATTAAGTCTCATTACTATACAACCAGCTTTAGAGATCCTGCAAACTAATAAAGCCATAACAGGTTTATAATGTAATTCGTTAGTGCTCTTAAAATTGTCTCATGCTGATCAAGCACTTTTGCCTTTGCTTTTTATTTCCCTTATATTCAATTCAAAAATAAAACTTGGATTCCGACAAATTAATTAACCCTATTACTTACTTGGTGGTTTCAGCTCCATTAAGCTAAAGTAATCAAATCACCTCACTCCTAAAAGCCTTGAGAAGATAAATTTAAAAGCCTTCAACTGTGAAAGGACAGAAACAAAGCTCACTAGAGAGATAGGATCTGAATTGTCAAATAATTTTGAATAGGCATTAGGTACTTGGAAGTTTCCACATGAACAAGTGATTTTTGGATAGGCCTATAAATTCATTCTAAATAGAGAGTATCATACTTAAAAAGAATAAGTATTTAGGTACTCTATCTGTATATATATATATAAAGGAAAATGTTTGGTACTGGTGCACGCTAATTTGCCTTAGAATTTTGGACTTAAAAGTCAAGACCAGTTTCTTCTTTCTCCTAAGCCCTGTTTTTTCCTTCTCCACTGTTTGAAAGAAAAAAAAATAAGCAAACAAATAAACAACAACCAAAAACCCCTTCTAGCTAGATCTGTAATGTGGAATTCATATGTACTTTGTCTTGTAAGCCTTTGTCACAAATCTAGGAATTATTGCCATTATTCACATTTCGTAGATAAGGAAACAAACTCCATAAGGTGCAAATGTTACCAAGTTGACGTCAAAGTGAGGTAGCCACTGATGGTGGAGCTGGAACTGGGCTGCCACTCTGAAACCGAAGACCATGCACTTAAGTACCCATACAGGGTACTAAAGGAAACAAAATTGCCCGGCCATTTCTCCCTATGCACATTAACACAAAAACACAGTGGTGGGTTTTCTTTCCACCAATTATGTATTCCTATGCCAGGGCACATGCACAGGTTCAATGTAATAAATGCAAATAATGTGTTGAATTTCATTATACTAAATACATTGTACTCATTGTAGTCAATTTTGAATCTCTGTGTCTTCCAAATATATTCTTCATCAAATAAATTCTCTTAGGATTCTACCATAATACATGTCAGATTTTTAGGAATTTTAATGTGTAAGTCCACCGTCGTATTAGTTTATTTTATGTTAGCCGTCAATATTTTATGCTTTTGACATCTTAAAATTATCATCTATTCTTACTGTAGAAATTCAGAAATGAAGTTATTTAAAAAATAAAACAAAAAATAGCCTCCCAAAAAGCAAAAATGTTTAAGCTATGGCATTAGAAGGAGGTGAAAATTATCTCTCATCACCTCAAGAATGAATACACTTCAGTTAGAAAGCTAGAAACACTTAAGACATTCAAAAGAATAATGTGTTAGCTTCATGATTAGTTAGAATCAGTCTGCCTGTGCTATTAATATTGCCTAGCTTCTGAGTCTATAGTAGGAGATTCTCACGATGCTCTTGGGCACTGACATCTCATTTATACAACATTATGGCCCAATAAGAAAAGTGGCTGTGTTGTAAGGAAAGAAAGGCCCTCACTGGATGCTGGGCTCCCCATGTGAATAACCGTGTAGGCTTGAATGAGTACATTTCCTGGAACTCAGTAAGCTCATGTCTAAATATGAATAAGAAAATCTACCTCATAATGTTCTTGTATGCAGATTAATATTTTGGTTGAAATATTATTTCAACATATTATTTCAATATTAATATTAACACAATTAATATTAGTATTGTTAGCATATAACAAGAGTTTAGTGAACATAGGTTGAACCTGGAATATTAATTAATGAAAAGCATTTGGTAGATTTGTATGCATTAATGTGCCATAATATAGAGAAAAATATCAAGGGTGATTACATTTTGGGAGGTTTTAATGGGAAGAATTTAGCCTTTATCTTATTCATTTATTTTTCACCATTTTCCAGGTGCCACGATTAAACACACATAATAAATAATAATCATGCTGGAGAGCAAGTCCCATAGTCCCATAACCTGTCACACCGTATCACTGAAGCCCGTTTCTAAGTCCCTGCTTAACAGAAATTTTTAACCTGCCATAGTGAGCAGATCTGATCCCTGAGGCTGTTTGCCCACACTGCTGAATTCTCAGAGTAGCTACCCTTTTGGATTGCTGACAACAATTTTCTTTCATTTTCTTTTGATGCATTAGTTACCTCACAATATTTTCATATTCTATTTCTCCATTTTGTGAGTTCCATACTTCTGATCTGCTGAGTATGGAAAACCGCTTAAATAATGTGGTATTCAATATCAAGAACTGATGGAATAAATATAGTATGTGTAGACACCTGAAGAACATAAAGATTATGCTTGGTTTTTCAGTAGTTGTTGTTCTAAAGTCTGTGATAGACAGAATTCTAGGGAAGCGTATGATTTTTTCTGTTCCCTAGTGCACGCTTCTTGAATAATTTCTTCTCCTTGATTATAGATGAAACCTGTGAATATGAGAGAATAGATCACTTGATTAAGTTTCATTAGAAGGCACTCTCAAGACCGTTTATATAAGATTCATCTTATCAGCCTCCAGGGAAATTGGAAGGAGAGACAGGCTCTTACCACCTGTGAAGTAGGCAAATAGCCTTGAGGGAAAATGCCTATAGGAGCTAGATGGCAAAAAACTGCAAGTCTCATTTAGGTGATCTGAGTACTTCCTGGCCAAGAACTGGCTGGCACGTTAGGGAAATTCTCATTCATAAAGGGACAACAACCTGAATTAGCTTGAGGGAGCTGCGCCCCAGATGAAAACCATGGCCCTTGTCACCAATTTGTTTGAAGATCTTGTGAGATCTGAAAGGAAGATCTAGCTAAGGTGTGCTCATACCCTTCTACCCAGGAAAACCTTGAGAAAAATAAATAAATGTGAGTGGTTTTACACCACTAAGTTTGTGTTCATTTCTTATGGAGCAACAGAACAAACAAAACATCTGATTTTGTAGTTTAAAATTGATTTTATTATTACAATCTGGTCAACTCCTTGATATATAATTTCCTGAATGATGACTAAGTTGTAAATAGAGTTAAGATATGGGCTTCCTCCATGTCTTTTACTTGATAAATATGAGGAGAAGGGGACAGAGAGTGAGACAGAGACAAGAGAAAAAAGCAAATATATATCATTGTTACACTTGAATATAACTATGGGTGTAATTAATTAGACAGATTTAATGGTTAGTCTCTTTCTCATTGGTAAGTACACTATCCTTAAAAATACTTGATTGACTTAGGGAAACATGGGGTGAGGTAGTAGAAATGCCCTTTCTTCAGGTGGGAAAAGGCTCTGGCAAATTCTTTGCCCCTGGAGCAGGGGTGTCAAACTCATTTTCACTGGCGGCCACATCAGCCTCACGGTTTTCTTCAAAGGGCTGAATGTAGTTTTAGGACTGTATACATGTAACTACTCCTTAACTAGGGGCAAGGAGCTTGGCACTGCTGCCGGGTAGAAACAAGGTGCCGGGCCGGATAAAACAAGGTGGAGGGCCGGATTTGGCTGCAGGCCTTGTGTTTGCCACCTCTGCCCTGGAGAGTAAGCCTTGTTATTGAGAATGTTCTGATTACTTTTCTCTCTCCCTAACCAGGAGTCTCAGCCAGGAAGAAATCTCTACTGGATCTTTACTAGAAAAACTTACTGAATTCCCGGAGGTTAAAAAGTCCCAAAGAAATTGAGATCTGCCTGAGAGTGTAATCCACAAGAGTTTATCACTTTCACACTTGTCCCAAGAAAGTCATAAAGGTAACCAAAATGATTTGTTTTTCATATCCTTAGAAATCATCTCAGTTTTTAACATGTAAAAAATACTTAAGATTTGTTAGATGATGGCAAAAAGAAAGAAATCTTAGCCAGGAAATTTAGGCAAGAAATACATAAATAAATAAAGGGAATTCAGATTGAAAAAGAAGTTAAACTATTTATTTTGCATGTTATAACCTTCTATGTAGAAAATCCCAAGAAATTTGCCAAAAACAAAACAAAGGAAATTACAGGAATTCCTAAGTAATTGTAGTACATGAGTTAAATATATAAAATTAATGGCATTTCTATATACTATAAGGAATAATGTGGAAATGGCGGAAATTAAGAAAATTTTTCTCTAATAACATCAAAAAGGACAAAATACCAAGAAATAAATTTAACATGGACAAAACCAAAGGAGGTAGGATCAAGGATGGGAAGTGGGGATGGCCGGGTGGGGTAGAGGGGTGGACAGAATTGGAGATGACTGTACTTGAACAGCAATAAAAAATGTGAAAAAAACAAAAAGTTTTTTAAAGAGAAGGGATATTATAAAGGGCTAACACTTATGAAAAGAAAGGAAAATAGCCATATTAATTTTAGGCAAAACAAACCTCAAACCAAGGAAAATTATCAGGGATAAAACGGACATTACATAGTGTTAAATGGTCAATCATTCGTGAAGACATAGGAATCCTCCTCCCTCAGGTAACTTCAACGCATAGTGCCAAATGAAAAAAGCCAATCTGAATAGGCTACATACTGTATGATTCAAACTATATGACATTCTGGAAAAAAACTATGGAAACAATGAAAGGATCAATGCTTGCCAAGTGTTAGAGGGGAGGGAGGAATTTTTAGGGCAGTTAAACAACCTTGCATGACACTGATGGGTACATGGCATTTTAAATTTGCCCAAACCCATAGAATGCACAACACTGAGAGTGAGGCCAAATATAAAGTGTGGCTGTGGGTGATAATGATGCGTCAGCATAGGTACAATTGTAACGAATGTATCACTCTGTCAGGGAGTGTAACTAAATCAATAACAGAAGAGGCTCTGCATGTGTGGGTGCAGGAGTTTATGAGAAATCTCTATGTTTAATTTTGCTGCAAAGCTAAAACTGTTCTAAAATATAGTCGAGTTTTTTAAAAGGCAAAAAATTAAAAAGCAACTGGCAGCAAAAAATAAAAAACAAAGAAGTGCAAGGCTTCTATACTAAAAATATCATTAATCTACAGGTTCCGTTCAATCTCTGACAAAAATCCCAGCTACTTTCATTGAAGAAATTGGCATTTGGATCCTAAAATGAACATGAAAATGTAAAGACCTTTTGGATAGCCGAAAGTTTTTGAAAAAGAACAAGTGTGGAAGGTTAAGGATTCCTGATTTCAAATCATATAGAAAAAGTCGTCAAGACTGTCTGACTTTGGTATGATAGATACACAAGTTCTGTCCAGAAGGTATCCAGCCATGTAATATGAGAAACAAAGACACTTACTGAAGAACATACAAGGTACAAGAAACATGGTACATAGAACAATGATGCCTCAGTCCCTTTCAAAGTAGGCACCTTGGAACCTCACACAGTTCTCCCAATTGCCAACAGCTACCCTGTTGTATTTTCCTGAATCTTATTGATGGTCGGAAATCTCTTTTCTCTCAAAGGTGATTTTAGTTTTGGGAAAAGTCAAAAGTCACAGAGTACCAAATCTGGGCTGTAGTGGGGCTGAGTCACCTGGGTGACTTGATGTTTCAGCAAAAAACTCTGCTGGAGACGTAATGTATGAGCGGGCATGTGTCGTGATAAAGCTGCCAGTCACCAGTTGCCCATAGTTTTGGCCTTCTGAATCATCTGAATAGTTTCTGTAGAGGAATATTAAAGCTTAGTGCAAAATTTCATATAGATTCATTACACTACTCAGTCATTTTGAATGTGACGGCCACACAGTACACATGCTCACTCAATGGCATCTACCACCCCCACTGACTAGTGCAGTGAAGTCATCCTTGTCCACACACGCACATTCCAGTCCACTCTCCTTGGCTGCCAGGTTTCTCTGATGTCATGCAAACTGTTCTCATTGTACTAACAATGGCTGGATTTTTTCCAGACAGACCTTCAAACAGTTAGAATTAATCTTTTATCTCCTACATGTTAAAAGAAATTTTTCAATGAAAAGTATTTTTCAATAACATAAAAATTGGGAGAGATAAGAGAAACTTTTGATCAGATGATTAAGGTGTATATATTTATGCAACACTTTGACTTACAAAATACACAATGATTATTCTGTCTGTTTGATCCTAAATAAAAAATGACCAGATGCTTTTCTGGGACTGTGAACTCTTGCTGATTCTAAAAATTATAGTTATCAAGAAACATTTATTTCAAATTAAGAAATATGCTGATGGTGGGCAAATAACCTTGCCTGAACCAGATAAGACTATGAAAATGTTCCAATTTAATTTTTGTAAGAAGATTAAAAAGTAAAGAATATGGTCATTTAATTTTTTCTGCCTCAAAAATTAATTTCTAATTTATTCTGTGAAAATTAAATAAACAAATATACTGTTTTAAAAAAATCTTCATAAGCCATAAAATACATATGAATGAAAAGAAATACTATCATTAACATACCAGGTGTTAAATAATTACAAGGTGAATCAAATTTTCTAATTTCTTAGCACAGGGTAAAAAAAACTTTCCATATTTGTTTCATCGACTGTCTTCGAAATTATTATTACTAATTCACTTTTATGCTAATATACCCTGTACAACCTATTGAAGATAAAATTAAAAAGAAATATTTAAATTGCTTAGTATAATTTATAACTTTAGTATTTGCCTTTATTAAAACATAGAAGTCTTTGAAATACAGGTGTTGGGGTTTGATTAGATTAAGAAGGAGTTAATTTAAGAGAACATCTGGTTGTAACCGTCTAAGGTGGGAAAAGGGGATCCAGATGCTAACATAATTCATCACTCCTCTTTAGAATAAAAACATCTTTGCAGTAGATATATAAGCAAAAATTCAGTGCTTTTGGGGGTCATATATGCCTAACAGAAATATATGCTTATATATTTTTTCAAATTTCTCAAATTGGGGTGTGCATAATCTACTACATGTGTGAGTGTATGTGTGTGTATATATATATATACACACACAAATATACATATATGTGCGTATATATGTATATATAGTCTTATTACAACCCTGAAAAACATTTATTGCAGCTACTTTGACCGTTATAGGAAAGAGATGGGCCCCAAAGTCTCCGCCCTCTCGTATGTATGCCTTATATAATCCCCTCCCGTTGAATGTGGAGATGAACTGGAAATATGTAGACATCAGCACTATGATATGTTACATTATATGGCAGATATGAAGGAATTTTGCAAATATAAAGCTAGTCAGTGACTTTACTTCAGTCAAAGGGAGCTGATTCTGGGCAGGTCTGATCGAATCTGCTGAGCCCTTTATGAAAACTAAAAAGCAGCGGAGGCCATCCTACGGGCCTGGAAGGGGCAAGCTGTCAGGAGTTACACAACGGCAAGGAAATGAATTCTGCTTACGAGGATGTGAGCTGAGCGGAGAACTCTGAGCCTCACAGAGAGCACAGTCCAGGCTGACACGTCGTAAGCATGTCAGATCCTGAGCTGAAAACACAGCTGAGCTGTGCTTTGACTCCTGGTCCACGGTAACTGTGAGATGATAAGTGTGTGCTCTTTCAAGCTGTTAAATTTGTGGAAATTTGAACAGCTATGGAAAAGCAATTTAGTTCATACGTCACAAGGTCTTGCATTTGATAGTGTTTATGTATGATTGGCATTAATTAATACCCCTACCATGAATATTAGTTTAACCAACTAGCATTATTTGTTTTTTAGAAAAGCATCCTCCATAATATCAATAATTGTTTTCTTTGCTGACATTTCCAAAAACTCATTAGTAGAAACTTTTTAAGTGTGGCCGCCACAGGTAGGTTTCAAGCATACTTGTTCCTAGCTAAAAAAAGTTTAAGCTATATCCTTGAATTTGAAAGATGCTATTCTGAAGAGAGACTGGTTAAGAAAGAGGATTATTGTAATATATTGAAAAATAAAACAGATTTACAGTATAACCAATAAGAGTTTAACTTCTAATGGTAGGAATAATTTCCAAATTGACTGTGTTTAAGGCAGAGGTGAAAAGTGGCTTACAAAATAAAAAGGGATTCTTTTTTAAGACACACAATTGCAAAGGGATATGTAGCAGGAGTCAGTGTGAAAGAATATATTCTTCCATAAGCATTTTTTAGCTTTGCAATAATACTTAGGAAAGTCAGACACTTTTCTAAGGGAAAAATGGAAGAAACAAAAGAAGCTTTATTTCCATTTCTTTCCATTTAGTAATACAATAGTGAATGAACAAGAATTTCTTTTTTATCATTAAATAAAAAGAAATACCTGTACTAATAGGTATTAGGGTCATTAATAAAGTTAGAAATACGATGACACAAAGAAATGTCCTAAACAACATGTAACATATTTGCATGAAAAGAATTATGGTCACAGGAATAGAAAGTCGTCAGAAGACCAATTACAACAGATATAAGGGATAGAATGTATTATCTGAGAGCAGCTTAGAAACAGCCATCCCCAGTGGTAAGATAAAGGGTGAGATACAGACAAGACAGTCATCATCACTTCTACATAATTAGAAAACAAATAGAGGAGCCATGTTATTGTGAACACCCATTAACTGTTACAAACTGTACTGCAACACTTAAAAAGTGCAATGAATAACAAGTGAGTTTATCACACTCAGCATTGGCAGAGTGAGTGCTTCACTAATATGAAGTTTATGAAACAGAGTCTGCATTTTATTTACCAAAGCCTCTTTATTTGTGATTTTGTCTGTACTTTGATGGAGAGTTGAACTAAATGCCCTTAAATAAATTACCAATGTTTTGTTTTTCTTATCCCTCTCCATAATTAATACATATCTAACCTCCCATGTAATAAGCCAGTGACATCCATCAACTATTATGTATTTAATTTATTCACTCAATCAAAATCACTTTTGTAGGCAAAAAAGATAAATATAAAGAAACTCAGTGAAGTTCATCTGTTAGATTTCCTTGGTAGGGGTTAAAATGTTAATATCTGTGTATTATAACATTTTTGATTAAGGATTTCAAGTCAGCCTTATGACTATAACCATAGAAAATTATAAATTTTCAGAGAAGTGCTTATTGGCTTCCTGCTGCTATATTTTATCATGTCTTCCCTTAGTCTTAATTCCACAGATTTTATATGCTACTTCCCCAGGATAAAAAAAAGTACTGGCATACTACTCTTTGATAGTTATTCATTCTTGAAACTCACTCTGATTATTTTATGTCACTCTTTCTGAAGTTTTCCTCCCAAATATGTCCAACTTTGGAACCAATTTTTCCATCGGTCTTGATTGTTAAGGATTGGTTCCAGGCTGATAGTACCGTGAACACCTGATGGACAACATTAAAAGAACACTTCCTTTTCCCCTCAAGATATTCATTCCCTTTGGTGTTAGTTTTTAAGTCAGTTCTCTGACATTTTATTCATTTATTAATTATGTTACTTCAGGATCGGTCCAATTTCCCTTTCTGTTCTAGTAACAATAATAGAACTTCTCTTTTTCTAATAATTTAAGGTCACAAACATAGACTTTACTAATTTATTTCATTTTAAATTATTAAAAATATTACCCTCTCCCTCTTGTTTTATCAGCCTACATTTCTTCATTTTGTTTTGATTTTTCTGGTACTCCTTTGCTTGTAATAATTTTGAAGCATATATGTTTCTAAAGCATTTTTAAAAATAAAGCATATAGAACAAATGTTCTGTCAACAGCCTTTAAAATCATATTCTTTGCCCTGGCTGGTGTAGCTTACTGGATTAAGCGTGGGCCTGTGAACCAAGAGATCGTGGTTCGATTCCCAGTCTGGGCACATGCCTGGGTTGCAGACCAGTTCCCAGCAGGAAATGAACAGGAAGCGACCATACATTGATATTTCTCTTCCTCTCTCCTTCCCTTCCCCTCTAAAGATGAATAAAATCTTAAAAAAATAAAATCATATTCTTTGATTTTAGACATGCTCATTTTAATTGCTTAATCCTATAAATCCACCATAGATTATGACCTATGTTCTTCAAAATGATGACCCCATTTTTCTTTATCTTTTTTTTTTAATAAAATATATTATTCCTCTTTGGGTAAAGCAGTGTTTTGTGTCTCTGAAATCTAAGGTAATAATCAGAACTTACGTGATTAATGAAGTTATATTGTGCTATCACTCAGTATAGGCGATAAGAGACTGTGATTTGAATATGATGTGTCCATGTCATCCTGCTTTCTTTACTACTGGGACACAGCTATCTCTCTTGTTTCAATTCCTAGTCTATAATCTAAGTCAATAAATGTAGCAAAGGTGAACAATAGAAAACAAAACATGTTCTTCTCTGCCTAATGCATACAATGCTTTTCCTCTGTTCAAAACTGTACCTTAGTTGGCCTAACAATCTGTCTAGCACAGCAGCCTGCATATCTTTGTGAAGGCTGACCATGGTCCTCCGTCATTTGGACAGTATGGTCCACCTTTTGTATGTGAAGGTCCATTTCCGTACTTCTGCCCATATTTGCACTAGGCTCAATACTCAGAATATTCTTGTACTTAGTATTAATATAATTCTCTGCTGCCACTATCTTGATATTCTTAATAATTACCATACTATTTCTTGTGATTCCTTTAAACCCCACCATACCTTTCTAAATAGGTTTTTAAACACTAGTAGGATTATTCTAATTTCAGTGTGCCATCTATTTTATCTAGACACCCAGACATACACAACCGGCAGTACTAAGGTCAATCTAAAAGCATGTAATCACTTAGTGTGTACAAAAACTATGATTTTTTTTTTGTTTTAGCAAATGCAACAGATTTAGTGACAGGTTGGTAGGGGAAAATCCTTAACTATTTTGTTTAGATCAACTGCATTTTAAATAAAGGTAGCTTTTACCATGCTCATATGTTGTCACATTTGTTATTGAAGTGCCCCTCATGGATAAGCATTTAAAACAGAACTCCAAGAGGGGATGTTTTCTCATCCATCTCCATAGAGACAAAGAAAGGCCTTTTCCTGAGAGCATTATGATTATGTACGGGATGTTTTCTGATCGATATATTTCTACTTAAGGATGCCAGATACTCAAAGAGATGATTTCCCAGACTATGCAATATTAGAATTCATTCCAGAGCCCTTGTGCCATTTTAATAAAGCAAATCATTTACAAAACAACTTAATTCAAAGAGCAGGTTAAAAAAAGATGCTGAATTAGTCAACTGGTATATGGCAGTGACATTACTCTCCTGAAAAATCAAATCAAGTTGCATTTCTAAACCATGGTAATCACAGCCTGTTGCTGTTTTTAAACTTTGTAGCCCACACAGATGAATGCACAATCACACAGTAAGAAAGTCTCAAAAATGAAATAGCTGAATGCATCAGGAATTCTTTTTGATAGCTACTGGTGGTTTTCCTTTTTTTTTTAATTTTTCAATCAAGTAAATTCTCTTGAGGGAGTATTTGTAGAAAAACTATGCATTTTGAAATATAGGTGAATAATATATTAGGTTGGCCAAAAAAATTTTTTTTCTGTATGATGGCTCTCCCAGTGCTTAGTTGTCTTTAACTTCATTGGAAACAATTTTGTTGGATTGTATTGTAACAGCTGCATCAGTCTGCATTAAAAAAATTTGTGAAAATTGGTGAATTTTTGTGCGATCATTTTAACATTGAAGATATAAGAAAATATGCAACATTTTTGCTCTATTATTTCAAGAAAGGTAAAAACACAACTAATGCAAAAAATGTTTGTGCAGTGTGTGAAGAAGGTGCTGTGACTGATTGAATGTGTCCAAAGTAGTTTGCAAAGTTCTTTTTTTTTAATTTTTTTTATTTTAGATTATTCAGTACAGTTTCAATCTTTTATTCCCATTCCAGCCCACCCACCCATCCCTCCCCACCTCCCTTCCATTTCCAAGCCCCGTAGTTTTGTCCATGTGTCCTCTATATTTGTTCCTGTAAACCCTTCCCTGTAAAAACAGGAGCAAAGTTCTTGATACTACAGACATTTTGGCCAAATAATTCTTTGCCATGGGGCTGTTTTATGCATTGGAAGATGTTTGGCAGGACCGCAGAGCCTCTTGCCCACTAGGAGCCAATTGCAGGAGACAGCCTGCATACTCAAAATATCCAAATCAATAAAGTTATTAGTGAAAATGTAAAATATATTTGATTTTATGAAAAAAGCTGAACAGATTTTTTGGCCAACCCAACACCTTTTACACAAAGGTCTTCCAATAATGTATACATGCATTCAATTGATTTGTCTTCTTGCTTTCCTAAATTTGTTCTGTTCACCTTAAGAAACTTGTGATGATAACAAGTGGAGGCATTCATGCTACTCCCTTAAATATCACCATCTCTAGATTTATATAAGTAAATTGGATTAAGTTGTGAACAAACCTAGTATTTCCTGAGTGGACAATTGCTCTAGAATACTGAGAAAATATCCAAAATCCTGTTATGTTTTTGATCCCTCAAGGAATCTGGTTTCAACCTGGAGTCCTTGATAATAAGGTCCTAGGAAAAACCCTACTGAAAAAAAACAGGAACTTAAAGAAACAATTTTTTACCCCAAGCTTTTTCCCTGTTGGGCAACAAAATATCAAAGGCCATTAATAAGGCTATTTTATGAAACTCAGTTTAAAATTATTGGTGATAGATTTCTTTACTCTGTTCTCCTCAGAATTGATTGAATAAACATGTGTCTAATTATAAAAATAACTAGAACAAATACAAGATAGGAAAATATTATGTGCATATGAGTCAAGAGTTTGAAATGGATTATTAATGAAGTAAATGTCAAACCATCTGGTTTTCCAATTTTGATTAAATTAGAGTGTAAACAGTATGAATGAATCAGCTGTGAAACTCACAAAATGGTTACATATAAATGAATCATGTATAATTATCTGCATATTTAAAATAGATCTTTTTATTTATTGATTGATTTTTAGAGAGATCAATATGTTGTTTTACTTATTGATAAATTCATTGGTTGATTCTTGTATGTGCCCTGACCAGGGATGGGACCCACGGCCTTGTTGTATTAGGCTGATTCTCTAACCAACAGAGCTATCTAGCCAGTGTCTAAAATAAGGTCTTTATGTACCGAACTGCTAGAAAACATACAGATAATCAGTTATCTATTCCCTGGATTATTCAATGCAAATTACCAATAGTAATACTCTTATCACTTTACATTTGTAGATATCTGTTTGCTTTTCTTTTAATCCAACAACACACTTTATTCAGATTTCATCCATTGTCCTACTTGTTCTCTGTATTAAGAATTTTTCAGGTCTAGGGTCGAATCCAAGATCACTTGCTGCATTTCAGTTGTCATGTCTCTTTAGGCTTCCTTCATCTGGGTCAGGCTTAGTAATTCTTGGAAGAGATGGGATCAGTTATTTTTAGAATGTCTCCTGATTTGGGTTTGTCCGATACTTTATTAGATTCAGGTTATGCATAGGTGGTGGGAATAACTGAGAATTAATGCTGTGTTCTTATTATTGATCCTATTAGGTGGCAGGTGATTGTGATCTGTTCCCATATTGGTGACGTTGACTTTGATCACCAAGTCCTAGACCTGTCCTCCAAGTTTCTGTACTGTAAAGTTACTATTCCTCCTTTATTAACCTGTGGGAGGTCATTTGATGTTATGTGAATATCCTATACCTTATGGTACATTGATGGCTTTTACCTGAATCAAATTATAATGTTTGCCAGATAGTGATTTTTAAAGTCTATGCATTTATTAGTTAGGATTTACCTGTAAGGGTCTTTTGTTCTCACTTATTTATTTCCCTCTGTTAATATGGATCCATAGATTCTGATTTTACTCAATGGGTTATAATGCATTACTATCATTACTTATTTTGATGCACAGATTGTCCCATATTTGGCCAATAGAGACTCCTTTGAGCTGGCTTCTGTGCCTGTCATCCTTTGAGCACATTCTTACTTCCAGCACAAAATGGTCCAAGTTTACCCTCCCAGCCCCAGTCCTTGCCCTGGATTCAGCCATTTTGCCAAGGACCTATAGTTTTTATTAGTAGGGAGTGATATTAGAACCTGAGATCTGGAAGCTAGGTGTACTCACTGAGGTGTCCTTGCTCATGTCCTCTCAGTGAACAGAATGAGGAGGATAGCCATTTCATACCATCTTTACCTTTTACCATTTTATATTTGTAGCTCCTTTCTTTCACCATGAGAAGACTGGCTACCCCCAAAAATCAATATATTTACTCCTTTGTTCAATTTTGCAATACACATAAACTTGTTTCAGAATTACTGTTTGATTTTATTTTAATGATCAAGTACTTGTTAATGCATTTTTAATTTCTACTCTTCACTCAGTGAGAGACAAAGACAAAAGAATAAGAGAATAAGTTAGAGAATTTGTTCTCAAATAGCTTGTAAACCTCCTGGGGAAGAAAATAGCTGCATGTGGAATTCCACTGAACACTACAAAACAATCCCAAAACTGTTTTCAGGAATTCGGTACTGATTAATGCCCTATGTAATTTACGGAGCTAACTGATTATTCATGCACAAAATTTAATAAAGTGTGTATGCAGAGTTGCTGTTTTCTGTGAATGGTTGAAAGTACACAGGTATGTCTCCGGAAAAAGTCTATTTGCATTTTATTTAATTATTTTTAAATTGAATGTCAGCACCTAGAAAGGTTGTGGCAAATTATAGGTTTTCAATCAATACTTATTCGATGAGAAAATAAGGCAATGTAAGTCACTCTGAACTGAGAAGGCATTGTCCCATCCATCATTGCTCCCCCAGTTCTGCAAGCACTGGAGTCATGTTTCTTAGTTGCCATGGTTGCTTATTACTTAGGCTGCAATATTGTTAACACTTTCGGCATTAGTAGTAATAGTGTTTGCTTTGTAGTCATAATCAATCTCCCTGTCAGGAACCTGCAACATCTCACTGGAAGAGTGGGCATTGTGAGTGCTTCCCACAGAACCAGTCCCATAAGGGGACTGGTTCTGCCCAACATAATGTTTCTGTTATCTTCCAGGGAATGTGCTTCTGCTTTATCTTTCCTAAAAAACCTCACCATCTACTCTGCCTCTTGTTTAGCTTGTTTTCATTTTTGGACTGGTGCCTGGGCTCACTCCGGCTATTTGAATCCTGTCCAGGTCCTGGTGTCCTGCCTTTGGAATCCTCTCTCTTGTCCCCTGCTTGGTGCCATGTATTAAATCATTTGTGATTTATGATTGTTTCTCTTTAACCTTAATAATTAATTGTGTTGCTAATTGACTTCACATGAACTATTTTGAATCTAGGTTGCCTCTTCAGTATGTGTCTTTGGATCCCAAACACACTTCCAGAAAGTCTTTAGTGGGGCTAAAACTTCCCAAAATCATAGCAACGGATAAGTAAGTGTAAGGGGAAAGAAACTACCAAAAAATATCTTCTAAGTTAATTTGTATTTAGGATCCTAGGTGTCCTTTGTAGAGCAGAACATTTCCTAAGAAATTATAGGTCACAAGAATTCACATTTGATGAGTTTTCTCTAATAAATAAATATGAGGGGTTAGCAGGTAATCACCCAGTCTTCTAGAATCATTTTGAGACCAGGAAAATACAAACCTTCTCATATTTATTTTCTCTTGCCATTACTATTATCTATTCACTAGCAAAGTGATTCCCTGTAAATATTTATAACATAAAAATAAGCACAAATATGTTTCTTTTAATAACCTACAATATAAATCTTTTATATTATTTTTTACTTACATCATTTTTTTTTGGTTTGGGGGATTTTATATATTACCTACATTGACTAACATGTCTTTTCTAAGACATAAATGGGTTGTAGATAAAAAAGCACCAGCATCAAACTCACATCATGAGCATCAGTGGCTTATAAGGGAATCCCAGAGAGAATAATAGGACACTCCTTTGAGAAATGCTGTTCTGCTAGGCTATTAATAGTATGGAAGAGAATATTATGCAAAAAATCATGAGCAATGATGAGTGTGTCAAGCATTCAATCAGAAGTGTCAGAGTATGAATGAAAACCTTTTAAGTATATATTAATCAATGATAGCTTAATCAATTATACATTTATATTCCTCTTATGCATATTCAATAATGATATTTGATTTTAAAAATCTAGGCCTAAATAGGTCTAAAAGAGTTCAAAAATAAAATAAAAATTATAACTATAAGATCATTTGTCATTATTTAATTGAAATCTTTTTAAATGTTATATGAAATTATGGCACATTTTAATATTGATAGAACTTAGATTCAATGAAGTAAGGTAAATATGTAATGCCTGATGAATTAACCTGCTTTTGAACTATCTATCTTAGTCTGAATCCTCAAGAAAAGACTCTGAGTTGGTGACGTATATAGGAAGTTAATGAAAATGTACCTCAGGGTCAATGAGGAAGAGGGAGAAATGTAGGATTGTGTGAGGAAGTTAACCTGAAATGGAGTAATAACATAGGCATCAAACAATCAAATGGGAGTTCTTTCCAGAACATTGGACAACACCTCAGAATATGTCATGCCCTAAACAAGGAGGACTTGGCTTATATACTCACATAATGTTATTAGACGTAAGCTTCCCAGAGGGAAAAGGCTGGGCCGTGCACTGCCTTTGGCTGAGAACAATTCCCAGAGAAGGCTTCACCTAAGGTCCATTATTGCCTTTAATTTTAGCCCCTGGGGGTTTCCCAGTCCTTCAGGGAACTCCTGGGTGGCACACTTTAAATCTGCTACAATGATGTGCCTCTTGCCCAATTTGGATTCAATTGTTTCATAGAGAGTTCTTGGAAAACCTCCTCTAAGTTTCTGCTCATTTTTCTATAGAAAGTAAAAATCCAAAAGAACCTATGCACCCCAATGTTCATAGCAGCACAATTTACAATAGCCAAGTGTTGGAAGCAACCTAAGTGCCCATCAATAAATGAATGGATCAAAAAACTATGGTACATTTACACAATGGAATTCTATGCAGCAGAAAGAAGAAGGAGCCCCTACCCTTTGCAACAGCATGGATGGAAATGGAAAGCATTATGCTAAGTGAAATAAGCCAGGTGGTGAAAGACAAATACCATATGATCTCACCTTTAACAGGAACCTAAACAACAAAACAAACAAACAAGCAAAATATAACCAAAGACACTGAAATAGAGAACAGGCTGACTGACAGTGACCAGAGGGGACAGAGGAGGGAATTTCAGGAGAAAAGGGGAAGGGTTTGCAGGAACAAGTATAAAGGACACAAGGACAAAAACTAGGGGGGTGGAAATGGGAGGGAGGTGGGGAGCACTGGGGGGGTGGGCTGGGATGGGAGTAAAAGATAGAAAACTGTACTTAAACAATAATTAAAAATAAATTTAAAAAAAAGAAAGAAAGAAAAGACCTTAGGGGAAACTATACCCTGCTGCTGCAGTTTGTTTTAAGGGTCACAACTGATTCTCACGGCCACCTCACTCTGTTATCCTTTATGTCTACCCCCTGTACCCAGGTTGCACCTCTGCTGGGCAGCACCTCTACCTGCTGGATGACTCAGAACCTCATCCCTGTAAGCTGTAAACTGCTGGTCAACATAACATTCCTAGGGCATGAATGTTGCACTTGTCTCTTGGTCATCCAAAATTGGGCCAGGGCAGACCAAGAAAGACTCCGAAAGATCACAGGGGTCTCAAACATTCTCCCACAGGGGTTACCCACATTATGGAACAGCAGACGCCTCTCCTCTTGATGATCAGGGTCAACTATTCTTAGAAGGTGGCGTTGTTTTCTAATTGGTAGGACTCACTGCATAAGGATCCAAAAGTGATTGGATTTTACTCCATTAGGACTCTTGCTCAATGTCCTTAGGAAAGCATCTCCTCTCCTACAACAACCCATTAAATCAGAATAGCCCAGAAAAGACAAGATGAAATCCCTCACAATGGACCTCTGGGAGTGATGGTGAACGTCATCATTGCCACTGCTTCCACTCCTTGAGTCCTGACCCATTTATTCTACCCACTGGCAACATGATAGAATTATCACTTGGAAGAATTTAGGAGATTTTAGGAGATTTATGTGTGTGTATGTACATGTATTTATATGTAATATGCTACATTAGAATTATATAATTTATAAATACATGTATAATTTATAAATATATATAATTTATAAATATAATTCTAATTTTAAATGCAATATTTATAAAACATACCTGGCATATTTCTCCTTCCCCTTGTAGGATGTTATCTCATCTTTGTGGAGTATCAACTAAGTTGCAGCCTTGGCTGCACCTTACTGAGGCCATTCTGCATCCTGTAATACTATGAGGCCTGGGCTTCTTAGTGGTGAGTTATACAGTAGGATCACTGGATCCATGTCATCCTCTGTCTTTTAAGTGGGTTTGTTTGTTTAATCAGATGTTATGCAAGATCCTATGTTGGTGCATCAAAGACTGACATGGGTAGTGGTGTTGGCTGAGTCACAAAGATAATTACCCACCCGCTTTCAAAATATATGTTAATTCTGATATACTGACTTCCAGCTAAGATGGAGGTATAGGTAGATACACTGTGCCTCCTTGCACAACCAAAAGAAGGACAACAACAAATTTAAAACCAAAAAAAAAAAAAAAAAAACAACCTGAACTGCCAGAAAATCGAACTGTGTGGAAGTCCAACAACCAAGGAGTTAAAGAAGAAATATTCATCCAGACTGGTAGAAGGGGAAGAGATGGGCAGCCAGGGCAGAGAGGACTCATGGCAATGTGGCAGCTGGAGAATAGGGGCAAGGAGGTGGCTGGCATAGTGAGTGGTCCCACATTTGCATGTGGATAAGCCTGGAGGAACAACTGGGGAGTGAGACAGACCATAGAACCCAGGGTTCCAGTGTGGAGAAATAAAGTCTCAAAACCTCTGACTGAAAAACCTGTGGGGGTAGAGGCAGTGGGAGAAACTCCAAACCTCACAGGAGAGTTCGTTGGAGAGACCCACAGGGTCCTAGAATGTACACACACCTACCCACCCAGGAATAAGCACCAGAAGAGCCCAATTTGCTTGTGGGTAGTGGAGAAAGTGACTGAAAGCTGAGAGTTGAGCAAGCAACATTGTTCCCTCTCAGACCCCTCCACCACATAGGCGCCACAATGCAGCAACTGGTGAATACCTAAGGCTCTGCTCCTTACTACAAAACAGGTATGCAGACAAAAAATATGGTCAAATGAAAGAACAAATGAAAGCTCCAGATAAGTTACAACTAAGCAATGAAGAGATAGCCAACCTATCATATGCACAATTCAAAACACTGGTAATCACGATGCTCACAGAAATGATTGACTATGGTCACAAAATAGAGGAAGAAGTGAAGGCTGTGAAAAGTAAAATAAAGGAAAATGTACAGGGAACCAACAGTGAAGGGAAGGAAACCAGGACTTGAATCACTGGTTTGTACTGGAAGGAAGAAATAAACATTCAACCAGAACAGAATGAAGACACAAGAATTCAAAAAAATGAGGAGGGGCTTAAGAACCTCCAGGACAACTTTAAACATTCCAACATCCAAATCATAGGGGTGCCAGAAGGAGAAGAGGAAGAGCAAGGAATTGAAAACTTATTTGAAAACATAATGAAGAAGAACTTCCCCAATCTGGCAAAGGAAATAGACTTCCAGGAAGTCCAGGAAGCTCAAAGAGTCCCAAAGAATTTGGACCCAAGGAAGCACACACACCAAGGCACATCGTAATTACATTACCCAAGATTAAAGGTAAGGGGAGAATCTTAAAAGTAGCAAGAGAAAAGGAGATAGTTATCTCAAAGGAGTCCCCTTAGGACTATCAGCTGATTTTTTTCAAAAGAGAAGGGGCTGGAAAGAAGTTTTTGAAGTCATGAATGGCAAGAACCTACATACATGATTACTCTATCCAGCAAAGCTATCATTTAGAATGGAAGGGCAGATAAAGTGCTTCCCAGATAAGGTCAAGTTAAAGGAGTTCATCATCACCAAGCTGTTGTTGTATGAAATGTTACAGGGACTTATCTAAGAAAAAAAGTAGAAGATCAGAAATATGAACAGTAAAATGAGAACAAACTCACAACTATCAACAACTGAACCTAAAAAAAATAATAAACTAAGCAAACAACTAGAACAGGAACAAAATCACAGAAATGGATATCACATGGAAGGTTATCAGTGGGGAGGGGGTGGAGGGAGTGGGGGAACCAGTACAGGGAATAAGTGGCATAAATGGTAGGTAGAAAATAGACACAGGGAGGTTAAGAATAGTATGGGAAGTGGAGAAACCAAAGAACTTATATGTATGATCCATGGACATGAACAAAAGGAGGAGGGGTACTGGTGGGAGGGGGTGTGCAGGGCAGAGGGTAATAAAGGGGGGAAAATGCAACAACTATAACAGCACTATATATATATATATATATATATATATATATATATATATATATATATTCTACTTACAAGTAATCACTGTCTTTTCCAGGTTGGAAGGTGTCCAACTTAATCTACTTGCCACCAAGTGGCTTATTGATATAAAGAGATAGTGTCATGTGATACTATTGGTGACAGGTTACATAGTCTACACTTGCTGTAAATTTACAGGGTCTGTCCTCTGAGGACCAAGCCTGCTCTTTCTTCAGTAGGTTGTAGGTCTAAAAATTGGCTCAAGTCCAAAAATTGAGCTGGAGAGTGACTTTAATATTAGTTGTTTTGTCAGTTTCTGATCATCCAAATCCTTATATATTTAGATTTTATAGAATGACTAATATTCTTATTTTCTGGCCAGCTCACTTACTACTGTAGAAGAATATTCTCCTTATTACCCTCATAACCATGTGTGCATCAAACTCTCCCCACTGCCAGGCCAAGTGCTGTCCATTATGATATGCTTTTCTACCTTTTTTTCTGACACTTTGGCTCTGATGTTTGGCTTCTCTTATATCAGGATCCTATCACCATCATTGCTCTCAGCAAACTTATTTTTATTGCAGTATCCCCTACAACTAGCCTCACTTGCGAGAGTACAATCATTACTGAGCTTCTCAAAGGTACCCACAATGCAACTCTCCCCGGCACATGCTTTATCATGTTACAAAACAGGATATCTTCTGGGCTCCTCTGTGGAGCATAATGTCAGGAAGCATGGGTTTTCGAATGTCAGGAAGCATAACTGCTCAAGCATGCTTATTTCTCTAAGCATTCTGACCCCTTTTCCACTGTTTGTCAAGGTAGTCAGTGACATATCTGCTACACTTAATATGGTGCATTGCATTCTCCAGGATTCCAGCAGGTATGTTAGCACTGTTAGCATCCCAAGGCATTAAATCCTGACTATTAAATATCCTTTCCCAGGGTATTAAATACTGTATACTGGGAGAATACTCCCAAATCAACAAGCTTCCCCTTTTCCATTCTTATTTTCTACCTGCCGTAGTACAGCTCCTTTGGAGTCTAGAATTATATAAACTTTCAGAGCCTTTTCTAATATGTGTGGACTAGGTCTTGCAGTTCCCTTGGAATATAAACCCTTTTTTTCCCTTTAGCAGGCCTAGTACTTCACTAGCTGCATTGCGTCAAATAGTGGCCATAGTTGACAGCCTAGTGATCAGGAGGGAGGTGGGCTTACATATTACATCTTTGCTATTTTCATGGAAGTGAGAAATACTAGCCACTAAGAGGAAAGAGAGAGCTACCTCTACATAGCTAGTAGGTTCAGGGAGATACAAACTTTCATTTCCAAGAACACTAAGTCATATGTTCACATCCAGTCTCAGCTTGTCTTGACCAAAACCCTGACATTGGTGGAACAGGATGACCAGTTAGGAATTCATCTTTCTCTGGAGCTCGGCTACTCCTATAAAACTTCCTCTGCAGAAGATAAATATCTCTTTGCTGCCAAAGAGTCACTTTGACTCTTAGCCAGTATTGCTAAAGCAGCTATAATTGATAATTAATCACCATCAGCATTTTATTTTTCTACTCCAAAGCATTGATGGCACTCAGCATAGCTGTCTAATTCCATTGTTCTTATAATTAGTATGTCTTAAACCTCTTGAAGACATGAGATATTGTGACCACTAATACAATACATGTTGCTGGTGTTCTATATCAATGTTCCACAAATAAATGTTTTAACAATTATACTGTTACAGCATGCCAGGGGTTATTATGGCATCACCTACTACAAATGATGAGGTTCTTATTGCTGGCCAGTCTCTAAATATTCTTAGAGACCAATTCATTAGATAATTCTTGGCATCAAATATATTAGCTCTGATTCCTTGGAAAATAGACTTTGAGATGAGAAGATGCATGCAGAACTATCACAGGGAGGAGGAGTATCTGGGATTGCCCTTAGCCTCAACACTTAGTGGATGAGTAAAAAGGTAGAATGGGGCAAAGGGAGGAATTGAACTGCGATATGGTCACAGAGGACTTAGCCAGTCCCATGGGGAATTGGGAGGTCCATTTAGATTGACTAACCTTGAGGCAAGGCTAACACTATTCTCCCACCTCCATCTTCATTTCCAAGAACCATACTGGATTTTTATAACCTGTCTTTGGATGTGAGATCCACTGGAGGAGGAGGCATGGCCTGGATGATTGGGTTTCTCCACCTGACAGTTACTTCTGTAGAGGTACTCAGCTGAGGGCTCTCAACCACTCAGCGTGGGGTGGGTGGGTGATGTACTACTCAATCCACTAAACTCCCTCAAACTTTTTATTTTCATCTTCCTACTCCTTTGTATTTACCTAGTTTGCTATTTCAATGCTGTCCTTAGCACCACTGTCTTTCTCCCCAGTGACTTTCTATTTTGCCCACAGCAATAATCACCCAGCTGCAATGACTCACACCCATAGCCCCTCTCCTCTTGCTCCTGGACGGCAGAGTACTGTTGCAGCAGATGTAAAACAGTGCAGACCTGTCCCGGTACAAATTCATGCTGTGCGACTGCAGTTACATTTTCACAATTATAAGCACAAACATATGAAATCACCTCAGGCAATGCTTTGACAGCTCCCTAGGGTATTGCTCAATTCAGAAGAACACTATAAAATAGCTTAAAAAAATATGCTTGACTACCCTGCAGCGGAATACACAGACAGAACTAAGCCAGACCTCAAGCAAAGTAAATTCCTTCTCTAGCCACTTGACAGTGTTATGAAATGATAATGAAAGTTATGCATAAATAACAACTTAAAATTCAAACCTATTAAAATATTTTCCAATATAAAAAATACTGAACTCATTGTGCACAGCTAAAGGAACAAAAGAAAGTCACCTTTTATATCCCTATATCCTTTTAACCTTGGAAATACTTTGGACATGAAGAACATGGGAAAACATAATTCAGTCAGGCAATACTATTGAACACCTACTATGTGCCAGACATTATTTTAGGAATTAAGGAAATAGCAGTGAATAGTAGTAACAATAGGAAAACTCTTGAACTGTGTTGAAGTTGCAGTATTTTCCACCTGCTCATTTGCTCCTTCCCCCATGTCCTTGGCTCTACACTCACCTTTTCCTCTGGATAGTCCATTGCCGCATTGTTCATCCTGCAAAAATCTAGGTCAGCTCAAGCATAACCTTCCATTCTTTTATTCATCCTTCTCCTGTAGCACTTCTAGGTTTTTTTTATATTTCTCCTTTCTCTTTCTACCACCTCTTGTTTATATTAGTTTTTAAGTTCCTCAGTGACCAGAGCAATCAGGCTCTTCACTGTATCACGTGCATATAATAAATACAGTGCATTTGCACATATGTATTTGAATATGTGAAAGAATTAATATACACTGGTAAACTATGAGGAGGAAAATATGATAATTAGAGATATGTATCAGTTTTGATAATTTCTCAAGAGGGAAGAGATCGATCTATCTATAATAAGAATAGAAAATATATTTTATCTCACTTGCCATTTCCAATAAATTGGTAATGCTTTTCCTTAGTATCAATGTGAGAAGAAATCACAGCTGTACTCAGGCTCAGAGGGAAGGGTTATCATGACCCATTATCTAGGTCTGATATGAGCTCTTGAGGAGGGATACTGCCATTTCTAATACCATTCTCTCTCTCTGTTTTCTTCTTTCTTTCTCCATTCCTCCCTCACTCCCTCCTTCCCTCCTTCTTCTTCCTTCTCTCTCTCCCTCTCCCTCTTCATTTCCTTCTTTCTTGATCATCTACTTTTTTATAGTAGTGAAAGAGGAAAAAACCCACAGTGTTTATATGAGGCAGTTTTTTTCCTTCTTTGAAAGAGGGAATGCAATCCAACTGAGACCCTCTTGTGTATACCTTGGGGTTTGAATATTAACGATCAAGAATTTGACTCTCCTGTTTCTTCAGGGGAAATGAATGCTGTGGCTAAAAGTGCCCAATGATGGAAAGAATTAAAGAAACATAGAACACCAGTGAAGAAAGTATTCATTAATATCTCAAAATGCAACACCACTACTGCCTTCTATGACTTAATCACCAGGTCTGACAATATATTTCCAGTTCTGATTTTTTTCAAAATCGAAGAAAAATCTTAGTGCCCAGAGATCAGTGTCAGTACATGTATAGCATGTAGTATTACATGTATTTAAAAGGGGAGTTATTACCTTGAAAATCACTTTTATGATAAAAAGTAATCATACTTACTTCACATGGACATTTGTCAGTGTTCCATAATTAGGTTGCCAGCAAAATATTCAAAATGAGTGTGTTAACAATGTTAATTCAAAATTGGAGTGTGTGTGTACATACATAACATGATATTAATTCTTTTATCCTTTTAAAAATACATACACACATATTAGTTTTTTGTCTATTACTGTATACTTTGTCAAAATCTATAGCTTAAAGGAATAACCACTTTCTTATCCCTCATGATTTTGTAGGATGACTGGGATTGCCCCAGTGGTTCTTGTGATATAAGTTATGTCACCTAAACTGTAATTATCTGGGAACTCAACTGGACTAGGCTATCCCAAGTGGCTCACTAGGTTGGCTCAGGTGACTGTTGGCTGGGAGCCTACAGATGTTTCAAATATAATACTTTGATTATGCTTCATTTGGCCTCTTCATTTGGCTTGTACTTCTTAGGCAACAGAGGCTAGATTTGAAAAGGCAGGAAGTAAAAGTTGTCAGTCTTCTTAGGGTCTGAGCTTAAGAGTTTCAGAACATCACTTTCACTGCATTCTAGTAAGTGAATCCATTCAGATTCTAAAAGAGGGTGAATTTCTGGGGCCATCTTTGGAGACTAGCAACCACATACATTCATAGCACATGCATTGAAGAGTGGTTATATTAATGGAAATTAAGCTCTATAACATTTTATTTTAAATAAATGCATATTTTCCTAAAAGTCATATAATACTGTTTGAATATGTCATTCTGTGCATTAATACTTCTTTCATGGCAATGTAAATGTTTGAAGATAGATATAAAGACATGTTTTCTGATTAGAAGTTAAGGTTTATAATGTTTCTTACACTCTGGGAATGTTGACTCGTGTTAAGGAAGGTAGGGTCTCCCTCTGTTTTTTTCTAATTCAAAATATATGTTTTTTTTTTCAATTTTGAAGTACCATAAATAAACTCTCATACATTGCTCTTGGGAGTGTAATTTTATAAACCCACCCAGAAAAAATAATTGATAATATCTATCATGGGTTAACATTTGCATGTCCTAGGACCCAGAATTGCACTCCTGGATATACCCATCAGAAGTGAAAGGATTTTTTTCACTTTTAAAATTTTGCATATTCAAAAATAAGTCAAAATATAATTATTGGCTTGCAAGCTATCAGCTTAAGATAGTCTTAACAAAAACAATCTAAAAACATTTAGAAAGCGTGCATCAAATGCCTCTATTATTTTACATTCAATTCTTCTCTTTGGGAGATTAATATTTTTTCTGCTTCACATTGACTATATCTCTACTGTATATTAAAGGAAAGAATAGAGATTTAGTCATGGTAATGTCAATAAATGTGAAGGTAATTATAATCGGATGCTGCTTACAAGCTCACACACTAGCCTTCTCTAGTTTCATGGATGCTGTCAGAGGTCAAAGACTCCTGGGTCTGAGATAAAAATAATTTATTACTAATGGCACATTGAGTACTCCGAGCTTTATATTTGCATTGGTTCTTCTTGACCTCCAAATCCCATGGGGTGAAGTGAAGAGACCCAGATGGATACTGAGCATATAGTAGTTTTGTCTTATTGCTAGGGAGCCCTGAACTTAGGGAACCCAAACCTTTTGTAATGGACTTGAAGACAAACTGCCAAATCTTTACTCCAGAGGAGAGACATTAGCTTCAGTATAGTGGGCAGTCAACAAACTTGCCATCTGCTCCAGTGTGGGACAATACAAACTGTAAAAGAAAAGCCCAAACAAAGGCCATTAGCACATCTCCTGGCAGGATATACAGAAACAAAAGAGATCATTGGAACAGTATGTACCAAGATTAGCACATAATGGATAGAAGATTCCTTATTTCCTTTTTCTCCTTTCTCTGTTGTATAATTATTGAAATGTTTTATTAATAACTACCTTTACTTTTTTGTAGCTCTTGGTAGTTTTCAAAAACCTATAGAAAAATTCATCAATTCTTTTTACTAAGTTTTAATGGAATTATTTTATTTATTGAATAAGCCCATTTATTACTACCCTTTAAAGTCATATACAGAATTGAGAAGGTATTCTTGCAGTGTATGGAAACTAATACCCTGACAAAACAGCTGTGTTAATCACATCAAAAATATTTAATATACTTGAAAGCTTATAAACAAGAGCATAGATATTTTTTGTTAGTTTGACTTAGAGTATTCTGGAAAGTATTTCAAACAGGTAGAAAAATGCTAAGTATGGAGTCAAATAAGTTTTTGCATGCTACTACTACTAAAAAGATGACTTTGCCTTGGTGTAAGAGTTTTCTCATTCTCACACTTTATTTTGCAAAAAAGAAGGGGCATGACAGAACAAGGTCCCTGAGTGTAGGCTCTGGAATAAGTTACCAAAGATAGCATTTGATTCAGTCACAACTGCTAATGAACTAGCTTAAATAAGCATCTTACTCCTATTTTTGCATTATTTTTAATCTTATTAAAATAGCTCAACTTCTGTAAACATAATTTTAATAAGTAAACTAATGCTTGCTTATTAAAACTAATGCAAACTAGTACTTGAAATGCTTATCAAAAACCTACAAGACTTACTATATAGCATTTTAAAATATTTAAGTATGTGAAATTTAGAATATATTTTAGATTACACAGAAAGAAGTGCATAATAAAAATCAATCAATTTATCTTTATGTTTTAGCAGTTAATCAAAACCATATAAATAAGTAAATAAATATAAATAATCAAATATACCTATTTTGGTGATTTTTCTATTGGCACATTGTCTTGTATATGGGCAGTCTTAAAACTAGAGGAGCGAGTTGTATGAATTAACAGCTATCAGTGTGTATTCTAAAAAATTCTGAATTAACTCATAAGATCTATTTAAGAAAGTGTGGTACAATAATATAAAATATGATATATTTAAAATTAAAAAAGAATTGTGTAATGGAAGTGTTGTATTGCTTTAATCTATTCTGAACTGATTCAGTATACAGAGTTCCACATAAAATGTGTATATGCTGGCTTTAGTCTACACCTCTCAGAGAGGTTAAACTTAGTAGACACAGAAACCCACACTCTGAAAATGGTTGCTTATTTGAGCAACTCTGATTCAGAATCCATGTCTTACTTAGTCTCATTTATTCATTGCCAGCAGATTGGTGAAAGTAAGGGGTGGGAGGTGTTGGAAGAGGAGCAGAGACTGAGGCTGCAGGGAGGACCTCCTATATCTTCTCTGTTTTACTTTGTGTTAGCATACACATACACACAAACTCTAGGAATTGGGGCCATAGCAGCAGCCCAGGTTGAAGTAGTTAAATGTGTGGAGAGTAAAATTAGAGAGGGAGAATCCTATGACAGCTAAAGTAATCCTAGGAGAGGGAAGCTGAATTTTCTGCTGATCAGTATTGAACTTCCAAGTGCCTAAGAATGAACATCCTAGTTTAACCGTAAGAGAAAAAACACTTTCCACAAGTTTGGGAGGGTGATTTGTGGTGGAAGAAAACTTGCCCTCTTTCCCACCATCCTGACTTGTATAAGTTACTTCTGTTCTCCCAGTGAAGGAAAAATAAATAAATAAAAAGAATTAAAAGGCATAAAGGTGTTGTTGCAGTGTCTGGCAGTGAAACTGAAGAGGATGACATGAGAACCTTTTCTTCACCAGGCTGGAGCAAAAGCGGGAGGAGGGGGACCCTTGACAAGGAAACTGTTTAGTCTCCTAGGATTAGCTGCAGAGGCACCAATAGAGAATTTATAGCTAAGAGCAAGGAAAAAAAAACCTCTACTATACCATCACATCTACCTATCCTAGAGGATGGTAATTGGCTTGTCAGCATTTCATTGTGTTCTTCTCTGACACATTGAGTAAGGAAAGCAAAGAGTCAAATCAGTTCACTACTTTCCACCTGGGGGCTGACATTGATGAACTAGCCCTGTGGAGTTAGCAATAGTATCAACAACTTCATGCCTGGTCTGGATATCACTGTATTCCTATTCAGGTAAACCCCACTGATCCCAGGGGTGCCACTTGCCCCTAAGCTGTTTTCACGAGAATCACTTTGGGCTCGTCCATCAGTGATCTGCCACTTCACTGAGGTTGGTAAAAGTGACTGTCTTGTGAGATGTGCCTTTCCCACTGATGTGAAATAAAGCACAGAGGTACAACAGACACCAGCTAAAAACCTGACAGCCATGTCCCTATATGTCCTCAGAGGACACACGTAAATTTGGATAGAATGCTAACTGACTGAGTGGTCTTTACAATCCCCTTTATGTATCCTCTCAACTCATTGGATCTCAACCTTAATTTTATTTGGTTTCAACTTCTTAGTGGATGTTGCATACAAAAGGACAGAGATGGCAATTTAGGCAAAACTTACAGCTTTACTTTTTCTCAAGCAAGATGATTGTCAGTAATGTCATGATTACTGGGTTGATGGCAAGAGAGTAACTGTACCAGAATAAGGAGTGTTAGAAATACCTTGACTTTGGCATTCTAGATAAATAAATTAGCTCTAAATATTGTTCAAGAACTTGAGCCTTTGTATGAACAAAAATATTACAATCTACACACCTTGCACTGGTGCTCAGTGAACAGAACATCCATTTGATTCCATTTTTTTTTTTGCCACATAATGGAGAATTCTGTAATGAGATTCCAGCTAAAGGTTAGCTGGCTCCTGCTGCTGAAATATCATTGCATGTGCCTAGAATCAATCATACAAAGTGTTTGGGAATATCTGAAACTTTGCTGAGCTCACAAGAATAAGCTTTGTGACTTAATTTTTGCCTGCTTGTATAGAATTTAGTCAGAGACTTGCTCTCAACTGGTAGCTCCACCTAGAAGAAAGATTGTGAGAAAGGCAAATTAAAGCCCTCATCTCTAATTTCTGCAGCATATGTACTGAATATCTACCAAAATAGCCCAATATTGTAAATGGCCAAATTGGCTTAGTTTAGTTCACAAAAGCTGAGTGACATGAAGGAAAGGTGATTGGCTGATTGACATAACTGACTGTCTCTGACTACGTACCTCTCAATGTGGAGGGTACCCACTTAATTGGCTATATTTCAGGAATTTGACTTGAGGTTTTTAAGCAATGAAACATTATTTTTTTACATTCTTTTTTCACTAAAACTGACATTGTAGATGATGCTCAGGAGGAAAAATCACATTACCCAATTTCACATAGACTGGTATTATAATCCAAACAGAATTATAGTCCAGTAATTTACAATGAGAAAATCAATTGTCCAGGAGACTCAAAGGTTTGAAAAAATAAGAGCAGTACATTTTCTACCCAGAAGATAGCTTTATGGTCAGACAAATTATAATCAGAAGTTAAAAATAGAATTAGAGCAAGAGAAGTTAATTGGCTAAACCTATACAGGCAATAGTCATACCATAACACACATAGGGACCAAAGCATTCATATTTTCAGTCCAAGTCACTTGTCTTTTGAAAATACATGAATCATGAATAAGCACCAGGAAAATCCTGGATAGTTGGATTATCCTTTTCTATGAGACCACATAACTAACTCCTGAAATGGTCTTTTCCTAAATGGAGTTAATATCAATGATCAGATATTTGATAATTAATTACAGCCACTCTGAAGTACAATACTTACTTCAAATTATAATTTCAAACTACAGTTCCAAATAACCTGTTTGGCATGCTAGGCTTTATTCATAACTATCTCAGGGAGACACTTTGGTTAAATTGTTTTATTCCCACCATTTGCTCATAACTAAATGCATAAACAAATTTGACCAGTTTAAATCTTAAAACTACAGTATCTTTTACAATCAGAGGACTTCATGCTGTTCTACACAGCTGATAATAATATGTTTTATGGTGTACAAGTAGATGATCAATTTATATTTTTCTGATCCAGTCGTCCATTCTCATTTTTAAATCTTCTACCCATTTTTTCTTCTTCTTATAATTCCCTCAGAAGCTGTTTGAAGATAAGATGTGATGCACTAATTGGCATGAATAATCATATAATTTATATGATACAAAAGATGAAGGAAAAGCATTGTCATTATTTTCCTTCTGTGCTTCTTCTGGGAAGAACAACCATAGAATTGAAATTTTTTAAACCTATGACTTATTTTAAATACATTTAACATTTTGGTCATTGCTAAATATACATTTTCATACGTTAGTTCTCCAGTGATTTGACCCTGTCTGGAGCTGTGAAAACAGTGGAGAGCTCTCATCTCGATCCTCGTGGAATACCACAGACAGCTCAGAGTTTACCGCTGTCTGGCTTTCAATCCTCATGCTGCCAAGAGTGTTTTTAATGTTTTATTAAAGTACAGGATTCTTCGGATTGTTAAGTCTGCACTCAGGTAGAGGATGAGACCAGAATTTCCTGACGGGCCTCCTACAGAGCGTGTCACAGATGACGGCAGACACAGTCGTGCTCACAGCAATTCGGCAGCTGCCAGAGGGGACCAAATAATAAGCTCTATAAATGCCAATTGTAACTTAAAAAGAAATCTTTAATTTTCACAAGGTAAGAACCCTGCCTCACCACAAACTTTTCGGAACATTATGCTGAGGAGTATGGATTCATATGCCCTTGAAAGCGACTCTGAATGAATCTGCTTTAGAAACAAAGATGTGTTAAAACCCTCGTTTGTTTTGGCCTCTAAGTTCTAATCAGACAAAAAAGCAACACGTTTTGGAGACATGATTTGCTTTGAACCAGTTACCAATATCAATCCTGTGGGGAAGTGACCTTTGCAAAGAAATTTTCAAACAACTCATAAAGGTGTCTTTGGTAATCCCTTGCCAGACAGAACCTTAGTAAAGTACAGGATGTTTAGAATTTTCATGTCTCACATAAAAAAAAATATCATAATGCTATGGTGTCTCTGTCAACCGGGGCTCATTAATTCTGATCACAACTATATTTTAAAATCCTTAAAGCAGAAAGTGACTACAAAAAAATTTAACCAGTTGTTTAGATAAATCTCCCATGTTGCACAAAGTATGGTCTCTTTCTTACCCAAGTGTTTCAAATTGTGTATTACTATGTACCTATCACTTTACTACATTTTTTGTATTCGTTTGTCTTTAGTTTATCAAAGAGACTATGCAAAGCCACTTTAAAATATATATATGTGTGAATGTTCTTTAGGCAACATTCCTGGATCTCATTAGATTTGCTAATGGAACTCTAAGAATCCAAAGTTAATAAACGCTGCAGGAAAATACTCCTCATACGGTACTTAAACAGTATTGTTATTTCTGCTGTTCATATTCAATAGGACCTCTTCTTTTTCCTGGTCTTATTTTTGGATAATAGTGTAATGTAATCATGCTTATTAATGAATATAGCCTATGCAGCCTGATTACCTGGCTTTGAACCCTGTTTTATCACTTATATCCTGTTCAACTTTGAAAAAGTTATGCACATTTTTGGATTTACAGCTTCTTCATCTATAAGCTGAGAGTTATAATGATGCATATTTTCATGTGCTGATTGTGAGGATTAAATACTGTGATATATGTAAAACACTCAGCTCTACTGTATGCAGGCCTTGCATATATTAGAATTTCATTATTAAAAGTATCTAGAGGTGAAATTTTTAGCAATACTGAAATATATGGTAGGACTTTCAAATGAAAAAAACAAATTTATCATATTTCTGTAATGTTTTTTTTCCTTAGCATCAAATCTCTGTAGGTGTAAAGTGACCTTTATCACTAATTCACATTTACCACCCATTCCCATAACACCACCTTAGACTTTGCCAACACCCAGAGTAGCACTGTTTCATAATGATACATTCGGCTGCTCCACTGTCTGACTTTAACGTAAGCTCTTTCCAGCTATCGCCCTAATTTATTTAACTGTAACTGTTCCTCAGGCTCAAGAGAACCAGCCTCTTGAATGCTGTACATTCGCTTTCTTCTTTTTCTTTCTCTTTTGTTTTCTGGCTGCCAACTTTATTGCACTTCTGTTGCACGTGTGCATAAACCATAAGCTTACACTGGACTTTCTAAATGCTGCTGTAAAAACAGTAAAAGATGCATATATATTTGCAAATGGGCCCACAAAGTTCATAAAACCTGCTTAAAGGAGTGTTTTACTCAAATATTGTTTTTTACAGCATTTTACTATTAGACAACTCATACAAATTCTTTATATCTTTTTCGTTGTTGTTCTTTAAATAAGATGTCATATTTTAATTTATTATTTTCCTTTGTTCCAGTTTGATTTTGGAATGATAACTGGTTGAAAGAAAAAAAATTAGTGCATGCATTGAATGCATTTTGGGGTGTGGAACATTCATTACAACTAATCAAGATCCATAGAAACCTAGTAAATTTCATTTTGTGTCATGTTCAAAAAAATCCTAATATATCTGAGCTTTAATATTTAAAACAAAGATAAGTTAGATGAGTATATATAAGGTCTGTCTGTAAAAAGTCCAATCATTATTAATATAATGAGAACAGTTTGTGTGACATTGATGTAACCTGGCAGCCAAGGAGACTGGACTGGAATGTGCATGTGTGGACAATGATGACTTCACTGTACTAGTCAGTGGGGGCATAGGTACCATTGAGTGAGCATGTGTACTGTGTGGTCATTGCATAAAATGACTGAGTGACTAGAGCAACGAATCTGTGCCAAATTTTCTGCTAAGCTTGAACATTCCTCTGTGGAAACTATTTGGATGATTCAGAAGGCATTAGGGGACAAAGCAATGAGTGCAATGCAAACAAAATGTCGCACAAATGCTTCAAAGATGGTCGAAACCTGACTGGTGTGTCATTGAGTGCTGGCCTGTGAACCAAAAGGTTGCTGGTTTATTCCCAGTCAGGGCATATGCCTGGGTTGTGGGCCAGGTTCCCAGTGCGGGGAAGGCGGCATGTGAGAGGCAACAGTTCGATGTATCTCTCGCACATCAATGTTTCTCTCCCTCTCTTTCTCCCTCCCTTCCCCTCTCTGTAAAAATAAATAAATAAAATATATTTTTAAAAAAGATGGTTGTGAATCTGTTGAAAGTGATCCATGTTCTGGAAGGACTGTAACAAACAGAACACCTGAGAATGTCGAACACGTAGAGGCTGTAGTCATTAAAGACTATTGACTGACAAAGTGAGAACTAGAAGCTAATCTTGGAATTCTATAAACTTACTGTGTCTGAGATTTTGACACAGGATATTGACATGAAACATGTTGTGGCAAAACGTATTCTACAGCTTCTGCTATAAGAGCAGAAGGAACATCGTGCTGCAGTTGCTATTGACTTGATTCAAACCACTACCAATGAACCAGATTTCCTCAAGAGTGTCATAACCAGACATGAATCACGGTTCTACAGCTATGATCCAGAAATGAAGGCCCAGTTGTCCCAATGGAAGTCACCTGGTTCTCCATGCCTGAAGAAGGTGTGGCTAAGTCACAGCAAGGTCAAGACCATGTTAACTGTGTTTTTTGGTTGGAAAATTGTTGTCCATTACAAGTATGCCGCTCTAGGCCAAACAATTAGTAAGTACTACCTCAATGTTCTTAGTCAGTTGAGAGATGCAATGTGATGAAAACGGCCACACCTATGGGCTACTGCTGATTAGCAGCTTCATCACAACAGCGTGTCTGCTATATAGTTGTTTATAACCATACTATTCTCCCAAGAAGCCTTTCTATCCGGTCTTGTTAATGGAATACATTAATTTAACAATTTCTATTCAGTTGGCCAAAACAAGGTTTTACTTGTAGAGCAGCTTTGCACTCTAATATGAATGGAACGTTGTGTAGCACTAAATATGGCAGTTTATATTTACCTTTGTAAACTTTATCTGTTCTTTGTAATGAATGGACCTACATGTCTTTGTAGTACTTTCTAGGAGCTTCATTATTTTTTAACATAAATTTATTTTTGATATCCTTTTTTCAAGAAAAAGTGGATGAATAAGAGTTTTCTATGAGTTAGAAACCAGTGGGATAAAACTGAGGAGATATCAGCATGATGATTTGGTGCTCAGTTTGAATTTGACCTCAACTCAAAATCATAGTATACTCACCTGGATGACTCATGACTATCCTTTGCATAGTGCTGAAAAACAAACAAAAAAAAATGAATACAAAAATAGTATGTTGTCTTTAACTCTTATTGTATATAAACTGAACCTTCTGAGAGAAAGTCGCCCCTCCAGCCATCACCCTGAAGCCAGATAATTCCACTTCTTCCCATACATGCCTGGTCCTTTTCCAGTGGCTGCTCCAGTGCCTGAACTCGGGACAAGTGAGTCTGAGTGAGTCTGTGGGTCAGCCCTTTAAGAGGACACCTGGGACTCCAGAGCCCTTCATCTTTCTCAGCAGCAATCTCCACTGGAATTCACACTTCTCTTCCTGGCACTGGAACCCAGGGATGGGAGCCTGGTGTGGAGCCCCTGCAGTCTAGAGATATCCCTCCTGATATTTAAGCTCTATACACGGATGTGGGACAAGCCCGCTCTGAGCCTCTGCCCTGCCTAACAGTCTCCATGTGGCTTCTTCTGTATAACCTTAGTTCTGTTCAGTGAAATTTCAGGTGGTTTTCAGTGATGGCTGTTTTGTAGTTTAGTTGTTGTTTTGAAGTCTCAGCATTACTAGTCTTAATCTCAAAGATAGAATTCCTATCAAAGGAGCTTAAATTTGTTTGGCATCCATCCTGAAACTAATCAGTTTATGACCTAGAGTGTGTGTCTCATATCTATCTGCAGCTAGGAAAGCACAGTTAAAAAGATACTGCACAAAGTATTGAAGCTGCCATGAACATTATGTTGTTGGAGTGAGGACATGACCATTGACATGAAGACGCAAGAAGGATGTTTAATTTTTTTTAAATCCTCAGCCAAGGATATGCTTATTAATTTTAGAGAGAGGAAGGAAGAGGGAGAGAGAGAAAGATCAGTGTGAGAGAGAAACCTCTAACGGTTGCTCCCATACAAGCCCTGACAATGGATCAAACCCACAACCTAGATAGGTGTCCTGACTGGGAATCGAACCCTCAACCTTTTGGTGTACTGGATGGCACTCCTAACTGAGCCACCCAGTCAGGGCAAGTTTTAAATGGTAAGTTTTAGCATGGGAAACACTTTATTCATCAGACTTTTAAAAACTGCACTAGTTACTACTTACAACATGTTCCCATCCCAGTAAAACTTTGTTTTTACAAATTCGGTGCCATCATAGAAATTGTTATATGGCCTTATATGATCTTACATTCCTGTCTCCTCACAATGTGAGCTACCTGAGTTTGTACTATGTTTTCTTCATCCTATAATTACAGTAGGACATACACATTTTATCTGCTCACTATACATTTTTAATAAGTGAATGAACAATCTTATCATTGATACAAGTACAATTTATAATCCTTTCTATCTCTTATTTCTTCCCTCCTTCTTTTCTTTCATGATTTTTTCATGGTATACTTTAAAGCCAACATTTTCCATAAAAATGCATACACATACTCTCTCTCATATTAATTTGCATTATTTTCTTCATAGCACTGCTCACTCTCCTAAATTATCTTACTTTGATTCACATTCTTATTTAATAATGCTTCTCCCATTACAGGAATGGAAGCTTTATGTTATCTGGATCTTGTCTTATTTACCTCTGTATTCTTAATACCTTGAACAGTATCATTATGTAGCATGTGTTTTCTAAATTAATTAATTAATAATACATGGGAAATATCATACAGATCCTGGCCTTGGGAGATTATTGTTTTACAGCGAATAAAGAGACATGCAATTAGGCACACACAAATATTGTGAAGGTTGAAATGTACATTAAATTATTTCTTGGTGGTGTAACCTAGAAGATTTTGTTATACTTGACATTTGAATGAGTCTGGGAAGATGGATTGAACTAGTCTGGTGGAGCTAAGGGTGAAAGGGAATACCAAACAGAAATATCAGCGCAAATATGTGATTGAAGTGAAGCAGGCAGGCGCAAGTATTTAATGGATTGGACAGGGAAATAGGATGCTGGAATGTGAATGCTGAAGAATGAGATTAGAAATAATATGAAGCAAGACCTTGGGGAATTTTGAATCACAAGCAAGGAAACTGTATTTATTCTTTAAATGCTAAAGAAAATTGATAATTTCTGATCAGATAACAATGACTTAATTATTATCCTAGGTATTGTTAACAGATACTTCCAGTATTGACTTTCTAGAAGAAAATATCGGTTAGCAATACCTAGGGTAGAAATACAATCATTGGAGACTTGCTAAAAAGCAAGTGTTAGAATCAAGATGAAAGGTAATGAAAGTATTAACTAGGAGAGAGGGGATGGAATAAATATGAAGGAAGGTGTGAAAATATTACCGAGGGAAGATGAAATATAATTGGCAACAAATTATAACAGCAAGCAAGGAGGACTCTGAGGTTTTGAGCTTTGGTGACTGGGCAGATGCAGGTTCCATGACAGGAAATAAAGAAAATATAAAACTAAAGAAGTTTGAGAGGAGTGGTACATAATGTTTTGTAGGGGTCATAGGACATCTGGAGTTATCCAGAAGCAAGGACTTAAAATTCAGGACTGGAGAACAGATAAGTCAAGGATAGAAATATAAATTTTAGCAGTCATACACATAGACGTGAAAATTAAATTCAGATCTGGTGAGATGGTTCAGATTAAACATATAGAGAAAAATGAGAAAAGGGCTCATAACAGATCTATGGGGATTTTTTTCTCTTTATTATTCATTGTAGAGTAAAAATGAAGTAAGAAAAATGCTTTTGAAGTAAATAAGGTATTATTATCATAAAGTGATTGTATTATAGAAATAGCCTAGTATAATATAGTGGTAGATAGATTTGTCTGTGTAGTTTTTCTTCCAAAGCAACTTGCCTTTTAAAAAGTTGACAGAATTTCTTTATTGCCATCAATTCTTTATTTAGCAGTGAAAACAGGATAGCTCCCTTGTCGGGGTTCTGTACTAGGTTTGGCAATTATTTACACTCCCTCTACATACCCCTACCATTGCCAACCATGATAAAAATAATTCACAGAGCTGATTGCTAGGCTACCAAAAGAGGATGCTGGAAATCAATATTAGAATATAATGTAATTCGCACTTTGAATTTTGTTAATTTGCTGTGGAAGATTCATTCATTTGTTCATTTAGCAAACAAATAATAATTACCACTGATTACAATTTATTTGCTCACCAGACTAGACTCTTACCACATGGAAGAAATTTACAGTTCATTCAAAAACACTGGGATATCTTCAACGTTAATGAAGTCATTCTTTTTATTTTAAATATTTTTTATTTATTTTTAGAGAGAGGAGAGGGAGGGAGAAAGAGAGGGAGAGAAACATCAATGTGTGGTTGCCTCTTATGCACCCACACCTGGGAACCTGGCCCACAACCGAGGCATGTGCCCTGATTGGGAATCAAACCAGCAACCCTTTTGTTCACAGGCCAGCCCTCAATCCACTGAGCCACACCAGCCAGGGCTAATGAAGTCATTCTTAAAGAAAACCAGACAACTGTAGTTTGGGGGCATTTTTAAATTTGTTTTGAGGGTACTAACGTTGAATAGTTTAGCATAAGACTGTGATACAAATATGAAAATAGTTGAAAAGCTTTAGAGGAACACATTTCTAATACAACATGTAAAATCATTCTGATGTAATTTTGTTGAGTTAAAGAAGTGCAGAGAAATTTAATATTAACTACATTTTCTGTGATATTTGATTTTTTTCCTTTTTACTTCACAGGGGTCTTTTCTTAATGAAAATAATCTATACTATTATAAAAATTATTATAGCTCATTCATATCTTTTTGCCAAATTCATTCTTGTTACTTAGTTGTCTTTCACATCACATAACTATTTCCTAACCAAAATTCAAATAGGAAGTTTTAAAATTTGCAAAATACACACTTTAGCCAAATGAGTCCAGCTACTCTGAGGGCCAAAAGAAATAGTGGCTTAAAGCAAACAAAACAAAACATTAGAGTTATTTGTGGTTGGTGTTTTATATAAAATTTAAAGCATATTAAATATAAGTCTTAATTTAAAGTCCTGCATAATGTGTAAGAGTTTCTATATTTTCAAATATATTAAATGTTAATGTCATTGTTTTCCTATTAAGTGTGAATTCTTAAAATACAATATTAGCATTTATAACAATGTTATTGTTTTTAGTTCTGTTTCATTTTATTTATTTTTTATTTTTTCACATTTTTTTATTGTTGTCCAAGTACAGTCATCTCCATTTTACCCCTACCACTTCCCCCAACCCCAGCCATCCTCACTTCCCACCCTTGATCTTACTCCTTTTGATTTTGTCTAGGTGTTCTTTATAGACGTTCCTGAAAACCCTTCCCCTCCCCGCATTATCTCCTCCTACCTCCCCTCTGGTTACTGTCAGTTTGTTCTTAAGAACTGTGATATATGCCAAGGCATCAACAATGTCATGCGATCACATATTACAGTCCTTTGATTAGATATGTAAAATTTTTCCTATTAGTTTTCAAATTATATAGTTTTGTATAAATGTAATATTTGCCTTCCACTCAGTAGTCTGATTTCAGATATATTTCACAAATGCAAATATTTAGATTAATTCAGACTGAAGTATACAAGTTTGTTTCTGTTCAGAATATTTAAACTTTATTTTTTTAATTTATTTATTTTTATTTATTTTTTATTGTTGTTCAATTACAGTTGTGTGCATTTCCCCCCACTGCTCCCCCCTACCCCAGCCAGATCCCCCTCACTCCCTTGTTTCCACATTCCCACTTGTCTTTGTCCATGTGTCCTTTATGGTAGTTTCTGAAAATCCTTCCCCGCAATATCCCCTCTCACCTCCCCTCTAGTAACTATCAGATTGTTCTTACTTTCAGTGTCTCTGGTTATATTTCACTTGTTTTTTTCTTTTGTTGATTAGGTTCCAGTTAAAGGTGAGGTCATATGGTATTTGTCTCTCACTGCCTGGCTTCTTTCACTTAGCATAATGCTCTCCAGTTCCATCCAAGCTGTCAGGCTCTAAGTCATTTACTTCTGCTCTGATCTTGGTTATTTCCTTTCTTCTTCTTGCTCTGGGCTGTCTTTGTTGTTGTTCCTTATATTTTTGTAGGTGTAGGGTTAGGTTGTTTATTTTAAATGTTTCTGTCTTTTTTTGGTTGGCCTATATCACTATGAACTTCCCTCTCAGGACTGCTTTTACTGTGTCCTGTAAGTTTTAGATTATTGTGAGTTCATTTTCATTTGTTTCAAGAAACTTTTTGATTTCTTCCTTAATATCATTCTTCACCCATTTATTGTTTAATAGCATGCTATTCAATCTCATGAGTTTGACTGTTTTGGGTTTTTTTCCTTGAGGTTGGTTTCTAGTTTCAGTCCCATGTTGTAAGAGTAAATGCTTGATATGATTTCAATTTTCTTCAATTTATTGAGGCATGTTTTGTGTCCTTTCATTGGTCTATTTTTGAATATGTTCCAGGTACATTTGAAAAGAATGTGTATTTTGCTTCTGTGGGATGAAATATATGTCAGTTTTTAGTTTTCAGCCTTTTGGCTAAGATCAAGTATAGTATCTGTTCTTACCAGTTTATATATGTCAGTTAAGTCCATTTGATCTAAGGCATTGTTTAATGCCACAGTATCTTTGCTGATATTTTGTTTGGAAGATCTATCCATTTTTGACAGTGGGGTGTTGAAATCCCCTACTATTATTGTGTTGCGGTCAATATCTTTCTTGAAGTCCTCCAAGATTTTCTTTATTATTTGGGTGCTCCTGTGTTAGGTGTGTATATATTTACAATGTTTATGTCTTCTTGAAGGATTCTTACCTTAAGTATTATGAAGTGACCTTCTGGGTCTCTCTTTATGGCCCGTTTTTTGAAGTCTATTTTGTCTGATATGAGTATTGCTACCCTGGCTTTTTTTCCCTGTCCATTTGCTTGGAATATTTGTTTCCAGTCCTTACTTTTAGTCTGTGTAGGTCTTTTGTTGTGAGATGGGTCTCTTGTAGGCAGCGTATATGTGGGTCATGATTTCTTATCCATTCAGGTATTCTATATCTTTTGATTAAACCATTTAATCTATTTACATTTAAGGTTATTATTGATAGTTACTTATTCATTGCCATTTTTCATACCTGTATTCCTTTCTCTCTCACTGTTTTTTTTCCTGTTCTTGAAGCAGACCCTTTAGCATCTCTTGCAGAGCTGGTTTGGAGGAGGTATAGCTGGTTTGAGCCTTCTTTTATTTGGGAAGCTCCTTATTTGGCCTTCCATTTTAATTGAGAGCCTTTCTGGATAGAGTAGTCTTGGTTGCAGGCCCTTGGTTTTCATTACTTGGATATTTCTTGCCATTTCCTTCTGGCTTGGAGCATTTCTATTGAGAAGTCAGCTGTTAGTCTTATCAGGGCTCCCTTGTATGTTCTTATTTCTCCCTTGCTGCCTTTAAAATTCTTTCTTTGTCTTAGAATTTTGCCATTTTAATTATGATGTGTCTTGAAGTAGGCCTCTTTGGGTTCCTCTTGATTGGGGCTTTCTGTGTTCCCTGGTTTTGTGTGACTTTTTATCACATCAACTTAGGGAAGTTTTCCACTTTTTCAAACAGGTTTTCTATCCCTTCCTCTTCTTGTTCTCCTTATTTCCTTATATGGATATATTAAGTTTCATGTTATCCTACATTTCCCTTAACCCCTCATCATTCTTTCTAAGTCCCCTTTCCTTTTCTTGTTCTTTCTGGGCGTTTCTTTCTACATTGTCCTCCAGCTTGCTGATCTGATCCTCTGCTTCATCTAGGCTGTTTTTGATTCCTTACACTGTGTTCTTTAATTCAGAAATTTTATTATTCATTTCCTCTTGCCCTTGTTGATAGTTTCTATTTCCTTTTTCATGTTGATATAGTTTCCAGTGAGTTCATTGTAGTTTCCCTGTAGTTTTTCGTAATTCTCAGTGAACTCATTGAGCTTCCTGATAACCATTGCTTTGAACTCCATATATGATAGTTGACTTGCTCTATTTTATTTAGCATTCTTTCTGAGGCTTCCTCCTTTCCTTTCATTTGGGGATTGTTTCTTTGTCTTCCCATTGTTTGTGAGACTCTTCTTGTTAGCCTCAGCTTCTTAAATTGATCTATTCTGACTCCCTGGGTTAATGGTGTGAACTTCTATGGTAGAAGACCTGTGAGATTCAGTGGTGCCGTCTCCTTGGTCTCCTGAGCTCACTGGTCTTGGGCTGTTGTTTATGTTGGCTTTCTGTAAGTCTTTAGGCTTTTATTGTTGTTGGGTCTTTCTTTGGTGGGTTCTTCCCTCTGGCTGGTTAACTGAGGGTCACTCTGTCCACCACATCTTGTATTCTGTTGTGCAGGTGTGGACAGGTTATGTTGAAGCTTGTTCTTTGGTCTTTATGAGGTTTTCAGGCTTCTCTATCACTCTTGTTCTGGGTAATTTCTCCACCATTTGGTTGTATTTCCAGATCAGTCCTGGGTGGAAGTTAATGTGGCTTCCATTCCCTCCTTCACCTTCTTCTGTTGTTATCTGTTGGTTGTTCCTTTGTTGGTAGGTTTCCTCTTCCAGCAGGTATACTGGTATTCACAGCTCCCACCAACTCTTTTCTGTGATCAGCTGGAGGGGGAAGGCAAAATGGTTTAAGACAGTGGGAGTGTATTCTATGTTATTTAAAGTACCAACTTGTAGAGAAGAGACAGGAGATCCTTTGGATATATATAGTGTTAACGGTGATATTTCACCCAACTAGCCACTTTTTAGAAAGGGTGGAAAAAAGATAAGACTCTTGTTAGAGGAGGAAGGAATGTGAGTTGGATCTAGAAAGCAGTGGGCTTGTGGGAGATCAGATTATGAGGTAAGGTGAGAGTAAAGGATAGAAAATAGGTGTAGTGTATGAGAGAATAGAGTTAACCACAACAGTAATAAAGTTCAGGAGACAGTGAAGTGGGCTAAGACCTGGGGGGGTGCTGTGTAGTATTTACAATTGTATGGAACAGCAATTGTTTACAATAGTAATGGAGCAACAATCATATGACAGAATTTACATGGTCTAAATAAGAAAAATAGGAAGTACAGGACCTAGACTAATGTGCTATTGGAACACAAGTGAGGGGAAGGACAGAAAATTAAAAGTACACTATGAAAGAGAGAACAAGGGAAACTAGTCAAACAATGCAATTTAACTAACCAAGTGAAGAAGACTAAACAGAGTGAAGAAAAATTTTAAAAAACTAATAAAATAAAAGATGTAAAAGTAATGAAAAAATAATGATAATATAAGTATACAATAACTTACAAGTTCTCTGGAGTAGCAAAGTGAAATCTGTCTTCCTGTCTAGTTGTTGGAATGACCCCTCTTTAAGTCTAAGTCTGGTCCTTTCACAGCTCCAGGTTTTATTGTCTCACTTGTGAGAATTAAAAAAAAAAAAAAGAAGAAGAAGAAGAAGAAGAAGGAAGGAAGAAGGAATAAAAAAAAGAAAGAAAGGAAAAAGGAATTAAAAAAGGACAATTAAAATTTTTTAAAAAGTTGAAAAAAAAGAAAGAAAGGAGGAAAAAGGGAAGAATATATTTTTTAAAAAAAGGCCTCATGGTGGCTTTAAACAAGCCAAGCCAGTTCCTCTGGTCTTCCTGTCTGCAGCAGGCTGAGGGGGATTGGTTTCCCTTTTTTTCCCTTCCTGTGGTTTTGCAGGGATTGGAACCAGGTTTGAGCCACACTCTTTGCAGTTGCCCAGCCTTCAGTCCAGTTCCAAAGTTCGCTGTTGGGCCACTAGCGCCCTTCTGCACCCAGCCTCCACCTTCAGTCCACTACCCCCGCTGTCCTTGAGGTACACCAATTACAGGCAACTCACACACCACCTTCTTGTTCTTTGCTGTCCTAGATGCTAGGGACTCTCAGAGTCTCTTCAGCGTAGTTCAGCCCCCCACTGAGTTAAATCTTTCTGGGGATTGCTGACTCTCAGAGCCCAGCTGCTCTCCTCTGCAGCGGGTGTCTCAACCTTCCTCTTAGAGAGTCAGTTGGCCCTGCAGGGTGGGGGTGCCAGCGTGGCTACAGAGCAGTGGATGCAGGAGCAGGTCTCCTCTGCTTCTGTGCCCCGCCCAGGGAGGTGGGGTTGGGTGCGAGGTGCCTCTGGGCTGCAAGGTCAGGTGTGTTCATTCCCTGGGCTGTAGGTGTGAGCACTGGGTCTCTGCTGGTGGGGCAGCGGTATTAGGCGCCAGATGGCCTCTGCTGCTGTGGGTTCTGCAACCGCAGTGGGGTGGGAGTGGCTGGGTCTGTGGCCCACCACTGGGGTTGTGGGCAGATTCAGTTGGGCGCACTCTGCTGCTGCAGCCTGGGGTAGGGGCACAGCCACAGTCCTGGCAGGAGAGGTCGGCCCACTGAAGAGGCTGTGGAGGCTGCAAGATACAGCCGTGGGAGGTGGGGGCTGCTGCTGCAAGAGAATTCCTCAAATAGCTGTTGAGTACCTCTTTTCCTTTTTGAAAAGATCCTCCTATTCAAGCCTGCCACACCATAAAAGTGCCTGGCTTCTCATACAGACCAACTCTCCAATCAGACCGGGGACTATCCAGGTAAGTGTCCATAACAGCCCAACTTTTCCTAGCTGGCGCCCACAGTCTCCGTGAGTGCTCACAGCCCCTGTGTGTTTGCCACTTCATCCTTATTCCCACTATGTGACGTCAGACATCCAGGTCCCTCCTGGTGCTGCTCAAACCTTGTTTGGCATGGGGGAGCCATTGACCTGGCTCTCTCCCAAGAACCCTGTGGAGACCCCCTGGGCGCTGGGCCTGGGGCTGCAGTCATCCTTGTCCCCTCACTGGTCCCAGGGACCTTATTGTCCCAAAGCACTCTCCTTACCATCTGATTTTTCAATGTCTTCTACAGTTTTGGCCTCCAATCTTTGTATATGCTGGGGTATCCTTGGCTGTTCACTCTGTTTCTTAGAAGATCGGCTAAGTGTTCCACCCACGCACAGGGGGAAGTAGATTCCGCTCCCACCTATCTCGACGCCATCTTCCCCTACTTAAACTTTAAATAAGACTATTTCTAAAGGTCAAGGTTAATTTTCTATGCTAGCGACATCTTACAAATTGTATTATATATGATTGTCAAGAATTTTCAATGAATGAAAAACTCTCCACTTTCCATTAAGTTACATTTTGTAGGAAATAGTTGCTACTGTGGAACTTAAAAATGATATTATATTTTATTCAATAAGGTAGATATTTATTTTAAGTATCATTATTGATATTCAATAAATAATTGTGACTTATTTTACCTCACTAGACACATTTTGACTCTTTTTGCAAAGTCACCTTTATTTGATATCCATTAAGTGAGAAATACAAAGTCTTAGGATTCATTAAATGCTAATGAATCTGAAAAATAATATTCACCATAAAATGATACTCTTCAAATGTGGAACATGTACTCCTTGTTTAGTTTTCAAGTAGTTTTCAAGTAATTAAAACCCACCACTTCCAACCCACCTATCATCCCAATGGATAATTTCCCCAAATGCACAAAAAGCTCTTTCCATTACTGATGGAAAGATCCACATTGACTTGACAAGCATAGAACTTCTGTTCAACAGTGCTGTAGAAATAAAGCCTACAACTGCTTTTAAAAAATGAACCTGAAACTTGAAGAGGTTTATAAACATAGTTGGCAAATTGGCCTCAGGCTAAAGGGCTCTGAAAAGAGTTTTTAGAGGATTCTTTCCCAGAGTAGTTGCTTAGATGTTTGCTTTCATCAGAAGTGCAGCTGGTCATAACAAAGGTAATTGAAATCAAGTCTCTAGGGTTCCCTTTCTCTGTCGTCACAATTCGCACCCTGCTGAGTGAAATATCAACGCGCTGAACCATGTCAGGGCAATGAGCATAATGATAGGGACTCAGTGGTATAAATGAGGTTAATAACTTGTGAGAAAGCAGAGCTTTGTTCCTAGATCCTTCACATTTTCTCCTCTGCACAGTGCAGCTCTTTAGAAATATTGCCTGTCCGTGGAGAGCTAATGGCTCTCGTCATAAAGCTAATACACTGTGCTTCAGTAGTCTTGGAACTCATTTCTGAAGTCACACTAATCTGCCTTTCCTCTGTCATGTTTTGTTTTTGTTCCTGAAAGGTTTGCGTATTCCCCAAGACTTTAAGCTGAGCATGAATCCTTTCTGTTGCTTCTTATGCCATTTCTAATCAGGGGTAACACTTTTGTTTTCAGACACTGCTTTTTTGTAATTTCAAATTTTGAATGCATAAACAAGCACCTTGCAAAGGAAGTAAAGAGTATTTTGCAACATCACAGCTCTGCTTTAATACCCTTCTGTGTCATCCATAGGCACCCTTTCTCTCTTCTCTCTCACCATTTCCTACCTCTTCACATCACGGGCATGTTCGCTGTCTGCCACTCTTGCTTATTCCCTGTATTATGTCTCTCCTACAAGCCAGTGTGAGGATATTGAGTCTCAGAATAGAAAAGAAAACCATATTGTTTTTTAGTTGCCTGGGACTATTGAAGGGCAACTGGATCCATTCAGTTGTTCTCTGCACCAATATGTTTCTTATAATAGTGTTGATGATTTCTTTGGCTCATGTCCATCCTTTGGCTTCCCTTTCCTACTCCTTTGTTGTGAAAATATGTAAGCTTTTAGGGAATGAAATTTAGTAAGCCATCCTGAAGGGAAATCAAATCACAAAGAATGAGAAAAACTATGTATTTCTCACATCCATTGCATTGACAGAAACAGGATCAGCCATGAGCACAATTATTTGAGTCTGTCTTTGAGTTTGTATACTTTCCTTTTGATATGACATTTCCTCTTCAGTATTTTTGTTTCTCAATATGCTTGTAGTAATACTGTGATAGTAGTTAAAAGGTCATGTAGTGTTTTTAATGTGCCAGGTGCTGCTTTTATATATACTAACTCCTGAGAGAAAGATAGTATTATTAGCCTCGTTTTATAAAAGAGTAATCAAATAATGTTTCAAAGCAGTTCTACAGCTTGCAGAGATAGATCAAGTAATTTCCTTAAGGTTACACAACTAACAAGTACCACACCTGTGCATCAAGAGCATGCACCACTACACCACACTTGGTGAAAGAAGTTTTTGCAGAAATTAGGAGCAGAAGTGAGAGCTTTAATGTTTGGTCAGCTAACTCGGATTTGAAGCACAGCTCTTCTACTTGATAAAATTTTTGATGGTGGGTAGGAATAATCATTTGCTTCTTGAGCCTCATCTTCCTTACTGGTGAAACAAAACTAATAACCTTGTTCTAATTATGATTTGATAAGGATTGAACATAAAAATATAGATGCTAGTCCTAATTTTCTGCTGTGGGAAATAATATATACAGAGATTAAATGGCATGCATGGCTATAAAGCTTGGAATGAGGGAAGCCAGTGCTTGAGTAATATTTTCCTATGTCTATCTACCCATGCCCTTGGCCAATAAAATTTACTTTTCCACCTATCTCCATTCCTTGCCCTTCCATCCAGTGTTCTCTCTGCTTTTGGGAACCACTGTGGGTGTTCTGTTATTCCCAGTGGTATTGAAACTTGAGAAAAGTCATCATATTCCATCATGACTGCCCAGTTTTCCATTTCTACCAATAGTTTATAATGGTTCCAATAGTATATAGGTATTTCTGTACATTCTTGCCAAGACATATGCTTTTTTTTTGTTTTATTTTTATAATATCCATCCTAACAGGTGTGAAGTATATTTCATTGTGATTTTGCATTCCCCAGACAATTAGAGATTTTGAACATATTTTCATATATCTCTTAACCATTTGTATATCTTCTTTGGAGAGATGTCTATGGATTCCTTAGCCTATTTTTCAATTAAGTTATTTTTTGTTTTTGTTATTAAGTTCTAGTAGTCCCTTATACATTTTGGATATTAGCTCCTTATCAGATATATATTTTGCAAGTATCCTCTCCCATTCTTTAGGTTGCCTTTTCACTGTTGATTGTTTCCTTTGCTGTGAAGAAGGTTTTCAGACTGATGTAGTTCCACTTGCCTACTTTTGCTTTTGTTGCTTGTATTTGAGGTGCCACATCCAAGAAGTCATTGCCAAGTCCAAAGTCAGGCAGGTTCCCCCTGTGGCCTTCTAGGAGCTTTACTGTTTCGGTCTTACATTTAAGTCTTAGATTTATTTTGAGTTGATATTTTCATATAATATAAGAGTTCTATTTAAGTCTTTTGCAAATGTATATATAGTTTTGTCAACATAATTTACACCCCATTGTGTATTTTTGGCATCCCTATCAAAGATCAGTTAACCATATACAGTGGATTTATTTCTGGCCTCTCTACTCCATTCCATTGGTCTACATGAGTGCTTTTATGCCTAGACCATATCATTTTTAATATGTAGCTTTGCAATAATTTTGCTTTCAGCAAGTGTGATGCATCTAGCTTTGTTCATGTTTCTCAAGATTGTGTTAGCTGTTTAAGGTCTATTGTGGTGATTTCTTCTTCTTCTTTTTTTTTTTTTTGTAAAAAAAATGCCATTGAGATTTTGATAGGGATTTTACTTTGAACGACATGGATATTTTAAATTCATTTCTTCTTATACATTAACATAGGATATCTGTGGAGTTGCCATCTGTGGCCTCTATTACACTATTGTAAATTCCTTCTGTACCCAGTTTGTTGAGAGTTTTTGTCATGAAACATGAAAGGGTATTGAGTTTTGTCAAATGTTTCGTTCCTTCTCAAAAAAAAAAAAACCTACTGTATTATCACATTATTTAGCACTCCCATTTCTGTGTATACAACCAGAAGAATTGAAAATAGGATCCCAAAGAGCTATCTGCACTCTTGTGTTCACTGCAACATTATTCACAACAGCCAAAATATGGAGACAACATGAATGTCAATTAATCATAGAAACAAAAATGTGGTACATATATACAATGGGATGTTATTATTTAGTCTTGAAAAAGAAGGAAATCCTGCCAAATGGTAACATGAATGAATCTGAAGAACATTATGCAAAGTGAAATAAACCAGTCACAGACTGACAAACACCACATGATTCTATTTATCTGGTATATTTGAAATAGTCAAGTTTATAGAAATAGAAAGTGGAATGGTGGTTACCAGGAGCTGGGGTAGGGAAAAACGGTGAAACTATACAATGGGTACAAAGTTTCAGATACAAAAGTTGTACAAGTTTTAGACATCTGCCATAAATTCTGTTGATGTGCCTGTAGTTAATAATACTATACTGTATACTTAAAAAAATTAATTTAGGATAGAACTAATGTTAAATGTTTACCATAATAAAAAAGGAAAAGAAAGAAACTTGCGCAGAAGCAGAAATGAAGAAAAACATCCCATTTGACATAGCAAAAAGAAAAATAAAATATCTAGGAATAAACCTAACCAAAGAGGTAAAAGACCTGTATTCAGAAAACTACCTAACACTGAAGAAAGAAATCAAGGAGGATACA
>CM052538.1:32064746-32109746 GCA_028533065.1 Trachops cirrhosus
AAAAAAGAAAGAAACTTGCTATTCTATATCTAGTACTGTATGGTTTCTTTCATACCCAAGTTTCTCAAGTTAAACTAAGCATTAACGATTTGCTAAAAGTGAGGGATGTAAAGGGTTACAAGACTTCCTAGATAATTATAAATTTTAATAGCAATTATTGAGAATGCCATTGATATTTGGTCTTATACTCTGGCAAGGAAGAAACACTGGGCCAGGAAAAAATAACTTACTATACTTCTCACTGCATTCTACATTGATTGCATCTTGCCTCACCTACATGAATCTTCCCGTACCAACCTGCAGCATTGCCTTGAAAAATGAGTATTAAGGAAATAAATTGGAAAATCTCTAACGTTTCTTTCTCAAAGAACTTTGAAAGTTTGGGCTCAATTAATAAACCTGATAACCAGGCAATCAGGAAGTTACTACTACTATCTTATACTCTCCTGATAAAGGTTCACTTTCATGTTCTCTTTAAGTTTTATAATTCAGGATCATCAACATGTTTCTTATCCTTTCCTGTTGTTTCCCATGAATGTCGCATATGGGGCTTTAAAAATGAGAGAGAGTGAGGGAGAGAGAGAGAGACAGAGAGAGAGAGACAGAGAGAGAGAGAGACAGAGAGAAACAGAAACAGAATGGTCTGTACCTATTTCCTAGTTACTAGCTCAATTACCAATTAAACATTTTGATTCTTCTTCCTAATCTTTAAGGAATTCCGGTAAATTAAGTATACTCTGAATTATACTTTAAGATTAGTTTCAAGCAATAAATTCCCCAAATAGATTTGTTTCATTCTCTTTTTTGTTCCTCTTGCACATTGTAAATCCCTGGATTACATAGTACTTGTTACATCATATTGTTACTTTGTTTTTTATTAATCTAGTTTAGATTATATGGCAATAAAATATTTAGTAAGAATTTACTTAGGGCCTTGGCTGGGTAGCTCAGTTGATTGGAGCATCATCCAGATATGCCAAAGTTTGGGTTTGATCCCTAGTCAGGGTACTTTAAAAAATTACTTGACATTGTTGGGAACTGTCCTGTCTGGTTTTAGAAGCTGTAGCTCCCCCATGGCTAAGGCTGAGTGAGCGACCTTCGGACCATAAGCCACTAAGGAGACAAGGCTTAACTCCCTGGCAGGGGCACTGCTTCTGCCCCTTTTTCTTCATCCATAACTGGCCCCCAATGCTTGGTCCGTTAGCCAATGACAGGTAAGATTCTGCAAGAGGGGAATGACCTAAGACAGGCAAGATCACATGGAGGCCCTCAGGGAAGGACTTGGGGGGCTATGGAGAAAGGGGGTGATGGACCCTCACCCCTCGGGTTTGACGTAGCCTGAGTCCTTATTCTGTCTGCCAGTAGTCTCCTAATCTCTTGGCTGCCTTACTTCTCCTGCCTGACTTAAGCCTGAAACAATGCCTTAAGCCTGGAATAATGTTGGAGGAAGGTGCTGCTCTGTGCTGGAAAGGGTGGGTTCCCTAGGGCAATCAGGCCTAAGAAAGAATGCATAAAATCCTATGAAACCTACTTTGCTAATACCCTCAATTTAAATGATAAGGGCCCAAGCAGGAAGTGAGTTTGTTCCCCAAAGTTTTATGCCCCTTTAACTATCTGACCCTGACTCAGAATAAGCCCTCAGAGTTCTTTGAATGTTATCTATTGTTTATTCATTTCTGTCTGACAATGATTGGTGAGTTTAACGTATACACCCTGTAATCTTGTGCAAATGGAACCCAATAAAAGCTCATCAAGGCAAGGGTCGAGGTGCTCTCTTCTTGAGAGAGTGGCCACATGATCCCTTTTCCTCCACAGGACTCGGTAGTCTGTGTGAATTTGTCTTGTCCCATCGATAACGCCACGGACCCCAGGAGCCAGGATCTGCATCAGACATCCCTCACAACATTGTGTTTAATGAGGAATACACAGTCTGAAATACCCCAAAGGTGCTTAGAATCTAGTTAGGAGGGGGGCAAGATAGAATAAAACATAATATACAAAAAATACATAGAACAGAATAGCTAATCTACCAAATACAACATGCTGTCAGTAATTTCTATGGAAACTTTTCTGTCACTATAGAAATGGTGAAGAACAGTAAAATATTGTATGAGATCCTAAAATATTAGGATTTTTAAAAAATTTTCCTTTATAAAGTGTTGTGCCATGGATTATCTGGACAGAAATTAGTCAAGATCTCTCATTTGATGGAGTTCACTAACAAAGCAAGGATGGCAGATTGAGAAACAAATCACTTTCTCATGGTAAATGCAATAGTAAATACACACAGTGCAGGCTGGGGGCACAGAGGAAGGAAATTTGGCCCTCCCGGTGTCAATAGGTCAGAAAGAATGTCCTCATGAAGATAACTGCATCGTAGACACAGACAGGAGCAGCTTGAGCAAAGGCACAGAGGAGAAATATCTTGAAGTTTCCTTTGAGCTGCAAGCAAATTCCCATAACTCCAGTATAAAGGGCAAGACTAGCATGACAAGAGATAAAGCTGGGAATGAAGAATGGGAGAAAGTTCTGCACAGAATAAATGTGATGTTAGTCCCACATTCTAACTCAGGCCTTGCACATAAGGGCAGGTCAATTAGGAGACTCCCTAAATCACTGACACTCACAGGAAGAAATATTGCTGGTAATTCTGTGATCACTTTTATAAGCTATGTAAAACCCATATATTTACCCAACATGATCTATCAGAAAATACTGTCTTCACCTCCCAGGTAGATTAAAATCTGCAGTTTCCTACCTATCCCACTGATTAATGTGGGAAGCAGGTGGTGCAAGAAGGAAATGGAAGCACCCTACAGGATCTGGGCATTTCCTTTTGAGATTTGATCAACCTGCTATGTTTCCTTGAGTGCTGAGATAGGCTTTTGGTAAATAGTGAACCTTTAGAAGAAATTTTTTACATCAGAGCTGCGAATTGTAGTGCTGTGGCTTGAGTTAATGCTCAAACATTTGTTAACTGCTATATGATTATAGATAGAGAATCAGATGATTATTTTACATATTTGGGGTTACTAATTAAAACTATTATTATATTTTAACTGTAAATCAAAATATTTCTTTTTATACTTTTGTATATGTCATATTTCTCAGATTTGGTTATCATAAATTAATGTCTTTATATCAGTAACTTACTAAATACAGGTTTTATAATATGCATTACATAGTTTACAACATTTTGGTTATGCAGTTTAAAGAAACAGTAGCAAAACTCATATCAAATTATTTTGGTCAGCAGATGGCAGTGTTTCTGATTTGGTGAGTACAACTTCCTGTTGTCTATCAAATTTGAAGTTTAAGCTTTGAAATGTAGGTTTTTCATATTCAGAGTGCTAATACATAGAGCTGTACTGAGGAATGTGTTAATATTTTAGAAAAGACTGAACACAGTGAATCTGGGAAGTGCTTCCCTCATGTTTCTAATCCACACCTGTTCCTCATGGTCTTTCCCTTCCCCCTCCCACCCTTCTTTCTCACCCTCCCTCCTTCCTTCCTTCCTTTCTATTTTCCTTTATTCTTCACTTTCTCATTTCCCGCCTCTTCCTACGTGATTTTCTGCCCTACTTTCTTTCTTTCTTCTTTCCTATTTAATACCATTCTAGAAAAAATTCTAATTTGCCAACTTAAATATAAACATATGTGAAAAGCATTTAATTTAAAGATCAGTGGTGCAAAAGAGAAATTTTAGAACCCACCTGCAGGAGTATGTGTAGACAAATGTTTTTTAGTCTGCTTTTATTAAGCTTTTAAAGTGGAACTAATTGATAGATTGCTGATTTTTTTTAAATAGTCCAAATTATCTCATTTTTATTGCATGAAAAATTTAGTATTTTTTGAAATCCACATGGCAATTTCAACTGTCTTGATGTTTAAATTGTTATTTAAAGTTTTGAAAATGCTTGGCTTAATCTGGTTTTTCAGGAGTTGGGAGTAGATTTACAGAATATGAAAACTAATGTGGAGCTATTCAGGAAGTTTTTTTCCTGGTGTCAAATTATCTTGTTTTTCTAAATAAAATCTGTTAAAATAATTTTACATAGGATTCTGCAGGGCTTGCTTTTGAATTTTGTCATAGGTATTTCTTAGTTAATGACTGAATAATGGATGATGTTTAAAGCAAAAAATATATAGTGAATAATTTAATGATCTGTTCACCATTTTCCTTCTGAAAGCTTACTGTTCTCTATAAGAAAGGGGCAATGATCAATTAAATTTTATTGGGTTTTGAAAGTATGTTTAACTTTTAGTACTTTGTGCTTCTTTTTTTCACTTTGTTCATAGTAAAATTATTGTTTTCTTTTTTAACTTTTTAAAATTATTGTTCAAGTATGGTTGTCTCCATTTCCCCCATACCACTCCCCCAACTCCAGCTCACCTCAGTGAAATTATTTCCTTACAGAGAATAAAGCAGTTTATAAATCCTCTGTCAGTTGTCCCTACAGAGTTGTTGCCAGGAGTGTGGATTTCCCATTTCCTGCAAATAGAGTATCTGCTCATGCATGCTTCAGTTGTGTTTGAGGGAAAGCAGCATCCTGCCTGAGTCAAGTTTTTCCTGCTGTAATTCAACATTCCTATGAATACACCATCTCTGAAGTGCCCAGGGAGGCCCCAGAAAAGGTGTCTGGACGTTTCAAGGATCTGGAGAATTGTGGTCCTAGTAGTTTAAAGTAAAATCTGAGCAGACCACAAATACTTGGGCAGAAAGATAGAAAAGAGCCCTATAAAAGTTAAAATTTAATTCACAACTCATTGCTTTTTTTCAAATTTTTTAACTCCAACATGCAATATGTTGCTATTTTAAATGTAGGTAATAAAGATAACTAACGTATTGAACACTAATTATATATCCAGAACTCTAAGTATTTAGTATGTTTTCATTATCTTTATGGAATAGCTGAGGAAATTGAGGCTTAGAGAACACATACAGACAGGTATTTGTTTATACTTTAGGGAATAGGGAAATATTAAAAGTTTAAGAAAAAACAACCAACTAACCAACACATAGACACAATGGGGTAGCATAATTAAAGATGGACTGTAGAGAAGTACCCCTGAACACCCTGTGGAAGAATCTTGGTGGAGAGGGAACATAGAGGCTTTTGAGTGGCAGTGGTAAGGAAAATTGAGAAGTACAGATATAAGGGACATCTAAAGTTGAACTGGATATAATTCATGTCTTTTTTGAGAGCAAAAGAATATGGAGTTCATTTACCTCTATAATAAACTCTCTGAAGTTCTTTTCTGGGGCCAGGAAAAGGTCGGGAAACTCAATAAATAAAATATGATGTGCAGTTGCTTTTAGAGGCACAAAATTCATGAAATCAGGCATTGGAAGAATGAAGCAAACCATTTTTCCTCTGGCTCCAAGAAAATATTGAGAAAGGTAAAGCTAATACTTTGGGAATAAAAAGCAATTCATATGGGAATAATCAAGATTAAAATCATTTTTTAAAATGATTTTTTTAATGAAATGAATGCCATGTAGAGTGTTGTTCCAATGAACCAAATTTGCAGGTTCAATGCCTGATCAAGGCATATGCAAGAAGCAACCGATGAATGTATAAGTAAGTGGAAAAACAAATTGATGATGTCTCATTTTCTTTCTCTCTCTCTGTCATTAATTAAAAAAATAATAGTTCCATGAATAAAGACAAAAAACATACCATGGACACAAATCATGTATCAATCTCAATAGTAAACAAACAAAAAGGCATATTTTAGTTACCAATAGAGAGACAGACTTTAAGACAAAACATTCTAGAAAGACAAAACATTCTAAATTTGGTCTATTACCTACCCAAGCTAACCTTTTTCTTCAAGTTGGTTGTGTTCTCAGAGAGCTTAAGTTATCCATGCCAGAGGTTTCACTTAAGTGGGAAATTTTGGACAAGAGATCTGGGGAAACAAAAAGATATATTCCTGTGTCAAATCAGAAGCATTCTTCTAAAGTAATTAGATTTTATTGAAAGGTGAAATGTTTGTTTTATTGGAATATATATTTATTGGAATGTATAAATTTCATAAATTTTTCACTTGCAAAAAACAGGCTGGTGAGACAAAAAATGATATATTGAAATTTTACTGTGTATCAGACTCTTCACATTTTCTCCCCTCCATGTCCTTACTATTATTCTCATCTTAAGGTAAGAAAATTGAGGATGAAAGAAGTGAAATAATGTGCACAAGATCAAACTCCTAATGCTCTACCTTTAGACCCCACATTTATAATTACTTTGCTCTATTGTCATCTTGGATATTTCACTCCGAATAAATGCTAAATTAAAATATTAATATTTTATGTTTTGTTTAGAATGTATTTCCTGAGGGCAGTAATATGCAATGTTTTCCTTGATTAAAAAACAGTTATGACATTATGAAAATTTCTAAAGATATATCTGTATACTTCATAGTGATTACAAAAGGAAAAAATTGAAACATTAGCATCATAGAAGACAGCTCATTCTCTACTTGTGTCTGTATTTTGCAATACTGTTGCATGTTTATGAAAAAATTAAAATGCAAATAAATTCCCAGATGGTCATTGATATTTGCACATCTCTAGATAGTCATTAAACTTTAAATGGCTGTAAGATAATTAGTTTGAAAATATAAATGGCAGGCTGAGAATTATTATAATGTATATATTATAGGCCAAGTGAGAATTAATGCTCAACTGCTTAATGACAAATCTGGCTTTCTGGATATATATATATATATATATATAAATTTGAATGGCCTACTATACTTAAAATATAGATATTTTGTGTTATTTTAAAATCAATGTAATTTTAATATAATTTATATAATTGTATTTTGGAATAATTTAAAAATGGCATGAAGTTTGTGGAAAATTGGTATGAACAAAAATGATGAGATGAAACTTTCATGTAGATTTTACCCAGATTCCCTAGCTGATAGTTTACTATATTTGTTCAATTGCCATGTTTTTACTCACTGCATATAAATGTCAAAAGCTATGAAATGTCTGAGATTTTATCCTGCTTGCGAGCTAACAAGTTACCTAGTCACAGTCTCACAGATGCTAGCAGAAGCCAAGAGACTTTATTATTAGTCATTAATACTTTATCACTCAAGACACTGCAGGTGGCATTAGCATCATGTTCCCAGAGGTTCCTTTTGCCCAATACAATGGGGATTATGCCAAGGATGATGGGAAGGCAGGCCCAGATGTTTGCTGCACACACAGTGGGTCTTTGTTACAAGTGAGTAATTGCAAACTTAGAAAAACTTCCATTTATAAGGGGGCTGCAAGTATATCAGCCTTACCACAGAGGGAAACATTAACTTTATTATTCTGGTCATACAACAGACCTTCTCTCTGTCCAGTGGAAAGAGTCATTACCTCTGTTTTCTATAGCTCTTGGGTATATAATCATCCTTGCAAAGATAGTATGGGATAAACTTTTTCTCAAGATATGTAGGGATGCAAAAATCCATGAATGTTCACTGTTCCCTTTTGAACCATTGAAAACAGTTCCAGACATAATGCCCCATCATTCCTTAATACTGCAGTACATATTTTACAAGCACAAGACATTGTCCTACATAACCATCGCACAACCATGCAAAGCTGGAAATTATTACAATATAACCATGCAATCCACAATTTCTTTCAAATTTTACTAACAGTCCAATATCTCTTTTTTCCTTTATTGTCCAAGGTATTTTCTAGGATTGTGTATTTCACTTTCATGTCTCTTTATTCTTCAGTCTGGAACATTTTCCTAGTCTTACACTGTCTTGCATGACCTAGATTCTTTTGGGGAATATAAGGCTTATCACCAGGAGGATTTCCCTCAGTCTGGTTCAGCTGCATGTTTCCTCATACATAGAGTCAGTTCATGACTTTTAGGGGAGCGGATGCTATGTCCTTCAGTGTGTCACACCATGAGAACCGAGCATCTTCCCATCCCCCAATGAAGCTGCACCTCTGATCATCGGGCAAAACTGCAAAATTGTCTGCAAAATTTCTCTACTGAAAGTTATGTTTTTTTCTTGTGTAACTATTAAATATTTGGGGGGGAAATCACTGTGAATCTACCATAACATTCTGTCACCAAACTTTCATTCCCCAATTTTACAATATTAGTGCTCCCTGCCTCAGTCAACATCCACTAAACAGTTTAGTTTCTATTTCTCTCATCCATTCTCTATGTGTTGTGTTTCTAACATAAAGATGAGAGTTTCCTATAGCCTCATATACTTATTAATTAATTTATTTATATCTGTGTGGAGCTGTGAATTATGATTTTATCCAGTGTGATGTAAGGCATCACTATTGATATTTTTGATGCATAGACTTGTCTAGATTTAGTAAGAGCTCCTTCAAACTTATATTTTTCTCCTTTTGACATGTCTCTATACTTGAGAACTTTAAATTATAAAAAAAACTATGTTCTAGTTTCATGTTGTAATTTTCCCCCTTGAAATTAGCCATTATGCCATTTCTTGAAAGAGTCTTGGTTCCTTTTAGCAGAAGATGGTATTTAGAAACCAAGATCCATACACTTTGGTGTCCTCATTGCTATAGAGATTAACAGAATCCAGGTGCTCTGGATAACATAGCTAAATATATATTTTTCATATATAATATTATGAACATATATAATATATATAATTCCATGTGCATAACACATTATATATATACATGTATACATTTATTTCCAAACATTAATATTTAGAGATCTATTCACAATAATACCCTCCAAGTCCAATCTAATACCCTCTCTCTTTTCATATTTGGCTTCTTTGACAGTGAGAATCATGATTCCTAATATCTCAGTGTATTAACTTAGTTGCCCCATCCCACTAGATACATACACAATCTCCTGGCTAGTCACTTTTTTAACTGGTCACACATGATCTTATTGGCTTCCTGACTGCTGAGCCCCAGTCCCACCATCAATTCCTTGGCACTAAAATTTTCAGCTTCTACAGATCCTTGGCTCTATTTCAATCTCTCCTGTACTACCTATCTGTCCCCCTCAAGTGAAGAGAAGTAGAAGAAAGGATGAAATTGATTTGAATTGTTATCTTTAAAACTAGCTTTATTTTTTACAATGACAGATGAATATTCTTCATTACACAAATGGTGTTTGCAAAATAGCCTAGAGTCAATAAAATCTGGGGGAGATGTCATGCCACCCTACCTTGCCTAACATTCTCTTAATATGATCATATGCAAATTGTAATGTTAGGACAATTTTTTGAACTGCAGCTGATGCCTAACTATTTTAGTATTCCAGTTTTGTTACATTGGGGATGACATTCTACTAAATCAATGAAATGCTGTTCAGTATTGTCCCAGTGGTACGGAGTTTCTGAGAAAAGCAGAAAGCAGTGACTTATCAGACATAGTGTCTTCGAACATGACAGGCTATCATGTACCTTCAGCAGACCTGGGACATTTGGGTCCCAAGAGTTGAGAGAGAAAACTCTGAATAACTTCAATGTTATTTAAAATGAAATGTTGGAAGTGTCTTGTTATCTCTTCAGGATTCCAATATGATTTTCTGAAGCTTTGTACACTAAAGAGCAAGATGGTGTCACTTCTGAAATGAATGTGAATCTTTTATCCACTTAATTCAACATGAATTAAAGCTGGAAAAGTATTCATATAACACTGTGGTATATAAAAGTGCTAATACAACATTAGTAAATTGCTTTGTGATTCAAATAGTCTTTCAAGGAATCTAGGCATATTCATTCATTCTATATTTTATTTTATTTTATTTTATTTTAATCATTATTCAAGTATAGGTTCTATCCTTTACTCCCATTCCAGCCAACCCACCCATCCCTCCCATTTCCAACCCCCTTAGTTTTTGTCCATATGTCCTTTATATTTGTTCCTGTAAACCCTTTCCATTCTCCCCTGAAATTCCTTCCCCTCTCCCCTCTGGTCACTGTCAGCCTGTCCTCTATAGCTAAATGCTGGAAACAACCTAGGCGCCCATCAGTAAATGAATGGATCATTCTATAGTTTCAATAAAAATATGTCAAACTAAAATTTAAAAATGAAGACAAAATCAGAGGAAATTTATTAATTATTGGAATTATTTCCTTAAGGAAAGCTTTTGGAATGGACATGGATAGTGAATACAGCTAGATTTAAGCTCTAAAGCTCTGTGTGTAGGGAATGTTTCTAAGCCAACAAATGTTTAGGGACATATGCTGATCTTATAGTAAAATGACACTGAGTAGGTGCTCAGAATATGTTAGATGCTATTATTTCATGACATGAAGACTGAAGATATGTTTTTGAGTACTGCATACTAGATCTGAGTTATGAACTAACTGAACAAAATATAACTTTCTTCAATCAATTAAAGCCATATTAGAAACCAAGATTCTGGCATATATGTCAGGGCTAAAGCTCAAATAAGAAATTCACACAAAAGTATGGCAGTTAGTTTTTATATTTAAGAAAATATTTTATTTTTTAGTGAGCTCTCATTTAAATAAAAATAAAAATGATAACATAAATAAGTCATCCCTTTAGATATTCATCTTGGTATATATACTTAAGAATAATGTAATTAAATTTGCAGCTCATATGACTAGAAAGTTGTAATTATTGGTGTGTACTTTAATCTGAGTGTTTTTCAGATGACATGGGCATCAGGTCTGTGACTTTGGACTTGTTGTGCCTCGTTCATAGCCCTCCCCTGCCGGTGGTCATTTTCTCTTATCTTTTTTTCACTGAATATTTTGACCGTGTGGCTCATTCCACCCTCATTTGCTTCCCACCGCCCCTCCCCCTGAGGCTGACCTGCTTTACCAGTGTCTCCTTTGCATTTACTTTTTTGTCTGTATGTGTGGTTTTCAATCAGAGGGACTTCATCATTATAGGAAGCAACCCCTGGTTGATTTATTGGAGTAAGTGGAACCAAATGGTAAACATTTAGAGTTGATATAACTCTATTACACAAAATAAAGCAAAGTTTTATAGATGCAAGTTATCTTGAAAGATATTAAGAGTAATTATACACAGAATAATAATTAGTTGTATCCCTGTCTCTTCTGGTTATGTGTTAATTTATGTATAGTCAAATACTCAAGGACATGAAAGAAAATATATGAATGGCATTAAATATAGGAAATGTTACCACAGAAATTATGAAATATGATCTGGACTTATTAAATACAAGACAAGTATTCTTCTAAATAGAAACTTAAGAATTGGCTAAGAAATCAGTGGAATGAGTTAGGGAGTCATGTCCACCTCTAGATTTTGGAGTCTCTTAAAGAGGCTGCTGGTAAAGCTGGTCTAGCCTGACAAAGAGTTCCTTCCATTACACAGCCAGCATCAGCATGGAATCGAGGTGGGCTACGGCTATCAAATTGACTTTATGGTGGTATGTACTGGGCGGAAACAAGCCATACTTAACCTGATGTCTTGGCTACATGCTGTAATGATTTTCTTCATCGGTGTCACTGTCACTTTTTATTGTTTTTCCTGGGAAAGAGTTTCTGCTTTTGTGTGACTTTGAAAGTTTGGCTTACTACCCACATAGAATGAGAGATAAAACAACCTAATACTGGTTAACTATAGTAAAAAGGACCTCATTTAAATTAATCATGTGATTACTATTAGAATTCAGACAAGTGATAGATTAAAATGGAAGTAAGAAATTGTTGTTCATTAAGGAAATTAGTCATGTAAAAATAAGAAATTCTCTGAGATAAACACATGCCTAATTAATAAAGCTACTCTTCTGTTTGCCTTTGTCTAGTTGTTTAACAGTTTCTATAAAACTATCCAAATTAAAATAAAGCAATATTTCAAGAGCAGTTTGAATGTTAATTCCAATATATTCATATTTGCAAATGTAATTAATGTTAGTTGTACAGTGATTATTATTCCTGTGATGTATTAGTATCCTTGTACACTCATTTATCTCCAAATTTTGAAAAACATTGTTAGTTTCATTCATAGCACTAAAAATCTTTAAAACAACATCTTTGAAAATGTAATTTCTTATGCTTCCTCTCACCTACTAGACATTGAAGATAAGGTTTTTTTTTTACCTTCTTGCTCAAATAACGACATTTTTGAGTCTCTTTGCTCTCTATTAAATTTACAAGATTAAATGAGTTAAGGCCTATTAAGCACATTTAAAATGACCAATAATTGGGAGTTCTTATAAATGTCATTATCACCATCATAATAATATATAAATATCCCTCCTAAGTAGTCTCACATGAGTGCATGATATCTTGGTAAACAAACCAATAAAAATGTTTACAAACAGATTTCTCTTAGAATGAGTTAAATTCTAATGTTAACATACCGTATTAACCTAAATCCTTTCTACATTGTCAAATATGTATGCAATTGATCTTCATTCCCTGACCTAAGATGATCTGGAGTAACCACATTCATCAATAAATAGCTCTTATACAGGACAAGAATCGTAGGTGGAAAATCTCCAAATAGTTTGTATATTATGTTTGCATCCATCAAAATGAAAGTGGAAAACTGCAAACCACGTTTTATTACCTGACAAGCACCATGGAGTGCCTACCACCACTGAATATAAAAATCCTATTTTATTAACACGAGTTAACAGAAGAGAGCGATATTTGTAGTGCAGCATGGATTTGTAAGTGTGTAGGCCTTCTTTGCGCAGGTACCGTAATCTCAATTTAAACCTTTCAGACACTATGGAAAATCTGTTGTATTTGATTTTAGATGGTATATGGGCATTCAGTAATGCACAAAACAGTTATTGAGAATCAACGATATATACATCTTGGGTCTCCTCAAGAAAGTATATATGTGTCCTGATCTCCAAAAGCTTACAAGCTAAGGAGAAGGATTATTATCAGAATAAATATATTGTCTGTAGCTGGATCACATCCACATCCTATTCAATACAATTACACTCATGGGACAAAAAAAAATCCTCTGCCTGTGTGCGTCTGAGTGTCTGCCATGGGCTGGAGTGATAGTGGTGGCAGGGTTTAGGAGGAAGAATTGTAGAAAACTTCACAAAGTAAGATTCACAGTGAAAATATATTTGTAAATAAAAAATAAATAAATACACATAGGTGTGTTTTAGAACAGCTTTTGGAAAGCATACAGTTCTGCAGAGGCTGAATATGGAAAAATGACCAGCAATGTCTTTATGACGCATTACTTGTGAATGAACTGATGCAAATCTGCCTTTGTAACTCCCAACTCCTTTCCTGTGTGGACTGTAAGACTGCTTATCCGCTGTTGCATTCCATACAGTATTGTGTGGAGTCGATCACTAACTCTCACTTCACAGCAAATGAATATTTTTACATCTGTTGCCTGTTTTTAAAAATATTTCATTTTCTAAAGATGTTATTTATTTTTAAAGATAGGAGAAGGGAGGGAGAAAGAGAAGGAGAGAAACATCAATGTGAGAGAGACATTGATCTGTTGCCTCTTGTCCATTGGTTGCCTCTTATACATGGCCCTAAGGGCCAAATCCCAACACAGATGTGTGCCCTGATGGGGAATCAAACTGGTGACCTTTCTCTTTGCGGGACTATGCCCAAGCAACTGAGGCACTCTGGGCGGGGCTGTTACCTATTTTCTATTGTGTCATTTTTTTCATATTATTGAGTTTCTATAGTTCTTAATTCTGAATACTAGTTCTTTATTCTGAATAAAAGTTCTTTACAAAATATTTAACTTGCTTATATTTATTTTCAGTCTATGACTCATGCTTTCATTTTCTTGTCAGTCTTTGAAATAGCAGAAACTTTTAATTTTGATGAAGTTCAATATATCAATTTGTCCCTGTATGTGATGTACATCTAGCATTATATCTAAGAACTATTCACCTACAAAAGGATGTGTATATTTTATTCATGAAATTTTACAGTATAGCTCTTACATTTAGGTCACAACCCATTTTTAGTTAATTTTGATATATAATACAAGATATTGTTTGGAATGTATTTGTTTTTTGCATATGAAAATCCAATTGTTTTGGAACCACTGTCAAAATTGTTTTAGTACTTTGGTCAAAAATCACTATTTGTATTTGTGTGGGTGTATTTTGACTTGTTATACTGTTTTATTGATCTACCTGTCTATTTTTATACCACTACCACATTGTCTTGATCAGAATAGTTTTATCATTAAGTCTGAAAATCTGAGCATAAATCTTCTAAATTTACCTTTTTAAAAAAAGTTGTTTTGAGTATTCTAGCCCTTTTTAATGGCCATACAAATTTTAGAATTAGTTTGTTACTCTTTACAAAGTAGTTCAATAATATCATGTCATTGTAAAGGTCTTTTACATATTTCATTAAATTTATTCTTAAGTGTTCCATATTTCTTGATAATACCATAAAGTATATTTTTAAAATTTTTGTTTTTGATTGTTCACTACTAGTATATAGAAATATATATTTTTAAATATTCAATCATGAAAACTTACTAAATTTGTTCATTAAATTTATGTATTAATGTATCAGCTTTTTGTAGATCCTGTTGGACTTTCTATATAGTTGAAAATGTAGTCTGCCAATAATGATAGTTTTACTTCTTCCCTGCCTGTCTGGATGAATTTAGTTTCTCATTTCACTGAACAGAACCTCTAATACAATGTTGGATAGAAAGGGTGAGTACTGATATTCTTGTTATTATCCCTGATTTTAGAGGAGGGGATTTTGGTAGTTCACCATTAAATACAATGTGAGTTGTAGATTTTTCCTAGATGCAATTATCACGTTAAGAATTTTCCTTCTATTCCTAGATGGCTGAAAATATTTTTATACATTGATTTTGCATTTACTGAGATGCTCTTGCCTCTTTCTCTCTCTCTCTTTCTTTCTTTCTCCCTTCCTTCCTTCCTTCCTTCCTCCCTTCCTTCCTTCCTTCCTTCCTTCCTCCCTTCCTTTCTCTCTCTCTTTTCTCTCTCTCTCTCTCTCTCTTTCTTCCTTTTCGTCTGCCTGGTTCTACCTGGACTCTTTTTTCCTGCACTACAACCTAAAAACTCCCACATGGCAGTAAATTCTAGCAATGGTAGTTCTACCTCTGTTGTTCCTCATATATCAGGAATCACTGTCTTTCAGTGTCTCTGGTCCAATGTCTTGATAATCATGTATTTCTAATTTTATCTGTTTGCTTCATTTTTTTTTGTTATGTTGATGTTTTGGTGGGAAGGTAAGACCATGTCTTGTTATTCCATTTTGGTTGTGTGCAGAAGCCCCTTAGTTCCTAGATATGTTGAGATTAAAGTTATAGCTGGTCTAGTGTTGCAAAGTTGGTCCAGCAATAAGAGTTCCATATCCTGAAAGGATAAAATGTTGTGACATATAAAGTAGTTGAAAATAATGTGATTTAGGGTTTAAGACAATTTGCAAATGAAAATAAAAAATACAAATATATTACAGAACTCTGGAATCACTTTTCATGAATATAGAGACACGGCTAGTTATTTTTTTAAACATGGCTATTTGTTTTACATTGCATTCTCCAACAAGCAGACTCTGGAACACAGTTCACTATGTATCTATCAAGAGTGCCTTTGGAATCAATATCGTGTGTTTAGAGATGTTGGTGAGCAGGACTGAACCGAGGGAAAAGCTGAGCTGCAAAAGAAGCCCTATTAAGTCCTTGGCCAGCCTTATTGAGAGTTCAAGAATTGAAGTGGTCCATCACTGCTCTGCAGGGGAATAGCAGATGAGGCAGTTCTGTGTGGGAAAGAGCTGAAGGAAGTCTATAGATAGCCCTCCTGGGCTATAGATAGCAGGGGCAAAAAGCCCTCCCCTGCAAGGGGACAGGTGATCTGCATCAACATGCCCATCACAGTGATATAAACAATAGAAAAATTAGATGATTGAATGACATATATAAATTCCCTAGTGTCCTTAGGTAACACTAATTTGGGTGGATATATTCTAGTATACTTGTTAAGTAAAATAATATCAAGTATTTCCAATTTATTTTTATTAGACTGAATAAAAAGTTATAGAATAGCAAGGAAGATAGTAATAAGCTCTTTAGTAGAAAAAATCTTACTTGTCATCATTAGGCACTTTTTTAAACAAAAAAAAATCATATTTCTCTATACTCTTCTGGAAAGTAGACCTTGGAATGTTTTGATAAAAATTCCTGGTTAGAGTAGTATGTTTCTGAGTCATACCACCAAAGAAAGTGTTTCCAAAGAACATTAGAACTACATTTTGAAATTCACTTGGCTATTGACTGACTAATCAAGACCTTTATTGAATACAAGTCAAATTTTGATCTATATACTCAGTAGTGACCTTCATAAATCAGAAACAAATTGCTTCAGGAATTCTAAAAGCTCACTGATGCTTTATCACATATGAGTGTGTGTGTGCATGCACACACACACACCATATACACTACTTCAGTTGTAATAAGTTTTTCTATTTCCCTGTCAGTGCACCTTCATTCATGCATTGAGATAATACCAGCAACTTCCTTGAATGTGAAAAAGTGACACGGTCAAGCTATATAGATGATAATTGCTAACTGATCACTAGATAAGTAACCTGGTGTCCAACACAGGAGACATGAACTGTGAACATTTAGGCAGTGAGTAACACTGATCTGTCTACCCAGAGCTTATTTGCAGGCATTTATTTTTATTTTATTTTGGAAAATGAGCCTTATTTTGTAATTTGCTAGATCCTAAAAATATCATCATGAATAAATAACCCTGACATTTTATTGGGGAAAACAAAAGGATGTGAACATTCATTGGCAAATTCAATATGTTATACATGATATTCTGTGAACACTTAAATATTAACATTTTGCACTTAAAATTCTGATGTTTGCTTAGATATATAAATCTTCCCATATAATTTTAAGTCACTATTAAAAGATAATTTAATTGATAAGCAAATATGTTATGTTATACATAATTTTAGCAACATTTATTTTTGATGGTAAAAGTGTTAGCTTTTATAAGTAGACTAAGTCTTAACATTGTTGACTATGCAAGTTTTAGTGACAGTAGAAGTGTTTGACCTCTAAATCTTGACTTACACTTATCTCCTCTAAGGTTTAAACAGACAGAAAATTCCCAATGTATTATTGTCTTGTTTTGGAAATGTTTTGCTTAAAATAATTTCAACCTACAAAAAATTGAAAGAGGAATATAATAAAAATCAGTGTATTCTTTAATTTGACTTACCAACTTGTTAGCATCTTACTACACTCTCTCATTATTCTCTCTCACTGCTTGTAACTATTTTACATGTGTATACATATACTTCAATGTTTCTTTGCTATTGATGAAAATAAGTTGCAAACATAATTTCACTTTCAAATATATCTGCATGTAACCACTAAGCACAAATGTATTCACCCATACGATAAAAGTATCATCATCATATTCAATGAATATAATATTGAAACAAGAAGTAATACTTAATAGGTATAGTCCATATAAAATTTTCCCAAGAATTCTATTAAAGTCTCTTAGGATTTATCCTCCTTTAGATTTAATCTAATCAGGCATCACTTATTGCAAATAATGTTATGTCTCCTATGTGTAGTGTCCTTAGTTCCCCACCCTCCCCAATTAGTGGGATAAATAGTGGTTTCAAAAAGACAGGTTAAAGTCCCAGAACTAGTGACTGTGACCTTATTTGGAATACAGGGTCTTTTCGGATGTTATTAAAGTAAGGATTTAGAAAAGAACTCATCTTGAATTATCCAGGTGGGTTCCAAATCCAATGGCAAATATTTTTATAAGAGACAGAAAGGAAGACATGTAAAGTGTGAAGACAGTGGCAAAGATCACAGTGATACAGCCATAAGCAAAAGAGAAGAAATAAAATGGCTGGAGCCACTAGATACGGTAGATGAGGATTCTCCGTTAGAGCCTACAGAGGAAGGCCAGCTCTGATGACTTCCTGATTTTGCACTTCTGGCCTACAGAACTTTCAGAGATTAAATTATGTTGTTTTAAGTCATTAAATTTAGGGTAATTCATTACAGCAGTCCTAGGAAACTAATACCTCACCCTCAATCTTTTTTACATTTCAATAACACATTTCATTGTATTGACTTTTTTAGAAACCTATAACTCTTGTCCAATAGAGGATGTCAAGTCTACCTTTACTTTATTATTTTTTCATGATTGGAGGTGATTATGATTTTGTTATGTTTGAAATAAGACTTTTTTGTTAAGAATATTGTGTAAGATGTGCTGGTTATTATTGTATCACAATAGGAAGACTATAATGTAAGCTTATACTATTTGTGTGCTTATTTTTTAATACACTTATTTTGGAATAAGTTACATTTGTAGAAAAGTAGCCAAAAAACAGTGCTTAGAATTATCAATTAACTTTCAACTTGATTTCACTAATATTAATATCTTGAATAATCATGGTAAATTTATCAAAAGTATAAATTAATATTAATAGTTATTATAAATGAACTACAGATTTATTCTGATTTTATAATTTTTTTCTATTAAGATTACCTTTCCCTGTCCAAAGATACAATTCAGGATATAATTATTTTAGTTATTTATTTATTTTTATTTTTATTGTTGTTCAAGTATAGTTGTCTGCATTTTTCCCCCACCATTCCCCACCTACCCCAGCCATCCCCACCTCCCTCCCCTGATTCCACCTCCCCTTGGTTTGTCCATGTGTCCTTAATATTTGTTCCTGAGAATCCTTCCCCCTTTTCCCCCCATTATCCCCTCCCCACACCCTTCTGGTTACTGTCAGTTTGTTCTTAATTTCAATGTATCTTGTGTATTTTGCTTGCTTGTTTATTTTGTTGATTAGGTTGCATTTAAAGGTGAGATCATATTTTCATTCAAGAGTTCATTGTAGCCTATACACCTGTTTCTTTGTAAATTTTTACCTACTAACTTGCAAACTAGTACACTCTAAGATGGACAAACTTGACTTTGATATATTTTTGTTCAACCACATTATACATGTAAAGTGGTTTCAGAATTTCTAATCTGAATTTGTGTGTATGTTATTTTATACTTTCTACTAAATTGTTTATGTACATTTTATTTTGTCAATAGCCTTGTAGAATCCAGTAAAACATCATTTTCTGTAAGTCAGTGATATCAGAGTCACCCTTGAGAAGTAGATAAACACTTTGTCTAAGCCTCGAATAATTCCAGCATAAATGGTGATGACACCACATGGGCACCAAGTAGCTATGAAGAGATTCATAATTCACATAGTGAAGCTTTGTGGGGAGAGCAGGGCTGAAATCCAAGCAGGTCTAAAAATTGCCTGAGAGACCAAGAAGGGACAACTACTTGTGTGTGTGTGTGTGAGTGACATGTGTCTTTGTGTAGGGTGTAAGGCTAGATTTAGGGTTTCCATATGATTACAGGCTGGGACTTACACAGTTTCAACTTTTCATTGGTATTGAGGGAGGGAAAATGTGGGATTTCTTATCAACTCGTGTGGATGTGGAGTAAGAGAGGAAGACAAAGTGGTGGCACTTGAAAGTGGTCAGCAATCTAACATCAAAAAATCAGACTTTATTACAATCACCTCCTTTTTTCCTATTTCCCATTTTGAGATTATACATACATTTGTAGTAGAACTGGATTCTATCCCAGGATCCCCCAACATCTTGGTTGACTTTTTACTTTGTTTACATAGAATGCATTATGTCACTTTTAATCTATATCATTATATATAAAGTGAGTTACATGTAGACAGCACAGAGTTTGTTCTTGCTTTTCATCCAATTTTAAATTTTTTGTCTTGCAACTGTTTTGTTTAGATTATGTATTTTTTAATAAAATGATATTTTAACCATTTTAAGTGTACAATTCAGTTGCATTAATTACAGTGATATTGTAATTTATTAAAAAAAATATCTATTTAGCCCTGGCTGGTGTAGCTCAGTGGATTGAGTGTGTACTTGTGAACCAAAGGGTCACTCGTTTGATTCCCAGTCATGGCACATACCTGGGTTGCAGGCCATGTCCCCAGTAGGGGGCGCATGGGAAACAATCTCACATTGATGTTTCTCTCCCTCTCTTTCTCCTTCCCTTCTCCTCTCTCTAAAAATAAGTAAATAAAATCTTTAAAAAATATATCTATTTAGTCTTTGTCCCCCTTCCTGGCACAGAGCTCCTAAAACCCTTGGAATTTCTTAAGAGAGCAATAAAGGTGTCTATTATTATGTTAATCAGGTGACTTTTGGAAAGCCCCAAGTAAACTAAGGATGGAGGCTGGTTGTCAAGAAAATCAATCAAATGACTAAAAAATTGAATTTTTTAGTCCCACCATTTGACCTGCAGGTAGGTAGGAGAGAGAAGCCAGAAACTGAGTTCAATCACCAATGGTCAATGATTTATTCAATCATGTCCATAAAATAAAGCCTCCATGAAAACCCAAAAGGACAGGGTTCAGAGAGCTTCTGAGTTGAAATAGAAGATTCAAGGAGGGGAGCTCACTTGAAGAGAGAGCACAAAACCTCCTTGTCCTTTCTGTACATCACTTTAGGTAGTATGCACTGTTTACAATATTAATTTTTCTAATCCCTGAACATGGGAACTCTTTCCATTTATTTCTATCTTCCTCAATTTCTCATAATTTTTAGTGTACAGATCGTTCACCTCCTTGGTTAAATGTATTCTCCAGTCTTTCATTGTTTTTTATGCTATTGTAAATTGAATTGTTTTTATTTATTTTTCCAATAGTTTGTTGTTACTCTGTAAAGCTGCAATTGATTTTTGTATATTGATCTAGCATCCCATGACTACACTGAGTTCATATTTTAGCCCTAACAAGTTTTTGGTGGAATCTTTATGGTTTTTCTATATATAAGATCCTGTAATCAGCAAAAGGAGGCAATTTTATTTCTTCCTTTCTGATTTTGGTACATTTTTTTTTTCTTTGCCTAACGTCTGTGTCTAGAACTTCTAGTACTATGTTGAACAGAAATTGCATGGGTGGGCAACCTTGTCTTGTTCCTGATCTTACAGGGAGAGTTTTCAGCTTTTTGGCATTGAATATGATGTTAAATGTGGGCTTGTCATATATGGTCTTTATTATGTTGAGATATGTTTCCTCTCTACCCACTTTGTTGAGAGTTTTTATCATAAATACAGGTTTAATTTTGTCAAATGCTTTTCCTGCATTTGTTGAGATGACCATATGATTTTTATCTCTTATTTGTTCATTGGTATATCACAGTGATTGATTTACAAATGTTGAATTATCTTCATATCCCTGGAATAAATCCCACTTGATCATAGTGTATGATCCCTTTAATGTATTGTTGTATTCGGTTTGTTAATATTTTATTTAGTTCTTTTTTTTCATCTATGTTTATCAGGGATATGTGCCTGTAATTTTTTTCTTGTCTGGTTTTGGTATAACAGTAATGCTGATCTGGCAAAATGAGTGTCTTTCCTCCTCTTCTATTTTTTAGAAGAGTTTGAGACAGATTGGTATTAATTCTTCTTTCTCCTTCATTTCTGAAGGACAACTTTGCCCGGTAAAGTATCCTTATCATTTGAGGGAATTCTCTTAAACCTACAAAGCCAGGTACTGACAGCCTCCTGTTTTCTTTCCATTGGGTGGTGCTGAATGCTCAAGGTTGCATGCTTTTTCCCAACTTGGAAGAGTGGGGTGGTTTGCCATGGGGGCTCAGTAGCCATCTGCAAAGGCTTGCACTAGCTGGGCTTAGGTGCAGACACAGGGACACAGCCATATTGTGGGGGTGTGTGTGGATGAGATGCACAGAGCATTGGGGCTGCCCATGCTACAATTAGGAGGATCCCTAAGGGAAGCATTCCAGAGTGTCATAGACTGGCATTCGAATGGACTTCATCAAGCAGTTGATAGAATCTGAGTCCCTCGGATGTTCCCAGAGAGCCATGGCTGCTGTGCTCTTAGTTCTTCCCAATTACCAGTTACACAGCACACCTTAGTATTCTGGATGGAAAAGAATTGGCAAAATGCACAACTGGGGAAACCAGGTGCTCACTCACAAGCTCTCACTTTCCACCGTGGAAGAAATCACCAGCAAGTGTACTTGGCATTGAGCTGTGCTGTATTGAGGGATAAAGCAGATAAAGTAAAACCGTCCCTTTTACCAAGTATGTCTGTCTGGGATTTTTTTCTTTGCCCCAAGGGTGGGCTGAAACTTCTCCTAGGCTTTCACAAAGGGATTGTCATCCATGGGTGACTGTCAAAAATGCATATTCTTTGGGGAGAATATTCTAAAAATATCAATTCCTCCATTTTGCTAGTGCTGCTCCCTGTTTATATTTTTAAATCATAGTATTCATGAAGTACTGTATGTTGGTTTTTTATTTCATTTTTAATTATTTTATTTGAATTTTAGAAAATATTTTGTGTTAGCATATTTTTCTTCTACAAATAAAGCTAAGTACACTCACTATTGACTTTCATTCTCCTCTAGACCACTGCCATTTATTTTTCTGTAAATTGCATCTCAATTCAAAATGCTTTGAAAGAGGACACTGTCACCATATCAATAAGAGTTGACCAGAAAATTATACATTATCTTGTCAGGTAAGTGCTATAAAATTTTAAAAAAACCCACACAAACAGTTCTGAATTTGAAATGATGAAGGGAAGATTATGTCCTCCTATGAATCCCCTGACCTACCATTCTCCCACTGACATACTACATGTTACAAGATACAAATTTATTCAAAATAATGATATTATCAGCTCCTTGTACCTGACCTGACTTCATTTGTTTTTGAGATGCTTAGAAAACCAGTAAGAAAGAAACCCACCTCAGCAGGAAAAAGGCAAACAATCCATAATAGATAAAGTGTGTAAAAGATATGAAGGTGTTTCATTGGTAAAAAGAAAGTTGAACTGCACTTTAGTCTACTTCTTTTGAGTTTATGAAGTTATTCAAAGATGGCTTTTTTTAACAGATGGTCTCTCTGTATACTAAGAGCAGAAAATAAAAATTGGTTAATTTTAAAAGTAAATTGGACTTAGGTTAAAAAAAAAGAGTGTATGATGTAGCAGTACTGAAGCTAGCATCAGAAATGGAGTTTCTTAAGAATGGCAGAGTTTAACCTTATCTTTTGAAAAAAAAATAAAGTATTTTCTAACTTAAAGATCATGGTCATTTGTTGGGAGCCACCCTGCCTAGTTTCAGGAGCTGTAACCCCCGCCCCCATGGCTAAGGCTGAGTGAGAGACCTCGGACCAGAAGCCAATAAGGAGACAAAGCTTATCTCTCTGGCAGGAGCACTGCTTCTGCTCCTTTTTCCATAACTGGCTGCCAGTGCTTGATCAGTTAGCCAATGATGGGTAGGATTACTCAAGGGGGAAATGACCTAAGACAGGCATGATCATGTGGAGGCCCCAGGGAAGGACTTGGGGGGCTACAGCAAAAGGGGGTGATGGACCCTAACCCCTCGGTTTTGACAAAGCCTGAGTTTTATTCTTTTTTTAAATATATTTTATTGATTATGCTATTACAGTTGTCCTATTATCCCCCCTTCATTCCCCTCCACCCTGAATACCCTCTCCCACACACATTCCCCCACTTTGGTTCATGTCCATGTGTCATAAATTCTTTAGTTCTACATTTCCCATACTATTCTTGCCCTCCTCCTATTTTCTACCTACCATCTATGCTACTTATTCTTTGTACCTTTCCCCCCTCTCTCCTTTTCCCACTCCCCTGTTGCTAACCCTCCATGTGATCTCCAACTCACAATTAGTAACAACCACACCTGAAACAAAAACAAGAAAAAACTAAGCAAACAACAAGAACAGGAACAGAACCACAGAAATGGAGCCTGAGTTCTTATTCTGTCTGTGAGAAGTCTCCCAATCTCTTGACTGCCTAACCTCCTCTGCCTGACTTAATCCTGAAACAATGACAGAGGGAGGTGCAGCCCTGTGCCGGAAAGGGTGGGGTCCCTGGGTTATCAGGCCTAAGAAAGTATAGGTAAACTCCTGCGAAACCTGCTTTGCTAAGAATGCTCTTAATTAAATGATAGGGGTCTGAGCAGGAAATGAGTTTGTTTCCCAAAGTTTTGTAGCCCCTTAGCTAACAGACCCTGACTCAGAATAAGCCCTCATAGTTCTTTGTATGCTATCTATTGTTTGATCCTTACTGCCTGACAATGACTAATGAACTTTACCTGTATTCCTGTGCAAATTGATTCCAATAAAAACCTGTGAAGGGAAGGATCAGGGCCCTCTCCCCTTGACAGAGTAGTTGTGCCATCCCTTTTCCTCCACAGGACTCGGTAGTCCGTGTGAATATATCTGGTCTCCTCCATAATGCCGCAGACACTGCTGGCCAGTGTCTGCGTCAGTCATTACTCTCTTAATACCACAAATATTCCATGGAAAATTGGGGCATTCTTTAGAAGAGAAACATGTGCACACTTTTGAGATATTTCTCCAACACAGGAATAGAATTATATATATCTCTATGATGTCCAATCTACTGTGTAGCTAATAATCTTCAAACTATAAAATATGAGTTCAATACTCAAACAGACCATCCTCAAAAGTTAAACAGTGTTAATATATTTTTGTGATAGGTGGAATTCCATATATGTGGAATCCCAAAAGATATTTTAAATCCTCATTCCTCATTGAATTCCTAATAATTACTCTCACGGTTGCTACTGATTTCAGAAGAGATCCTTAGCCACAGAAAGACACTAGGGATGGAAGAAATAGTAGCTAATAGGGCCATTAGTACAATCTGAAGAAAAGAATGATAACTTATCTTAAATTATGCATACAGATATATTTTTATTGTATCTAAGACAACATGTACTAAATGTGATTTTCAATATGTGTTTCGCAAGTGTTACAGCATTAAATTGAGAGAGAAAATTGCCATTAACTGATGATTACATGAAGGAGTTAATGTATAAGAAATAATACATGAATCAAACAATAAGATTTCTAAAAAGTTCAATATTTCTTTTATGCATAATAATTCATTCAGGGTTATACAAGCCATCTATCTAAAGGAATAGAATGTAATGAAACACTTTTCACTCAGTGTCCACTGAGGACTGCAGGGCAATCCAGGGCCCAATTCTACTCTGCTGGAAGCATTCAAGGGCCTTTCCCGAGTTAACACTACTACTTAGAAAATCTTTTTCTACAGTTCATAACCAATACATTTTATCTCTAATTATCGTGTTTCCCTTTTTGGTAAACATGTAGCTGCTGATTAGGTTAAAACATTTTCTGCTGTCAAATTTTCTGGAGGTATTGGGTATTTTGCAACTTACTCTGAATAACCAGGACTAAAAGTTGTCTTTTGTTTCATCAAAGGTAGTCTGTGTTAATAAAGATGAGCTGTGCTTCCACATGTATTCATTTCAGTAATTTTTGGAGCTTTAGCCTAGTACCTTAATTCTAGCTTCACTAGATGTAATACTTGGGACCTTAGGTAACACACGTACTAATATGTTACCTATTGTCAAAATCATAAAGGCATTAAAAAGTACCTGAGTAGGAAATCTTTTAATTTAAACATTTAGACCATATAAATGTAAATTCTAAACTAATAATCCATTAAACCGAAAACTTATTTTTGCATTTCTAATGAAACTGACAAATTAATATACTATTTGATGTGACATTATTTAGCTTACTGCTTTTTTTAAAGCTTGCATTTCAATCAGTTGCTTAAAAGGTCATGTTTAATGTCACATTAGCACTTTCCCAGAAAGATTTATTTTTGTTTGCATTTAGTATGATAAGACAAAAACTTTATAGGTATTCATGACAATGGAACTTTCCAAAGTTCCATTTAAGATTTTAGCATAGTTTCATGGAGGTGTCCATCTTTATTCAATGCCATCTGACTGCAGTAAAACTTTAAAACATAAAATAGCATACAGTGATATTTATTCAATAAGTCCTTCTCTTTTGGCTCATTGGATTTCATACACAGAAAAATAGATATCAGTGTAGTTATAGATATCATAACTATATTATGATTATATGCATAAAATGTTACTCACATTCTTTCCTCATACACTAGATTAAAATTAAGAAAAATCAATGAGTTTTTTTAAGGTTTTTGAACATTTAAGTAACTTTCAATATTTTACTCTCTTTTTCCTTCCACTGGCCAATAGTTTCTTCAAGCATAACAGAAAACATTATTTCCCAATAGCCATATTGAGTTACATTGAGCATGAATATATATATATTATATATATATATGCACTTCTTTTGTGTACTCTGCCTTTGAAAACAATCAACAAGGGATTTATTGACTCAGGCAAGCGTATATGAAGTCAGTGGACCCTACTGTTTTTGACAGTTTTGTATATGCTTTTTCTTTTTTACTGTTGAGAGAACCCCAATTTGTCATTAGTGAGCTGCTTACTTACTATGCAATAATAATTAATTAGTTTATGGTGCAGATTTAAGGAGCATTTGGTGATAGTTTCAGGGGGAAAATATTTCTTGATCTTTTAAGATGGAAGAAATGCTTTATCTTATTCATTGCCATAAAAAAAAAGGAAACACAGATCCCAAAGCTACTGATATACTTTGATTTTTTCCAGACTTATTAGCTTTAAGTTGAAGTAAATGCATTAAAAGACAGAAGAAACAAGGAAAGAACTTCTCTTTTCATTGTTTCTGTATCTTCCTTGATGAATTTTAATTATATATACCAAAAATATCTCTTTACTTTTAGGACACAAATAACTGTTAACACACCCATTCTCATAATCAAAATAAAAATACAATTAGGAAATTCTGGATTTTTTCTATATTTTTTACAAGTCTTTCAAGCTCTGAATCTATGATATGTCATCTGTGTATATACAAATTGTCCAGAAGGTATCCAGCCATATAATATGAAAAAGAGACATTTATTGAGGAAGATATAAGAAACATTGTTCATAGGACAATGATGCCTCAGTCCCCTTCAAAGTAGGCACCTTGGGATCTCACACAGTTCTACTGATTGCCATTAGCTACCCCACTGTATTTTCCTGAATCTCATCCATGGTCTGAAATCTTGTCCCTTTCAAAGGTGATTTTAGTTTTGGGAAAAGCCAGAAGTCACAGGGCACCAAATCTGGGGATTTGATGTTTTTCAAAAAAACTCTGCATAAGATGTGATGCATGAGCAGGCACCTTGTTATGATGAAGCTGCCAAATGCTTGTTGCTCATAGCTGCAGCCTTCCAAATTATCCAAATAGTTTTCTCAAAGGAATGTTGAAGCTTAACATAAAAGTTGATGCAGATTCATTGCTCTACTCGCTTAGTCATTTTGAATGTGACAGCCACACATTATGCATGCTTTTAATTGTGTCTACCACCTCCTCTGACTAGTACAGTGAAGTCGTCATTGTTCATGCATGTGCATTCCAGTCCGCTCTCTTTGGCTTCCAGGTTACATGGATGTCACTTAAACTATATTAACAATGGCTGGAATTTCTCCAGACAGACCTCGAATTCTGTCAACTAAGGCATGTTCTTATAATTTCAAAGGTTAAAAAAATCAATGTTTGAAAATTAAGAATTTAGAGACATTAAACTGCATTTTAAAAATAATTTAGTCAGTTACAATTTATTATACACTATGAAATACAGGTTAACATTCAGAAATCACAAATTGGCATCTACCTCTTTTTTGGGCAAATGTTGGGCAAATATTATTACCTAGTACTAGTATTCTTTTCTAAAATCACAGCATCTTACCAGTCTTTGTAATATAACTTCTCTGTCCATGTGTTTATATTTTTAATTTATCTTTTACCAATCTATTTGCTTTGTTTTCCAAAGATAAGTCATACTTAAAAAAGGTGTTATCTTGCCACTTACATGTGTCTTGAAAAGACAGTCATGGGTTATCTACTGTTTTGTATGTTTATCACCACACTGAATTCTAAGGCTGATTTTTCCTTTTTTGTTTATATATTTTCATTCTTGGAAAACTTGTTCATTATACCTAAAATTCAGTGACTAAGCAGGATATGTCTATCTCTATCATTATGTTTGAGTTTCTTATATGTCCATTCCTTTCACAGATCTTATACATCATCACACCTCTTTATACATACACTTACCTAGCTCAGTTGTTCACTTCTCACTACTCTTCACATCATTTTATTATGGCCTCTGAAAACTTTCGTTTAATTCCCATTACCACAAATTTATCTCTGAATATTTCTCTCTCCCTCCCTCCCTCTCTCCCTCTCCCTCTCCCTCTCCCTCTCCCTCTCCCTCTCCCTCTCCCTCTCCCTCTCCCTCTCCCTCTCCCTCTCCCTCTCCAAACTTTAACCTTAGAATAGTATTTGTGGTGAATTCTCCACCCCCCAACATCCTGGACTTTTCTTGATTGAAAGAGAGCTAAGTGTTCTATTTGCTCCTCATTGTAATTTTCAATTTTTTTCTTCCTTTTCCCTTCAAAACCCCACACCCTTGAAGTTTATGTGGTCAGACAGCACCAAAGTCTATAGCTCTTTATTACTCCAGCTATCATATTCCATGTCACCTTTTTCTTTTTTCTTTTTTTAATTGAAGACTTAAACTTCACTTGATCACTCTATTCCTCTATCCTTTTATTTTTTTTCATCCCTGTGTTTACATTGAAAATTAAACAAAAACCCTGGCCTCTTATTTTTTTGACCTCCTGATATCCCACATATTTTTGACAACTAACCTAAACTACTTTATATCATATAGCTTTTTTGAGCCCCAAGTACAAAATACTCAATTTAGTCATTTGATTGTATTGAAGACAGAAAGAGACAGTAAGAAAATTTGAAATCACTAACTTTATCAGTTTTTAACCTATTTATCACACCATTAATCTCTCTCTTTCTTTTTTTTTTACCTATTTTAAATTCTGTGTCCTGGAAATCTATTCAACTCTTGTTCACGTCATTAGTACAACCATCTTTTCTTCCTTCTGTCAAAACCTCAATACTAGACAACCTCAAAAGCAAGCACATTTCATGTTGGTCCTGCACAAGTACAAGTGGGTGGCACAGGAAAAATATCACACAACTGTGTTGTGTTCCATTTAACATTTTGGGACCAATCCTCAAATGGATATATCCTTCCTTTTAGCTATATGGTTGTATGCCCAGACAAAGATGCTTTCTCACTGTCCAAAGTAATCATTTTGTAACTATAATTTCCTCAAATCTCTACTATCCCATTGCTAGCCAATAACTTATTCTGCTTATATTTGTTAAAAAATTTTAAGAAATTGTATGAGAAATACCTGATTATTCTACTACCAAACCTATAAACCTGATTTTTTAACTATGTGCTCCTTTTTATTTTCTGTAGAAGTGGTCTGGGAGCTGAGCACATTATGTGTAGCTATCAAGAAAAATTACAAGTCATACCAAAGAGGAAATAAAACACAACTTGCAAAGAGAGCAAGCATCAGTACCAGACATGGCAGGGTGTTGGACTTACCAGGTTGGGCATTTAAAACTGCTATGATTAACATGCTAAGGCCTCTAATGGAAAAAAGTAGACAACATGCAAAAACATATGAATAAGGTAAGTAGAGAGATACAAATCCTAACAAAGAATCCGAAAGTAATACTGAAGATAGAAACAAAATTCTGTAACAGAAATATAGAATGCCTTTGATGGGCTTGTTAGTAGACTGGACACAGCTGCAGAAAGAATCTTTGAGCTTGAGGATATAATATATCAAAAGAATCCTCAAAAACCAAAAACCAAAGAGAACAAAAATAAAAAATCTAACAGAATATCTAACTACTACAGCACAACAAAAGGCATAAAGTGTGTAATGGGAATACCAAAGGAGAAAAAAGAGAGAGACAGTAAGAAAACAAACAATCCAATTAAAACATGAGAAAAGAGTTTAACAGATAACTCACCAAAGAAGATATACAGATGACAAGCACATAAAAAGATGCTCCATATCATCCATCATCAGGGGAATATAAATTGAAACATCAATGAGATACTATTACATGCCTTTTAGATGTCCAAAATTTGGAACACTGACACCAAATGCTTCTGAGATTTGGAGCAAAAGTTTTATTCATTGCTCATGGGAATGCAAAATGCTACTGTCTCTTTGAAAGAGAGTTTCTTTTTTTTTCAGAAGGCTGAGCATACTTTCTCCATATGATCTAGCAATTATACTCCTTAGAATTGACCCAAAGGAAATGAAAATTTATATCTGCACAAAAACTTGCACATGGGTGTTTGTATCATCCTTATTCATAATTGTGAAAAGCAACTGAGATGTTCTTCAGTAGATGAATGGGTAAATAAACCTTGGTACATCCAGACAATAGAATATTATTCAGTGTCAAAATGAAATGAACTATCAAACCATAAAAAGACATGGATGAATCTTAAATGCACATTACTGAGTGAAAAAAGTCAGTGTGAAAGCCTACTGTTGACTTTCAACTATGTGACATTCTGAAAAAGCAAAACTATGGAGACAATGAAAAGATCAGTGGTTGTCTGAGGTGTGGGGCAGGGGATCGAGGAAGAGAGCACAAGGGATTTTTAGGGCCGTGAAACTGTTTTGTATGATACTATAATGATGGATACATGTCATTGTGCATTTGTCCAAACCCATAGAACTTTAACTCCAAGAGTGTACCATAATATAAGCCATGTACTTTGGATGATTTTGATATTTCAGTGCAGGTTTATATCAATTGCTACAATGTACCACTCTGGTGGAAAATGCCCATAGGGGAGAGGCTATATATGCATGGAATCTGAGAGTATATGGGGAATCTCTACCTTCACCTCAATTTTACTATTAACCTTAGGCTATTTTTTAAACAAAAAGTCTTAATAAAAAGAAATATCATAGCTTATTAATTCCCAAGCTTGCTTGCAAACCCAGATCTATGTCTCTTCAAAGGCCATTCTTTTTCATTACTACATGAGATTTTCCATTTAAAATTTTTTTTTCAGAATGTAGAAGTGAAAGAGAAACTTTTTTCTTTTTCCCATTTATTTTTTACTATTTCATCTATTTTTATTATTTCTTAGGTTCAACCTCCCAATCTATCTTTATTTACCTCCAGTTTTTGAAGATTAATATATTGTAACTTCTCCTAGTTATTTATCCTAACATATGTATTTCTTTTATTATTTGGGTAACATTTCTTTTCTTTATGCATTGGGTTACAGTCATCTCTACATCTTATCCTTTATGATGCAAATTGCATTTTGCTACAGATATTTTACCTGCTTTTTTTTTTTTAAGTATTCCCTTTCTAAATAAGTACATCTGTTTATTTGTTTTATTCTTGGAGTGCCTGTTTACAAATTAAAGTGCCATCTCTTTGGAGATAAAAAAAATGCTAACAGCTCAGATCACTCATAAGGAAACAATCAGCTAATATTGGGATAATTATTTATAATATAATTTATCTTTAATGTTCAATACAATTATTTTAAATGCCAGAGACCAACTCCTGTAAACTCATAAAAAAGTATAAAAATATTGGAATTAAAGAGAACATATAGAAAAGATTTACTGTTATATTAGAGTCTGCCTCAAATAGACGTTACATTTCCGTATTTATAACATTGTCTAACACTAAGAATTCAAGAAGTATAATCAATGAGCATTCATTGAAGAATAAAGCACAAAAGAAGACACAGCTATGTTAGAAATGATAGCATGCAGAACGTGTTGATTTTCAAGCTATATTTCCACTAAATTTTTGAAAATTATTTATATTTTATAGAGATCTACATTTTAAATTAAAGACAGAAGTCAAACTTCTTCATATTTTCAGATATTTCCAGCACTTAAATGATGATTGACAATTTATTTTTTGTTTTTTTAACCAGATGGTTTGTGTCACATAAGTACAAGCATAGAGATGAAATGCCTTATAAATACCATCGTATTCATTTAAATATTACACAGTGGTTATCAGGTTTTGGCAATATTTTCTGTCTGAATATTTTGAAGATGACACTATTAAAATAATGTATATGTTCTAAATTATGCTTAAATTGGAGAACCAAGGAATTGAATTTTCATGATAAACTAAAACCTTTGTATAAATGTATACCAAGAAAAAGATTGCTATAACATTCAGTAAGTTCAGTAAGGGATCAAGAAGCCATATTATATTTCATTATAGACCATTGAAAAAGATATACATGCTAAGATGTTTCTGAACTCATAGCCCTTTTCCTGAAATATATGAGTATATGGTATATGAAAATGATTTTATAATTAATTTACAAAAATAGAATATCTAAATTTTCTCTTTATTTTTAAACTGGAAATATTCTTAAGAGAAAGTAGGTCACAGTACTGAAGAGAATAACTTTCGTAATTAATTGGTTAGGAGTTTGACCTGGTCTTAGGACATACTAAATGTACAATTTTACCTTGGTTGTAAGATGATATCACTGGAAAATACACTATTACTTTAATCTCTGAAGATGGTGTTAACCACGATATTCTTCATGATAGTAATCTTTTGCTCTAATATATTACTATTTGATGTGTTTAAATTGTACTATGACTTTAAAAATCACTTTTTAACATGCATATAATGTAATCATATAATTACTTAATCTTGACACTGAGATTAATAAGAAAAGTTGCCTGTATTATAGGGATATCTCACAAGATACGTTTATCTTCCTCTTTTAAAATTAAAATAAAAAAATATCCCTAATGTTCGCAAATAATCATGGTTTGCAACTTACATGTTTGAGCTAAAAACATATTATAAATAAAAGAACTATATTGGTCAATATGTTTCACCCATAGAAGAGAAAGTTGTATCTCAAAGAAAAATCAACTAATTGAGCTAAGAGCTGTTGGACAATCCACCCTTCCCTGCCTTATCTCCCAAACCTAGAACAAAGTGGAACAGTGAGAAATAATATGAAATTTGGAAGGAGGAGATATATAAAAGATCAGAGTTTCTGTTATAGGATTTTCTTGCAGTGATGCCCCATAACCATTTTTGTGATAACACCCTGATACCCCAATCGATCTTTTCTGTTCCTTTTTGAACAAGAACCTCTAGATCCTTTGCCTAAGAAGGCTCTTTAATATGGTGTCCTACCAAAAGTCTTCTTTCTATGCTGGGATGACACAAAATCAGCAAGAGATGTAAAGAAAAGCAGTTATTTCTATCTTCTTTTTAGTAATACACCTAATACATTGAGGTTTCTTTTGCTTTTATTTAATAGATTGGTGATACAATGCTTAGAATATTTGAGGAGTAACATTAACAAAAAGGCAGACTAAGAATCCCCAAGCTCACATTCTCCCACAAAAACATCAACAAAACAACCATAAGCTGTTTAAACTTGGAGTTCTAGAGAAGAATCAAACGTTTGTAGCAATGAAGCCAAGGCCCAGTCAAGGAAAAGAAAACAAAACAAAATTAAACAAACAGCAAACAAAACACAGGATCTTCAAAATATTGGAGTATTTCGCAGTCTTTTAACTGGGTTTTGCAATATTTGAACTGGAGAAACTAAAGCAGACTTTATTGGCAAATGATTATGTAAGTCTCTTCTAACCTGCTTGAAGGATATTTGAAAGACTGACTTATGCCCTGGCTGGTGTAGCTCAGTGGATGGAGCGTGGGCCTGTGAACCAAGGGGTCGCCAGTTTGATGCCCAGTCTAGGGCACATGCCTGGGTTGCAGGCCAGGTCCCCAGTAGGGGGCATGTGAGAGGCAGCCACACATTGATGTTTCTCTCCCTCTCATTCTCCTTTCCTTTCCATGTCTCTAAAAACAAATAGATAGCATCTTAAAAAAAAAGAAAGACTAACTTACTCGCCCTTGTCGTGCCTAAGTTAAACACAGATGGAAAGAGCAGCATGCATTGTTGCAAATTACCCAAATGTGATAAAAAAAAAGTAATAGCTAAACATAATGTAATATGTATACATACAATGAAATATCATTCAGCATTAAAAGGGAATGAAATTCTGATACATGTTACAACATGAATGAATATTGAAAACATTATGCTAAGTTAAATAAGCCAGACACAAAAGGACAAACATGCTATGATCCCTCTCATATGAAGTATTTAGAGTAGGTAAGTTCATGGGTATGGGAAGTCTAGAAGATAACAGGACCTGGGGAGAGTTAACTTTTGACTGAGAATTAAATGCACCAGGTGCATTTTTGGAGATTATATTTTTGTTTTAAATATGTAGCTCTCATTGAAGGATTTACCACCAGCATGTAGGCATGAAGAACTTCATAGGTCTGTTTCCTAGCAAAATGGTAAATATTAAAAAACAAACAAACTCTAACATCTCTGGAAATGTTTCTAAGAGCATAAATAAAAGACAAAACATCTATTGAACAAAATCTACTGAACTTTGATTAGAATAATGAGAGTCTGTGCTGTATGAACTACAACCCAGTCCTTCTGGATACACCCACCCACACCCCCAATTTGGCGTGATAGAAACTACTCCAAATGGGTGCAGCCAGCAACCTCTAATTGTGCTCCAAGTATCAGTCAACTGTTTTTCAGGAAAAAAAAATGTTGAGCTGTTTATAACCATATCAACCAAAGTCCACGGTGGAAATCAAAATAATCAGCCTACATAACTGTAATGTTTTGTTTATTGTCTCTATTCAACCATCTCCAGTTTATAATTTGGGCCATTTAACTTGCAACTCTTGTATCAAAATGAAACATTATCTCCCCCTCCCAGGTCTCCTATTTGTTTTCTGAATATCTAAATCAAAATAGGAGGCTCTTCTTAGCTGATACCAGATTTACCAGATCATATTATGATCTCATCTTTTTTTGCTTGGTATTCTCAAACCATTGTTTTAATGTGGCTCTGTTTTTAACTCTCATTTTTCTGAATATGTTTCCTAAATATAAATCATTTGAGAAGTTCATATAATTGACACTCTTCTTAAAAGTGTATGTCATATTTTCATATTTGCTTTTTTCTGTATGACTTTCTTTCAAATTATTAGTGTCCCTTTAAAGTAGGAGCTTACTGGAGAGCTTCATTAATAACCATATTGCTTCCTTTAAACATGTACATTTCATTGTCACTGAGAATAATTTGTAGTGGTATCATTTGATACTTTATCTTGATAATTTCAAGCTCAGAGTTTCTATACCATTTCTACTAAGTGTTTAAAGATCCTCATCGTTAAATTTATGGTACTCAACAGATGGTACTCACCATTCTCTTCCATGGCCAATGTTAGATGTGGAAACAATCATTTGCTTCTCATGGCGCTGTTATTCCCTCCTTTTTTGTGTGTAGCCCAGTTTCTCACATTTAAGGAGCTCTTCTTTGGCACTTAAGATGTATTTTACATCAAGCTTCATGGCAGGTACCCTCTTCCATGTTAACTCTGAAGTGTTTGCTTTTTTTAAATCCATTTCCACTTTAGTTTCTTATATCTTTTTGTCTCCTGATTTCACACCCTGTTGATTTTCTACTGTTCTGATTCTTACATCATTTTGACCATTTCTAAGTAATATTCAGTTTCCCTGGTTATGCTCAATATGTCTGCTTAAAATTATTAACAATAATAACAGCAAAAGTTATTGACCTTGTATTGCATCAGGTATTGTGAGAAAAGATATGCATACATTATCAGTCTTTTAATAACATGAGTATTACGTGCATTGGTTAATACACTCTAGGATTGCTCAGACTCTGGGGACCTTCTACCAATAAAATGTCTTTGCAACTCTATCTCACTCAAACATAAACATTCATGTAATCAAGGCCATGACATTATCCATCACAAGTTCTTGTCATTAAGAATTATATCCAGAGAAGGGAGCAACTGGCCTCACCACCTTTTACTCCCTAAGAAGTAGGGTTAGATTTCTAGGATTCACTTTCCTAATGCCTACATCACACTTTTACCAAATAATTCTGAAATAGTCTTTTATTCATGGAATGAAGTGAAATAACTATAAACAAACTATGTTGTTTTTTATTGCTTGTTTAAAACTTAATAATGATAGTCATATTTTAGAGGGGTTTTTTTTTGTCCCTCAAATGAGCCTAGTAAAGAAAGTTTAGGTATAATAGAATAAAAATAGGTTTTCAGTTGCCTTTTCAGAAATAAAAAGGCATGCAATGAAGCAATTGATTCTTCTACTAGAGGCCACAGCCTTCTGAATTAGATACCAGTTTTAGCAGCTCCTGTCTGCTCCTGATCACAAAGTTTTTATGCCTTTCCAGATAGTGATGCACTCACACTATCATGTCACTGAAATTTCTTCCATCCCAAAGGTAAATGGACAGAAGTGATTTTGTCCTTTGTATGATTAAACCTTAATTAAACACTGTTTTTTTATAAATTTAATTTTTTAAAGATTTTATTTATTTTACTTTTATATAGGAGAAGGGAAGGAGAAAAAGAGGGAGACAAACATCAATGTGTGGTTGCTCCTCCCACGTCCCCTTCTGGGAACCTGGCCTGCAACCTAGGTATGTGCCCTGACTGGGAGTCCTACCAACGACCCTCTGGTTTGCAGGCTGGCACTCAATCCACTGAGCCAAACCACCCTGAGGGTCTTATATCTTCTAGAAGAATCCAAAAATGTCTGTTTTAAAAATATTTTTATGAGCTCAGGTAACAAGTCATTTAGTTATCCTATTTATTCTTATCATAATTGGGCAATAATTATATCCCCTAGTTGTTTGACTTTGGAAATTTGCTTAAACACTCCAAGATTTACTTTTCCTTGTCTTTAAAATGGAAATAGTTATAATAGGGTTGATTGCACAGCTGTGAATATAAAATTAGTTGAATACAAGCTATCTGGCAAGTCTCTTTTTAATGTAAGCTAATTACCTTAAATCTAGGTCATAATAATTGTTAATTATTGTCTTTATTGCTCATATTAATACATCAGTTAGTTATTTTCAATAACATCCTTTTATAGTTATATGTAAAAAATACATGAGAAGCTCACGATCTACCTAAATCTTTAGCTCACCCTAGGAGGCTAGTTACAAAGTATTAGTTATTCATATGATACTAGAATAGCTATGCTTCCCAAGCAGGGCACCCTACTTAGTAAATGTAGGAGTTTCAGTCTCTTTGTTCTGAGGATAGCAAAACAGCATATTGCAAGGAAGTCCTAATATTTTTCTTTTTTTAAGTTCCCCATTGAGAAGATAATAAATGTTTGAATTGCCCACCTAGAAAGATTTTCTTTGACTAGAAAGTGCAGGGGTCATTTGAAAAGTCACTTGATACTATGCTAGAAAGAAGATAGTTTTTCTCTTGGGTTGGCTATCAATAGATGAAATAGCTTTTCTCTCTCCTTGTGTCATCCCCCACCTCATCACTCATGCCTTTTATAATATTCTACAAAAGCATTGCTCAACTGCATCATGTCTGACAGTGAAGGTACATAAAATGCCCATTTTGTTTAAATGAATGGCAGTAACCTTTTTGCTACACTAACTACTACCACGCCACAGGAAACAGCATGGGCTCTGCTCGTATCTCTTCCATTTTGTTTAAATGAATGGCAGTAACCTTTTTGCTACACTAACTACTACCACACCACAGGAAGCAGCGTGGGCTCTTGTATCTATTCTTTCAGCTCATGCTGTTTTACAGGTGATATAAATCACCATCACCTTTAATCTGATAATCATTTCACATGAGATCCCTGTGCTATACCAAATTAGGTTCTTTACTTGCTTGAGGCACCCTGATTTTCTAAAGTTGTATACTAACTTTAATAAACAATTTGCTTCTTTTTCTTAAAGAAGCAAAACTGGCCAATAGCATAGGTTCAGATCCTGCAGTACCACCCTGTTTTTAGAAGCAGCCTCAATGACTATTTCATTGTTGACTATAAAACATTCTTTTCTGAAATATTCAGTAATTTTTATTAAGTACCAGTCTCATGTTAAGTTCTGGGCTTTAATAGTGAGCAAAATATTATCACCTATTACTTTAGTTCCTTATTTCCCTTACAATATAAAAATCTCATTTATACAGTTATTTTTACTATATGTTTTACATATATTTACTATTTTTGAACTGGTAAAAAATAGTCATATAAATTCTCTTTTCTAGAAAATGTATACCACTATTTTATTATTAAATGGCATACTCAATATGTACAAAGTGGCCAGAGGCAGTATTTAAATATCAAAATCGATGATACAGAAACAATGTATCAAAGGAGCTACACAAATTAATTAATTCGCAATACCAAAGATCATACAAAGAATGGTCAAAGTGGTGATATCATGCATCACCAGTTTAAAGTCCCTTTTATTTTGGATTTATTCAGAAGCATAATCTGAGACAACTATTGCAGCACAGAGTTTATGTGGGAGGGTCCCAGGAAATACACGTAGGGGAACGCGGAAGCAAAACTGGAAGGAGACAGACAATAAAGTGTTAACAGACAAGCAAGTGGCCGCATGGATAAAAAACTTAACCTGGTGGGGATCTGCAATCTGGCATCTAATGCAGAACATCTGACTGAGAAATGGCTCACCTGAGGGGCCAGGGGTGGGGCTATAAAGACTTCATTTGTTCCTGGTTGAGTGCTGTTTTTCAGGGACACTAACTCTGTGGCATGTCCATGTTACTGAAATGGTTACTCGTGGTTCCAAAGGCAACAAAACTCTGAATTCAGGCAAAGAAATCTCAATACTGGCAATTGGAGGTCTGCCCAATATGTGTTGAAGAGGTCAAGGGGGCATGGTAAGATACCTATAATTTCTAACATTTAGTCATAATTCATTGATCAGTTTAATAGATAAAACAGTGGTGAACAACAGCAACAAATATTAAAGGAATCCATTTATACTAGTGACACATAATTGGATTACTATCCTGCAAATACTTCCTGAATCTCTCAGACGGTATCTGGTGCTCATTCTGTGAGCTCCCAAAACAGTTTATACCACTTCAGTTATAACTTATAACCCTCTAATTATATTTATTTTTACTCCAACTGCCTACATCGTTTCCTGCTGTTGCGAATAATACTCTAACTGTATAAGTATCTTCTCTATAGTCTTTCTGTAAGTCAGCCTCCAGCCTTTGTCAGAGACCAAGGTGCCAGGATGCTTGTATGGCTATGAGCCCTACAAGCAACACCAGCACCAAGGGATAATAACAGTGAGTCAACACAGGTGACTATGGTGTTCACTCAGCTTTTATTAGTACAGTTTCAGTCCAAATCTATAATAACCCAGTAACAGTAACAATCAGAAACAATCAGCAATAACATCACACCAGAGAACTGGGGCATAACAAACCCACGTTCCCAGAGTTCAGATCAGGTCGGGGTCCAGGAGGCAGCAGGTCAGCGTCTTGCAAGGCGGAGTCTACAGCAGCTTCCGAGTCAGCTGTAGCAGTGTCCGTCAGAGCAGCGCAGCATCTCTCGGCCATCTCAGCCCCTCCTGCTGTCTCTGAGGTCCGAAGGTCTTTGTTTCCATACTCTTAGAACCACCCCCACAAGCATATGCTGATTATGCCACTCTACTGCGCACGCTCTGAGAGCTTGGTACCCTTCAGACAATCTCCTCTCGTCTACCCCATAGTTCTGCCAGTGTTGGAGGGGTCGCATCATTCCTCTGAGTCATTGCTCTACTGCACGTGATCTAAACAAGTCCTGCTCTACACATCCAAAATAATAATAATAATAATAAATAAGCCCTGTGAACACCACAGTGTTATTCATCTTGCTTAATGTGATATCTCAGTAACTTACAGAATGCCTGCCCCATTGCAGTTTCTTTGTATGTAAGCACCTGATGAATAGTAGGCCAGTAATACTACATAAAATTTGCAATGCTGTATAGAAAATTGGGAAGATATGTTTTTTAAAATGAAACACAATAAAGTATACATTCAGAGACTGTGTTTAAAATGGCTTTAAATAATACACATATGTTGTAATATTTCAACTGAAATACTGTTTGTTATAGTCCCCGCCCCCATACGTGGCTCATACTCACTTGGTGGAAATAACTGCAGGGCTTTGTAATTTCACTTCAATTATTTTTGGTTTATTCAATTTACTGGTATTTTTAAATGTCACTAATATTTTATCAGGGTGAGTTTAGAATTTGATTGGTGCTATGATCTGATAGCATTTGCTTTTTATCTAAGTTTCTTTTCAAACTCAGATAAGCACATTTCGAAACTAGCGAGAACAAAAGTACCAAATAGCAAATGTGTTATGATATTCAGGTAATGTCACTTTGAAGAAAGAATAAGCCCTCAGGAAAGGTAAAGGGAATCAGTGAACATTTAATTAGCACTTAGTGAAATCTTTCTAAAAGAATGTTTAATAGCCTATATGATATGTAACATTGATTCTTTTCTAAAATTTTTGAAAGTATTTAGATTTGGTGAAATTTCTAAATAAAAGCTTTCAGGTTTAGAAAAAAGATGTGTAGACTCTGGATTACAATGTATATTTTAATTTTTATATGGTAGCATTTTAGAGTTGTGAGAAGCTGTGAATGAGTTTGTTTACTTGTAGGAAGGAGTAGAAACATGGAGGGGAAAAGAAAACTCAAGATTTTACATTATCTTTACACACATATATATTGCCTTCTCTTGGAAAACTTCAAATTTGCCTTCTTCGAGAAAGTGGAGGCACTTAGTTTTCTTAACTAAATTTGGCCATTAAACAAATAACTATGGAAATGAATAGAAAGTAAGTTTCTCATCATGAACACTAATGTAAAAAAGCCGATATTTTAGACAATGTTTGTTTTTCCATAGTTCTGGAGACTTTACCTATACTGCTTAAATGGGGAATTATCAGGTTTGGTGATATTCGGTGTCACAGGACAATGCAATGCGTGGCAGGGCAGGTTCAAAACTTACCACTTTCCCATGGCCTTGTAACAGAAATAATGTGTTCCTTTATCTGAACCAAACTGAGTGTTACAGTGTGCTAAAATCAAAACCTAAAAGATAGTACATGAACTTGAGAAAACCTATACTTGTTTAACATTTTCATTTCAATGTCTTATTGGCAGTGGAACATATCCGATAACGAGCTCACGGTTTCACATCAACCTATTTTCCCCCTCATGTCCGGTGTCCCACTAAAAGGTCTTACCAGCACCCTGCCCCCTGTGGCTCACCTGGTTGGGTGTCGCTCCACATGGATGTTCGGTGGGGGCACAGGCCCGGGCTACCAGTTCCATCCCCCGGGACATGTTGCTCTCCCTCCCTTCCCAGTTCTCCAAAAATAAATAAAATCTTTAAAAACATAAAAATATAAACAAGCGACTGAGTGACTTAGAGAACTGTAGCTCAGGAAGAGCAGCTAATGAAGGAAGTTAAACTGAGTATTTTGTGGATTTTTATCATCTTCCCACATCATTTTTTACATCACCAAATCAAGTCTTAAAAGTCTGATATTATACTTTCACATATATATTTGTAGAATATACATTTGTAGTTACATGCATTTATATTTACATTTTAGTATAGTGTTATTCAAAGTATCTTATGGTTTTTATACTTTTATATTTATATAAAATATATATTTTGTATGCAGTTTTATTTACCTGAAAGTACAATTTTATTTAAACTCTTTACCTTTTAATGAAAATATACCTCTTTAATAACATTTCAGAATTGAGAAATTGTGCAACTTATGGAATTCTCAGAATACCTCAAATTAAACTTGTCAGGCCTATGAGATCATTGACTAAAAGATACTTTTGCCTAGACAGTGAATGAATGACAGGTTCAACTCCCTTTGGCTCCTTCTTTGGAGATTTGATTGTTCACCTTTGTAGCTGCCATAGATCATTGATTTAAGAGGGATCAAACTCATTGCTAACTCTGGAATATCAAAATGGAGAGATTAATCAAACTCTACAAACCCACAGAGGTTGTCAGGAGACCAATGACTTTTCCTGGACTATAAGGGATGGATTTACTCTGAATGAATTAAATTGATGAGTTTCAGGAGAAGGAGGAGGATCCTGTTAACATTCACGGCTGTTTTACTAAAGTCTCAATAAGAATCAACTCCTCTATGTCAAAGCTGAAACATTTTAGCTTTTAAATGTCTAGGTTGGCTGACTCATGACCATCCTGACTTATCACAGATCAGTTATTTCAATAGCCACTCAATCAGCCCCGACAATTACGGCAAAGTGAAACCTATAATTATAGATTAGTGTCACTGCTGCCACAAAAGGGAAAATTACAACTTACACTTTGCTTTAAAAAAAAAATAACTGGTCTCGGATTACATTTTTAAAAGTTTTACTTTCACTTTTTGATTAAAAATGTTAAGTAATTTAATGGGTAAGTTTAGGACTAGGATCAGGATCAGTCTTGTTCAGATGCACAGATATTTTTAGCTTTTATGTTACCATATCTTTTTAATTTCTGTACATGTACTGGTAGTTTATAATGCTATTTTAAATGAAATTCCTTTACAAATATGCATTCTCCCATATTACATAAGCACTCATGTTTAGGAGAAAAGAATATCTATATGAAGTGTACATACAGTGGATATGTTTTTTGTTCGGTTTTGAATGTATGAATATAACTTAGTCATTAGTAGTGTTTATAACTCTCAATAAGCATTCTTAGTTTATTTTTTGTAGTACAAAAGAAGCTTCTTATATGTTCCTTGAATTTAGAATTCATTCTTTCACTTTAAAAATCAAGACTCTTTGCTTTACATTTTCTAATTTGCCTCTTTTCTAAAGCTATTAGAGATTCTTGTCTCAAACACCATTTTTTTCTCCCTAATTTAAAAAAAAAGTCAAAGACGAAGCATAATTTCAAGTGGTGAGGGACACATTCTTATAGCATACTTTCCTTTTCTCCCATATGTTATTTCCCTCTAAGATTCTTGTCAAGTAATCCTAATGGAAAATGGGAGGGAAGGGTCAAGAAGAATGTCTTGATCTCATCTGACTTTGGTGAACTTTAAAAAAACTGTGGACCAAAGTATGTTTTGCTCCCACTTCAGCTTTATGCTTGAGCCATTTTATCCCACGGGCATATAACCTCCTACTTACCAATGCTCCCTCAGACCCAAAGGTAGCTCTTTATCGTAACATTACATATACTTAATTCTAAGAAGAATTTAAGATATAAGATTACTATAATCTAGTTGATTAAAGACATTAAATAATTTGAGGTAGGACCTGAATACAAGAAATAAAAATACAACTAGCCCGGTTTGAAATTGCAGACTTTTGTGAAGTAATATAAATTTATCATCAGATATAAAAATTAATCAGAATATTAACTGTAGAAATTTTGAAATTCTTAACCCTTTTATTCACTACATATTTGGGGGGCACTTACCATTTGTTAATGTGCTAAGTTGGGAGGTGAAATGGTGAACAAGACTTTTCCTTGTAGAGTTTAGTATATCTGATGGGGAAAGATAGGTGATTATAATACAGTTGTAGAAAGGCCGTGGCCTTTATTTATTAGGTTACTGGACCACTCTATGCTTGGCTATATGACACAAGTAGGAGCGATCAGATTTCTAATTGGAGATATTTTAGGGGAAATTCTTTTTGTTTCTCTGGTTACGCAGCTAAAATAACTGCCCCAAATCTATCAGTGGCCCTGCTTATCATGAAAAGGCACCGAGGGAAGATCCCCAATGTTGCCAGAACACCATGATTCCTTTTAACTCTCTTTTGGATTTGAAACCTTTAAACACATCATCCCTCACCATCAAGCTTACTTACATTTTACCTGGTGTCAATATGACTAATTACTATGACTATGATTAGTCAATATGACTAATATGCCTACATAATCACTCATATCAGTGTCAATATTACACACAGAGGTGACTTTTCTCCAGGAGCACTTATATAGACATTAAATAGCAAACATTTTAATAAATTTCATATTGGAATTTTGGCAGGTGGGAAGAGAGCAAAGAGAAATAATAAAACAGTTAAAGGAATCAGCAAAAGAATGGGGAACTATAGTAGATCACATCCCATCAGTGATTCTTCTGTACTAATTTATACACCTGCTGCTCCTACTCTGCCCAAATTGAATCATTAGGCTATTTAGAACTTCTGCAGTAGGGTTAACACACTGTGGGGTTTCATTTTTGTGTTATTTTTTTGTTTTGTTTTCTCATGCATGTTTCCTAATGTTTTCTTCTATTTCCTAGTTCCATCAAAAATGTCAGCCTACCCCAGGGAAACAGTTCCTCTAAAAACCCTTCACATGGATGTAGATTATTTTATAAAAATAAAGGGAGAGACTGATGTGTTATTTTTAATATCATGTATCAATTAAAATTACTATAACTAAAGCAAAAATAGATAACTTTGAGATAGTGCTTCACTCGTGCCAGTCACTGTTTTATATTCATGTCATGTTTTATCTTTAAAGCTAAGAGCAATTCCTGAGGTAGGCCCTAGTTTTATTTGCATTTTATAACTAGTAAATAGAGGGCCCTTTGTGATTATTTCACTTCATTAAGGGGACACAGAACAGCTTTTCATAAACTATTGACTTCTGCATAAGCATTTCTGTGAATATAGTTAAAAATACTGATATATGAGAACTCATCCATGACCCATTCATCAAAACTCTAGGGTTATAGGACTCAAGAATCAATAAATTATTCAGGTAGTACTAATGTGTCCTAAAGTTTGAGAACCAGTGAGCTGAGTAAGATCAAGAAATATGACTCAGATAACAGTTCAGTAATTGGGGAAAGGAGAAGTGGAAGTGGAAGATGGTACAGGGAGGATAAATGGGGATGGGAAAAATAGGATTTTAACTCAAAGTAAATACTCAAAAAATCTGAAATTATGCATCCTTGCCACTATTGTAATACATCATAATAACTTTCATTGTTTCATACATTTGAGTAATTGGGTCTCAAGGGACTTAACTCAGGTATTTTGTGATATTTATGGGCCTTTATACATTAAAGATAATTGAAGTAACCACAAACATACTTTATGATGGGCATAATTTTTAAATTTATTTTACCTTCAGTTACCATTATAGTTCTCCTCTATTCAATATATTG
>CM052538.1:32114746-32132733 GCA_028533065.1 Trachops cirrhosus
ATTTTCAGAAACTTTTAAATCTGTGCCCTCCCTGTGAAGGAAATGATTCCCTGAAGATCCTGTTTCCCTGAAGTTCCATCTCTGATTATGATCCAAGAATATGATCATGAATCTATTCCCCCTCTACTTCTCTTTGACAAATGCAAGACATAAATGAATAGCTTTGTTTTGGACACCTCTATTGCTGTCGTATCACACACATGCTCAAGTCATTTCATGGCATATCCACTTTGACAGACCTACCCTATACATCCAGTATTAACTGACTTATTTCCCCTACAACTTTCTTCTCATGTTATTTTCTATACCTTACACCTTTTTATCACTATCTTTGTAATCACAAAGGTAAAAACCTTAATTTAATTTCTCCTTCTCATTGTGTTCCACATCCAAGTTACTTCTGAATCTTGTTTTTCTAATCCTTGAATTTGCCTCATCACCCAGTTTTCTGCTTCCTCTGCCCAATAGGCTACCCACCCAGTCTCTAAATGCATCTTCTGGCAAATTCCACCAACTACAAATATGGCCTAATTTTATTGAAACAAAATTCTGATATTTTTACTTTCCTTCTCTAAAAAAACGGAAAAAAAATAAGACTCTTAGCTGATTTCTCAAAAGAAACTTTTCAGGCTAGAAGGGACTGGCAAGAAATATCCAAAGTGATAAAAAGCAAGGACTTATAGCCAAGATTACTCTACCCAGAAGCTATCATTTAGAATTGAAGAGCAGATAAAGTGCTTCCCAGACAAGGTAAAGCTAAAGGAGTTCATCATCACCAAGTCATTATTGTGTGAAATATTACAGGGACTTATTTAAGAAAAAGAAAAGGATCAAAAGTATGAATATTAAAATGGCAATAAATTCACAACTATCGACAATTGAATCTAAAAAAACCACAAACTAAGCAAACAAGCAGAACAGAAATAGAATCATAGAAATGGGGATCATTTGTAGGATTATCAGTTGGGGGAACAGAGAAAATAGGGGAAAAGATACAGGGATTAAGAAGTACAAACTGGTAGGTACAGAATAGGTAGGGGGATGTTAAATACAGTAGAGGAAATGGAGTAGCCAAAGAACTTATATATATATGACCCATTGGAATAAACTAAGGAGGGAATTGTCAGAGGGAATGGGGGGTACTGGCTGGATGAGGGCAAAGGGGAAAATTGGGACAACTTAATAGCATAATCATAAAATATATTTTTAAAAAAGAAAACCCAGATTCATTTGACAATTGTAAAATAATTTACTTACATCTAAAATTCAATTTGACTTGCTTAATATATCCCATTGTTTCCACTGTTCAATAAATCCACAATGCATCCCCAAATTCCTTCTTTTGCTTTTTCCATTTTTTTTTAGATTTGTTTTCTCCCTTTCATCATGGTCAAATCATACATTCCTCATGGTTTACTTTTAAATGTAATTTTTTAATATTGACTACTTAATAAACTTTCTTATATCTCTCTTTATCAAACTGGCATAGTTTATCTATACTTCACTCTTACTGATTCCTTTTTTAGTTTTGTTTTTATTTTATTTTTTAATTGTTGTTCAAATACAATTGTCTCCATTTTCACCCCAGTACAACACCATGCCCCATTTATCCCTGTCTCCCACCCCTGAACCCACCCCCTTTGGCTTTGTCTATGTGTCCTTCATACACATTCCTTGATTTCTAGCCTCCCCATTATCTCCTTTTATCACTCTCCCTGCTCCTCTCTGGTTACTGTTAATGTAGTTATAACTAATTTGTACATATGATTCATTTCCCACATTTGTAAACTGTCTGGTTCAATTTCTTCACAATAGTTATGCAAAATAGGCAGTCAGATATAGTATTAATTAAAGAGTGAGTGATAGTTTAATTAATGGAGTCAAGAATCACATCAGCCTGCTAACTTTCCCCTATATCTAGTCTGCGGTGTATTCTTTTCACAGGTAAAAACTATGTTTTGTTTTATTGTGTGTGTGTGTGACATCCACAATACAGAATGTCACCTGCCTTCTTGTAGATGCTCCATGAATGTTTGTGTAATCACGGAAATACTCCAGTCTTTCAAGGGCCTTCTTATAAAGAAATACAGCTAGTTGAACACCCCATAATTGATATGTTTATATTAGTGTGGGATGAATACTTCCTTGTACTGATAAATCCGTTCCTATTGCTATTAGATAAAAATTTCATTAGAATTTGGTCGCCATATACATTGTTAATTTATAATGAAATTACAAACAGCTAAAGTAGAGAGCATGTGTGTGTACGTGTGCAAGCAGATGTTAAGGGAAATGACCAGTCCTTTTTCAAAGCATTATTCTTATCAAAGTAAAAGTGGGATTCTGCATGTATCCCAATTTTATTTTAGGTACAGTATTTTATTCCATCTTGTTGAAAACTTTGTAATTTTGACTTTCTCAAATTGTTTTTGTTTATGTCAAAAATTATATTTGAAAAGCATACTTTCTACTTCATTCAAGAGAAATGCAATAGGACTGGTTCTATGATAGTAGGTAAAATAAGCCAAACTGACTTAAACATGTGATTATTGTTTGTATGTCATAACTCACCACATCCAGTTTGCTTAATCATATAAACAAAACAAAGAATTATCACTGTCTTGCCTTAGTCACTATTAATAATAATCACCGAGCATCAGGCAATTTTTGCAAAATTCCTAACTTGTATCTTTACATGTTAATATGTCTGCAATTTGATCAAAGTAATTACTATAGAAAACAGATCAAGCATGCCATATAGATGTTTTTTATCCCTGTATATTTTTATTACTATTATTTCAATATGAGAATGCTTTGCATTTGTTAAATTACCATACACAGTCAAATAGTGTTTTACCAGATGGCCAAGAAGAAAAAGATAATTTAAAAATGACATTATCAATCATTAATATATCTCTCAAAAAAACTATGTATACCTTAGAAAATTTGTTTAGATGCATATTATCTGAATGAAACAGAAAAACTGAACTTAGATTTCTTATCTTGACATAAATGGCCATATCTGGATGTTATGATCAACTTAGCATCACTAATATACAAAGAACTGTGAATTTCTTTTTCTGGAATGAAATACATGAATGTTTATCAAAAGGGAACTCAGAAATGCAGATGAAAAACATTTAAATGAATATATTTTATAATACATCTCAGCCTTAGTTGAGGCTTTTTAGATCGTCCTTAGTTATTACATGGAAATGAAACAGTAAAAAATAATTATAAATTATATCTGTGTCTTAAGCAATCTTAACTTTTTATTTTCTTTGCAAGACAGTGAAACACTTTTAACATCTTTGAATAGTATTATCTAACTGGTAAATTAGAAAAATTTCAAATATTACTTTCTTACTTTAGATGCTTCATTAATGTGCTCACATGTGGCTTTTGTTTTTTATATGAAACTGTGAAGTGAGGACTGAGCAAAAGAAAGTTCACAATATCCATGAAAATGAATAATGTAAAGATTTTTAGCCCTGGCTTGTGTAGCTCAGTGGATTGAGCACAGGCTGCAAACCAAGGCTGGGTCACTGGTTTGATTTCAAGTCAGGGCACATGCCTGGGTTGTGGGCCAGGTCCCCAGTTGGGAACGCACAAGAAGCAACCACACATTGATGTTTCTCTTCCTCTCTTTCTCCTGCCCTTCCCCTCTCTTTAAAAATAAATAAATAAAATCTTTAAAAAATAAAAATAAATAAACTAATCCTCACCCAAGGATATGTTAAAAAAAGATAGATTTTTTGAGTCATTTTTAAGAAAGTATCAAACTTCACCTGAGTCCTCCATTGAAAGAGTCAATGACATAATAATTACATTTGTTTTAAGGACTGATTTGTTTGCAAGTAATGAATATAAACTGTACTTTGAAAATACAGAGTTTTCTAAAGTTTCTAAGAGATGGCCTTATGTTCCTTACGTGATTTAAATATTGGAGGTAGGGAAGAAGAAAGAAAAACTAACATATTCTAGGACCAAGATTTGCACTGTTGAATATTAATGCCAAGAAACCTTGGCTTGTTTGAAAACTCACTTCTGGTTTTTGGAATTAACTGTCTTAACATCAAACTTCAGAAATGCTGCTCTTATATGGTCAACAAATTGATGTTTCAAATTGTATCACCTATTCATTTCTTGGAAAAAATAATATTCTGAAGCAATGATATAATTTGTGAATGGAGAATTGATCTTTTGCTATTGATAGCTTCCAGGGTCCAATATATTTTCTAATTAAAGCACTGACATAATTTAGCTTTTATTTTTATTTTCTGTCTCTATTCTATCATTCAAGGCTTTCTGTTTACATTTTTACTTACTATCTATACTTATGGTTTGATATTTTCACATTTTTTATTGTTGTTCAAGTACAGTTGTCTCCATTTTCACCATCACCACTCCTGCCATCCTCAGCATCCCCACTTCCCACACTTGATCCCAACCCCTTTGGTTTTGTCCATGTGTGCTTTATAGATATTCCTGAAAACCCTTCCCTCTTTTACCCCCCTTATCCTCTCCCACCTCCCCTCTGGTTATGTGGTTTGATTTTTGTACTTGCAACATTCTGCAAGTACAATTTTTTTTTAATTTTTAATATTTTACTTGGTTTTCTCATTCAGATATGAGCACATGATCTCTTTATTTTTCTTATATTTCTGAATACAATGGATGATAAGGAGCATTTAATGGTATTCACACAATATGAAAACATCATCAAATTTCTGAATCACTAATGCATCATTGCCTATGTTTACTAAGCAAACACTTGCAAAAGATTTGCATCATAAATCTACTAAATAATGAAACATATTCACACTAATGAGAGAAACAATTCAAATGTGAGATTTAAAAAAGGGTACAGAGAAAAAGAATTAAAAATACAAGTTAGACTTATTTACATTATTGGAAAAAATCTATGGTCTAGATGAAGTAAGAAACACATAAACTTTTTGAGATAAATTTTTTAAAAAGAAATTGACATGTTACTTAAATAGATTTTTCACAGTCCTCATCTTTTCAATTTTGATTTCTACTTTGACTCTATATTTATTTTGAAATTTGTTTAATATTGAAATGTATGGGTTTTTCTATGTATACTTTATAATTAAATTCAAAATTTATTAATGTGTATTCAGAAAGTGTGCCCATTAGATGAAGGTTATTTATACTCTTTTACTTCTATCTTTGAGTTTTGTATATTTATTTCATCTGCATAGGCTATCAGTTACCAAAAGAGTAGTTTAAAACTCTCACACACTGATAGTTTTTAGGAAGAAATTCTTTGATAACCAATTAATGTTTACTTTATATTTTTGAGACTATATTTATACTTTTGAAACCATATGTTGTAATGTATGGTAATTATTATAGCTTCTGAGGGTATTAAACATTTTATCTTTTACAATAATGGATTTACTTCAATACAACTAAGGTTTTAAGAGAATTTTCTTTTGGAATGTTGAGGATGTCATTACTTTCATTTCTGTACTACTTTGTTGTCCTTCTCTTGTAGGTGATCTGTTCTTTTTGTTTTGGTTCTAATATATTCTTTCTGTGATGGGTCATATACATTTCTTTTAGACACATTTAGGTGTAAAAGTTTTTAAAATCATTCTCACTGGGTATTTGTTAGAAATCTTGGACTTGGTGGGTTTGGTGACTTGAAAAATCATCAGGCATAATCTCTTTGATTATTGATTGACACTCCCCTTCTCTTTCATCCCCTTCTAGATCCCTGATGTGAGCAGTTGATATTCTCACTCCACCTTTCACATCTCTTACCTATCTTTTTTTTGCCTTTTTTGCCTCTCTAGACTCCATTGTGGATGTGGGAGACAGCAATATTCAATGGATATCCAAAACCCTATAACTAACTGATTTGTTATTTCTCTTTGCTTGTGGAGAGACAAGCAAAGTCTTAATGAGGAAGGCAGTTTTGAGGTTTTGGAAAGTGTTGTGGGGAGTTATATTGGTTACAGAGACAGGAAGGAGCAGGTTGCCATCTACTTAGATGCACCCTCACTGGGTTGAGTCTCTTGTAGATTTGTTGACCCTTCAAGTGTGTGGCTGTCATTGATTGGTTAATAATTGGAAGCGTAAATGCTGAAACAATTCAACATTGATTGATCTGAAAGGTTTAAAATCAATTCTGGAATTTACCTGATGCCATGACTAAAAAAATAATCAGACTTTTCCTAGGACTATGAGGACACTATACTAATCATGCATGGATAATTCCTCCTGATATATATCCTAAGGTTCACCTGTCTAATCTGCTGAGTAATTAGTGCACTGAATTTGTAATTATTATAATTCTATTTTTCATATTCAGAAATTGTTTCTTTTTTACATTTGCTTTTTACCTGCTTATATTCTACATTTTTATTTTACTCATCACAAAGATATTATTGAATATATGCATATATTTTTATCCTACATATGAAATAACTTCACCATATTATTCTTTCACTAGTCTGTTTACCTTCTGATTTTTCACTTGAAGTTTCTTGTTTTCCTTGGAAATTTTTATCCAAGGTGGGTGAAAAAGGTATAGGCACTCAGTCTCTATCCTGAAGACTTATATCATTTTTGGAGTGTGGTGAGGGAATTACACATCAGTTTGGTGGGAGAAGTGGTACATACTCTTCCAAGGAAGGGCCTGACCTCCTAAGCACAAGTATGGGTGGAGGTCTGTTAACTCACATTTCCATCTTGCTCCAGGCCACCTTTTGTTATGCACTGTACAAATAGATATGTGGCTGGAGGCACTTAGTTATTTATGAGCTTTTTCTGCAAGTACTATGGACACCCTCCCACCACTTCTCCTAAACTTCTACCTAAGAGCAATACTTTGAAACATGTTTTGAAGTCAGTGGTTGGGGGGTATTAATTTTTGTAAGTAGCCTGAAGATGACCTGATTCAAATAATTTTGTCTTCAATTGTAACCTGAGATTTATTTTTTAATTACATGAGAAACACTAAAAATGAAAATGTGACAGTGAAATATTGTAGTTATAAATTCTCAGACTTTCTTTGCTTTAAAATCTGTCCCAGATTTTAGATAGATAAAAATGTGTTCTCATTCTCCTGGGAGCAGACAGTATGGGTTTATTTCTTAGGCCACCATGGTAGCTATGGAAACTTATGAAGTCTCACCATTATGTGGGGGTCCTATAACATTACCCACTTTTAGTAAGTGTTTTATTTAGTGTTTTTCATGGCTAATGCAGCTGCCCAGAGTTCTCTGGGCCTCAGAAACTCTGTACTGGGTTTTGACATTTTCTACCAGCCAGGAATCATGATTTCACTTATTTTTAATTCTTGAAAACTCTTTACATTTCAACAGGCTAGCAATGAATATAAATGTATCAAACCTATTTTTATATCTATGTTGATTTCTCTGTATATAGATATACCAATGTGGATATAGGTAAATACATGTGGACAAAAAAGGGGGATCTACAGAAACTAACCTGATAGAGTGATCTGATCATAAATTTCTAACCAGGCAGGTCATGGTTTATAACTTCTTTAGTAAAAGGCTCACCTTTGCCCTCTTTCTGGCTCCTCCTTCTAAAGCATGAACAACTTCAAGAGAGCACCTAATGTTAATTATCCTATAATCTGATCTCCTTGCTTTCTCCCACTTTCATGTCACCTTCCTTATGTTCCTGTCTTACTCTCACAAACATAAAAGAAACTTCGTTGTTATTCTTTTAGCCTTTTTCTCAGTGTACTGAAATCTTGCTTCCTCATTTTCAGCTGTTATACCATTCTTGTCTTTTGATAATTATAGTAATGCTGTAACATCTAATATTTAGTGACTGCCTAATATGTTCTAGCTTGATGCTAAGTATTTAAATGCATTATCTCATTCAATATTCAGAACAATTGTTTGAAGAAGATACTATTATGTTCTCTATTTTTATATGAAGAAAACAGAGTTTTAGGGGGTTGAAAACCTGAAAGATAGTTTTAGGAGCAGAAAAGTTGAATGAAATATATCATCCACTGAAGTTTTAATAACTAATCATAGTAAATTTTGATTTTTTAATCACTATATGTTATGTCAATAATTAGATCAATAAAGCATTTCCACACAGCTGACATCAGACTCAAGGACCAAGTGTCCTGTTGTAGAATTCCATATGTTTCAGGATATGATTTAGAATGAACCTCTTTGTACCACAGTGGCTCTAAATGCAAATGAGCAAGCAAATAAGTGTACATTCTTTCATAGGAAAATTGGGGATTTATTTGTTAATTGGCTTTGAGATCCTAGGATTAAAGTTTTAAGTACTGTCTTTATTAAAGATAAAAACTAATTAAAGTTTTAATCATAAATGATCTTTGGATTAAAGGATGCCTCCTAAATTTATGTAATGGTAAATTGAGATAAACAGCTTCTTTATGGTTACACTCCCCTCTCCTTTCACCTCTCTCCTCTTCTATGAATTTTGTTCAAATTTCTGTCATAGGTCAGTGGCAGAATCCTTTTCTTATTCTTTTAGTGGTATATTACAAATAAAGTTTCTAATAGTTGGATAGATAAAGACTGTAGTTTATGCTTAATGGGGACAGCATGCCTATGTCATAAAGATTCCTCAATTAACACAGAAATTCCCAGTTGTGTGAGTGGTTAAATTTTAGAGAAAGCATTTGTGCACCCTCATTAAAATAATTACTAAGCAAATTTTGGAAATTATTGTTGGTGAGGGGAAATTAAAGCAATTTATATGGTTCCAGATATTCTCTGGTCTCTCTACACTGTTTTTTATTCCATGTAAGTTTGAATGGTGATACTTATTTTGTACCGGCCTTGATCCACATGGAGAAATTAACATCCACATTGTAGTCCTTTCCATTCTCTCAAAGAAAGGAGCTGATCTTAGGAAAGCACCCATTCTCTAGATAGAAACTATTTTCCTTAAGGTATTACACAGTTACAGAAGTCTAAATAAATGACATCTTTCTAATGCACTTTTTTAAGCTTCACCTTTTTGTTGATGAAATTCTCTGCATGTAATTATAACTATTTACACTCAAAGGCTGATGATCTCAAATGAATGGTGCCTTTTATTATAAAAAGACACTTATAAGTAGATGTTAACTGTGTTCCTGATGTGAAAGATTTCACAAGATAGAATGACTGTCCTGCTACTCTTTACCACTGAAGTCATTTTTGTCCAATTAAAATAACCTATCTGAACTAAGGTGGCTACTTAAAGAATTTTTATTTGGCTAATGAGTATAAATTACATTATTATGTAAAATTGCATTAATATGTAAAACTTAATGCATGCTCTGTCATATAAATTTAGTAGTATTCTGTTTCTCTCATTTATCATAATGTGTGTATTGCAGTGGCATTAAATGGATATGCAAAAGCATTTTAAATATTGCATGCCAAAGCAAGAGCAGTCAACATTTAAAGCACTATGACAATGAAAATTATATTTCTAAAATTTTGTAATTGATTTAAAATATAGTAGATGTACAGAAATACATGCCCTTAAAATAAGGCTTCCTTAAGTAAGCTGCAATGAAGTATCATTAAGCAGTTAAACATCACCTGGCCAGGTGTCTCAGTTGGTTGGAGTATTGTCCCATACATCAAAAAGGCTGTGGGTTTGATTCCTGCTAAGGCACATACCTAGGTTGACGGTTCAATTCCCAGTCAGGGCACATACAGCAGGCAATCAATTGGTGTTTCTCTCTCTTATTGATGTTTCTATCTCTCACACTTGCTCTCTCCTACCCTCTTTATTCCTCTCTCTCTAAAATCAATAAATATAACCTTGGGTGAGGATTAAAAAAAAGAAATTAGCCCCGGCTGGTGTGGCTTGGTGGATTGAGTGTCGGGCTGCAAACCAAAGGGTCTCTGGTTCAATTCCCAGTCAGAACACATGCCTGGGTTGTGGGCCGGGTCCCTGGTGGGGGGCACATGAGAGGCAACTACACATTGATGCTTCTTTCCCTCCCTTCCCCTCTCTCTAAAATAAATAAATAAATAAATAAATAAATAAATAAATAAATAAATAAATAAATAAAATGTTAAGAAAAGAAATCTTGATGCAGTGCAAAAGTGTGTATAAACACTGCCTCATTGCATGTACTCTTGACTCTTTACATTTGATTGTTCAGCACATATAGATAAATGTATTTAGAAATTGCTGTAATACTCTCTTATCTAAAAATATTAGTGAAATATAATAAATGCACCATGACATGAATTAAATACAATTTGGAAAAAAAGTGCTTATGTTTTTGAATACATAACAAATGAAAAGTAGATAGATAGATAAGATAATCTTAATAATTTCTCATCAAGAGATTACTTCATTCAGTTATTCAGTAGTTAAGAAAATGGTCTCCAGTTCCATATTTGAGTCTTTACTTATTATGGTATTTTTCTACTACCTGCTGGTTCTTATGAGAGAATCACTCTGCCCATATTCCTTGTCCACCTGAGTAGGAAGGGGTCACTTTATTAACCCAAGTTTTATAATTATAGAAAATCTTACAGCTGTAATGTTTCAAAGTTCAGACTTTAGGTAAAACTTGATTATCTGTGTATCAAAATCTATAGCATCATCTTTTTTTTTGAGGTACCAAATTTCAGCATCAAACTGTGATTCTAGGAAGTTCAGCTGTCTTTAAGACAGTTCTTCATACCCTTCTCTTTAGGGTGACATCAGCAGTATGGTATTAATGGAGATATTTTCATAATGACCCAATTGTAACATTTAATATCTATGGTAAGGAATATATTTCCTGATATGCAGAAGTGACATATGTTTTTCATTATCCAATAATATTCTTTAATATTCATGACAAGATGAGATTTTATAGTTTAACTTGTAGGTGGGGGTCAACTGAAAAACATGATGTAACATTTGTATCTTTTTTGATTTAATCTTTATTGTATATTTTTCATTATCATTTAGTCCCCTTATACTCCCCTACCTGCAACAATCACCACATTATTGTCCATGAGGCCTTTTTCCTTTTTGCTGAATCCCTCTACCCCCTAATGTTCTCCTCAGCTGTCATCCTATTCTCTATGTATAAGTCTGTCCCCATTTTCTTTCTTAGTTCAGTTTGTTCATTAGATTCCATGTATGAGTGAAATCGTATGGTATTTGTCTTTCTCTGATTGGCTTATCTCATTTAGCATAATGCTCTACAGGTCCATCCATACTGTTGCAAAGAGTAAAACTTTCTTCCTTTTTATAACCTAATAGTATTGCCTTGTATAAATATCCCATAATTGTTTCATCCACTCATCTACTGATGGGAACTTGAGCTGCTTCTATATCTTGGGGATTGTAAATAATGCTGCAATGAACTTGAGGTGCTTATATTCTTTTGAATTAATGTATTGATTTCCTTTGGATATATTCCCAAAAGTGGATAGATGGGTTGAAAAGCAGATTCATTTTTAATTTTTATGGTATCTCCATACTGCTTTCCATAATGGCTGCACCAATGTGCATTCCTACCAACAACATAAAAAAAGTTTCCCTTTCTGCACACCTTTGCCAGCACTTCTTTGCTGATTTATTGATAATAGCCATTCTGACAAGTGTGAAATGATATCTCTTTGTGGTTTTAATCTGCATTTCTCTGATGATTAGTGGCATTGAGCATCTTTTCATATGTCAGTTGGCCATCTGCATGTCCTCTTTACATAATTGTCTATTCAGGTCCTTTGCTCATTATTTAATTGGATTGTTTGGTTTTTTTTTTGGTGTTGAGTTTTGTAAGCTATTTATAAAATTTGGATATTAACCCATTATCAGATGTATCAGTGAATATAATGGAAGAGGGGAGAGTATAAAAAAGGGAGAATGAATAAATAATTCTCCTAGAGATTGGGAGAATATATTCATGAAGAAAATCATGAAGATTTCCTTTGGTGTGCAAAATGTTTTAGTTTGAGTAGTCCTATTTGGTCATTTTTTCTTTTATTTCCTTTGCCTGGAGAGATATAGCTGATAAAATATTTCTACAGGCAGTGTCTGAGATTTTGATGCCCATGTTTTCTTCTAGGATTTTTATGGTTTTGGGTGTACCATTTAACTCTTTGATATATTTTGAATTTATTCTTGTGTCTGGTGTAATAACATGGTTTAATTTCATTTTTCTGTACATATCTGTCCAATTTTCCCACATTTATTGAATAAACTATCTTTAGCCCATTGTATGTGCTTGCTTCCTCTGTCAAATATTGATTGACTATAAAGGTATGGGTTTATTTCTGGACTCTCTATTCTGTTCCATTTATCTGTGTATCTGTTTTTATGCCAGTACCATGCTGTTTTGATTACTATGGCCTATATTATATTATATTACTATACTATACTATACTATACTATACTATACTATACACTATATTACTATGGCCTATATATACTATAGTATACTTTGATTTTAGATATTGTGATTTCTCCAAGTTTGTTGTTATTTCTCAGGATTGCTGTTGCTATGCAGGGCCTTTTTTGGTTCTATATAAATTTTTGAAATATTTGTTCTAGTTCTGACAAATACATCATTGGAATCTTGATATGAATTGTGTTGAATCTGTAGACTACTTTGGGTAGTATGGACAAATAATGATGTCAGTTCTTCCTGTCCATGAACATGGTATGTGCTTCCACCTATTTGTATCTTCCTCAGTTTCTTTCATCAGCGTATTAAAATTTTCTGAGTACAGGTCTTTTACAACCTTGGTTAGGTTTTTCCCTAGGTATTTTGTTCTTTTTGTAACAATAGTGAATAAGGTTGTTTTCTTAATTTCTCTTTCTGTTAGTTCATTATTGGCACATAAAAATGTGACTGATTTCTGGATATTAATTTTGTATCCTGCTACCTTGCTGAATTCATTTATCAGTCTGATTGCTGTGGCTGGGACTTCTAGTTCTATGTTGAATAAGAGATATAAAAAGGGATATCCCTGTCTTATTCCTATTCTTAAGGGGAATGCTTATAGTTTTTGCCTATTGAGGCAGAGGGTTTGTCATTTATGGCCTTTATTATGTTTAAATATATTCCATCTAATTCCACTATGCTGGGAGTTTTTATCATAAATGGGTGCTGGATTTTATCACATACTTTTTATGCATCTATTGATATGATTATATGGTTTTTAGCCTTCATTTTTTATGTGTTGAGTCATATTTATTGATTTGTGAATGATGTACAAGTTTGAATTCCCAGAATAAATCCCACTTGATCATGGTGTATGAGCTTTGAAATGTATTGCAGTATTCAGTTTGCTAATATTTGGTTGGCCTATAATTTTATTTCTTTGTAGTGTCTTTATGTGATATTGGAATTAGGATAATTCTGGCCTTGTAAAATGAATTTGGGATTCATTTTGAATTTTATGAAATAGTGTGAGAAGGAAAAGTGTTAGTTCTTAGAATGTTTGGTAAAATGTGAAGCCATTTGGTCCAGGGCTTTTGTTTGTTGGGATTTTTTTTTTCCTGCTTCAATTTCACTAGGTATAAACCGTATGTTCAGATTCTCTGATTCTTTCTGATTTAGTTTTGGGAGATTGTATGTTTCTAAGAATTTAGCCATTTTGTCAGGTTCTCTGACTTGTTGGCATACAGATGTTCATACTATTTTCTTACAATCCTTTGCATTTCATTGGTGTCAGTTGTTATTTCTCCTCTTTCATTTCTGATTTTATTTGTTTGGGTTTTCTCTCTCTCTCTCTCTCTGTGAGTCTAATTAAAAGTTTGTCAATCTTGTTTATCTTTTCAAAGAACCAGCTCTTGGATTCATTGATCTTTCATATTTGTTTTAGACTTTATTTCATTTATTTCTGTTCTGATCTTTATTATTACCTTCCTTCCACTCATTTTGGACTTTGTTTGTTGTACTTTTTCAAGTTCCTTTAAACGTGAAGTTAGATTGTTTATTTGTGCTTTTTCTTCTCTTTTTCTTTTTTCAGATACGCCCATAACACTATAATTTCTCTCTTGGGATTGTTTTTTCAGTGTCCCACAGATTTTGGATTGTTGTGTCCTCATTTTCAGTTTTTCATTTCATGTTTCAAGATATCTTTTTATTTCATCTTTGATCTCGTTGTTGTTCCATTCATTGTTTAATAAAATGTTATTTAGCATTTGTATCTTTGTATGTTTTTCAATCTTCTTCTTGTGATTGATTTCTAGTTTCATAGCGTTGTGGTCACAGAAGATGCTTGATATGATTTCAGTCTTCTTAAATTTATTGAGACTTGTCATGTGTCCTAACATGTTGTCTCTCCTAGAAAACATTCCACATGCACTTGAAAAATATGTACATCCTACTGCTTTGGGGTGAAATGCTCTGAAGATATCAATTAAATCCACTTGCACTAGTGTGTCATTTAAGGCCACTGTCTCCTTGTTGATTTTGTGTCTAGAAGATTTATCCATTTAAGTCAATAGGATGTTAAAATCCCTGAGTATGACTGTATTTCTGTCAATCTCTTTCTTTATGTACATCAAGATTTGCTTCACATGTTTAGATGCTCCTATGTTGGGTACACAAATATTAATGAGGGTTATATCCCCTTGCTGGACCATTCCCTTTATCATTATGTAGTGCTCTTCTTTGTCTCTTACCAAATAGCTTTGGTTTCAAAGTCTATTTTGCCAGATATAAGTACTGCTACCCCAGATTTTTTTCCCTTTCTATTTGCATGGAATATTTTTCCCCATTCCCTTACTATTAGTTTGTGTGTATCCTTTGATCTGAGATGGGTCTCTTGGAGGCAGCATATATATAGGTCCTGTTTTCTTGTCCATTCAGCTACCCTATATCTTTTGTTTGGAGCAAAGTTAAAAAAGTTAAGTTAAAAGATTAACTTAAAAATTAGGACAAATTCCAGGGACTGAAGCTCAAAGTTAGTTTGACTTGATATTTCAATGGGTGAGAAAAATCCATAAAATAAGATTCTGTGGTAGGAAGGGACTGTTCAGAAGCTAATTATTCCAAGATGTCAGTTCCTAATGGCAGCTGAATATACAGTACAACTTTGTGAGTGGCTAAATAGAAATGGAGATAAAGCTCACTTGAGTTTAAATTGTCATAGAACACTGAGATGAGGGCAATGTAATGATCCTCACAGAAATATAGACACTAGTAACTTAACGAGATGTGGTTAAACTTTCATATGTTAAATGTTGAGTAATGAGAAGGAAACCCTGGGTACTGAGTTCATAGAAAGAATGGGGTAGAAGTGAGAAATAATAGCTCTGTGCAATCTAATTTTGATTTCTCATCCGAATGCCCAGTTTTGTTGATCTGAGGTCACATTTTAATCACCTCTTAAATGGTACTTAATCAAATGTAAAAATATTAAAAATCCTACACCTTAATTATTCATCCTTTTACAAAAAGCAAATTGAAGCCTGCTTTTGATCTTTCATCGAATACTTTTTGAAAGAAATCACTACAATTGTGACTCTTTTCTGGAAAATTACTGAATAGATACTAATATTCAGATTCCTATCTAAAAAGTTATAGAAGTCTATAATTCTTGAATTAAGGAGAGAACAAAGTATGTACTGTTTGTATATATGTGTGTGTGCTGTTTATTCTTAGAAGAATACACAACAGGGTTGCATTTAAGTAGATTAGAGTGAGAAAACATCAGTTTAGTTACTTATTCTACGTATTCACATATCATTTATGTTATTTTTGAAGAAAATCATATTTAGAAATTCCAAAATAAAAATAACAGTATTAATTCTAAAAATGTGTGTGATCATAAGTGAATATCCCTCTATTTTATAGCCAAAAAATTTTAAAAAAAGGAAAACTTGCATAATGAAAATAAAATATATTTTAAAAAGCCAATCATAGATTTTTACAGTGTTGCTATATATAGTGGTCTAACAATTCAGGAAAAGGAAGCTTGAAAAATGACTGACCATTACTTCTTTTGAGATTCTAGGTCCCTTGCTTAGCAGAGAATTTATTTTTCCATTATCTTTGAACACCCTGGATGTCATCCAGCATATCTTCAAAATCAGATGGGAAGCCTTGCTCTAGTGGCTTAGTTGGTTGGAGTGTCGTCACATACACCAAAAGATTTCAGGTTTGATCCCTGTTCAGGGCTCATACCTAGGTTGTGGGTTTGATCCTCAGTCAGGGCACCTATGGGAAGCAACTGATTGATCTTACTCTCTCTCCCTGCTACACTTCTCTACCTCTGAAATCGATAAATATATCCTTGGGTGAGGATTAAAATAAATAAATATAAGAATGAATTGCATTCAAGTATTAAAAAATAAAATTGGATGGGAAAATGCATTTATATTTTTACTGTTCCTATACTAAAATCTAGCATCCCATCAGTTACATATGTGTGCAATGTTATAGTGTACCTGGAATGTAATATGGCAGTACCTGGAATTTTGCCAATGATATAATTTATAGATTTTTTTTCTGAGCATGTTATAGTTGTTTGAGATACTTTAAAATAAATTTAAGCTTATCATTACTTAAAAATGGTTATAACGGGGAGGAGGGGGGAAGGGTTTTCATGAACATGTATAAGGGACACATGGACAAAACCTAAGGGGTAGGATCAAGGGTGGGGAGTGGAGATGCCTGGGGTGGGGGGGAGTGGTGGAGGAAATGGAGACGATTGTACTTGAACAACCATAATAAAATATTTTTTAAAATATTTATAAGCTACTGTCTTACATTATTTTATTAAATAATTAACAATGATTTATGAATAAGTTAATGATAATGTTTTAAATTGGGTTACTGGAGGCAGATATTAAAAGAGATTTAAAAATGAAAAAAAAATATCAGGAGGAATACCTGTGAAGGGTGAAGATCAAAGGGAGCAAGACTAGGCAGCACATTGTAGTGCTGATCTAAAACCTGTGAGAGAGGAGGCAGGGAAGAAAGGACGGATGTTATTTGGAGCCTCAGACTGCAATGCACCTCTAAAAAAGCCTTGACCAGACCATGAGAAGCCACAGTGCGAGAACTGTCAGATGAACCCCATGTCGGTTGGGCTTCTCATGATATATAACTGCTGAGTTTAGTCATTGTCCAGGTAGAGAATGGTCGCAGTGTGAATGTTAAGTAGATCCTGAAAACTGAAAGACCTGGAAACTATCAGTCAATTGTGCTCCTCACAGAAGATTCTTTCCTGAATGGAGACATATTTGAATAGTACACTAAAATGTCTTCCACAGTAACTATATCATTGTTAAATTTTCCCTATAGTTTGATAACTGTATTTATATATTTTCTTCTTCTATAATTCATTTATATTGTTTTTATGCATTTAAAAAATATCATTCTCAGATTTCCATAGGCTTTTCCAGACAACTGCCAAAGAGTCCATGGTTAAAAAAGATGTCATGAACCCTTGACCTAGAAAACACATACATGGATAGGATATCAAGCTAAATGTCATGTTGGAATATCAAGTTTCCCTAAACATTCACTTAGTGTGCATATGAAAAATAACTCCTTAGGTTGAATTGAATAATCTACCTGAATTTTTTGGCTTGAAGAACTTCCATGAAATTCTCTGTTGTCTGCTTGTAGTTGAGGCCTGGGTGTCTTACAAGAATGATTTCTGTGAAATTTCAGTAACACCTGTATTAGGCATCAGAGAAAATTATTTCAAATATGGGCATTAAAAAAACACTATTTTTACTCATTTAAATTTTCTCTCAGATCCAGTCAGCTAGCAGAAAGAAAGGGGGCAAAGCATGTTTAAAACCTTTGGAAGAAAAATCTATTTGAATTTGTAACTAAATAGCATTAATGATTGCATAAGGGAAATATACCCAAAACCCTCAAGATCATGGAGATTAAATAACATGCTATTAAACAATGAATGGATCAAGAATGAAATTAGGGAAGAAATCAAAAAGTTTCTGGAAACAAATGAAAATGAACTCACAACAACCCAGAACTTATGGGACACAGCAAAGGCAGTCCTGAGAGG
>CM052538.1:32133233-32298734 GCA_028533065.1 Trachops cirrhosus
CAATAACAGCAAATGAAATTGAAGCAGTAATCAAAAAACTCCCGACACACAAAAGTCCAGGACCAGATGGATTCACAGGAGATTTCTACAAAGCATTTAAGGAAAAGCTAACCCCTATCCTTCACAGACTATTCCAGGAAATATAAACTTTTTTGTTTGTTTTCTGAAGTCTCAATTAACATGACTCAATAAATACTTTCCTGAGCAGATTCATATTTTAGATTCTAAACAGAAGAAAACTATTAAATCTGAGACAATACACTGTCTTTCCATGGCTAGTGAAAAATAAAAATCTTGACAGAGTCAGACACGGTTTCTTCTTATCTGAAATCCTTTATCTTTTTCCCTCCTATATTTTCCCATTCTAATTCCAATGTCCTTATGTTTATATTCCAGATAATTAATTCACATCAGGGTATGTTTTTCTAGAGCCTCATCTCTTTTGCTTATCTCTATAAATGATCTAGTAACATAGAGTATGGCTTATCACATACAATAGGTTACTTTGTACAAATTCAAATACCTTTTCTGCTTGATAGTTTTTTGTATTATCTTGACTGGGCCACAGAGTACCCAGATATTTCGTTAAACATTATTGTGTGTCTGTGATCATGTTTCTTGATGAGATTAACATTTGCATTGCTGACTGAGTAAAGCAGATTGTTCTTTCAAATGTGGGTGCATTGCATCCAATCTAAACAGAGCAAAAAACAGGAAGGGAGTATTTGTTTTCTGCATCTCTTCAAGCTAGGACATCAGTCTTCTTCTGCCATTGGACTTGGCCTTGACATGGAGCTTACCCCATCAGCTCTTCTGCTTCTCTGACTTTCATTTTTAGACTAGAGCCATACTACTGCCTCTTCTGGGTCATCTTCTGCTTACTGAGTGCAGATATTGGGACTTCTCAGGCTTCATAATTATATCAGATTCTAATAAATTTCCTCCTGTTTTTATATTTAAATGGTTTTAGGTGAATATATATATATATATACACACACACACACACATATCCTCCTATTTTCATATATAAATGGTTTTAGGTAAATATGTGTGTATATGTGTGTGTTTGTATATATATTTTACATATATATTATATTTATGTGTATATATTATATATTACATATATAATATATATATTTCTTTCCTTTTGAGAGAGAAAGAGAGGTATTTGAGAAATTGGTTCAGTTTGTCTGGTGACTCCTGACTAATACACTTTCTTTCAGTTAGTGAGTAATAACATTCAGTGAAAAGTTCTTCTTTTGGACTCAGTAAACAGTTTATTACATGATAGATTTGATAAAAGACTAGAAAGGGCACAATGTAAAGAAAGAAGTCACATTTCTCATCAACTATAATTCACACATTTTGACCTAAAGAGTTAAAACGACTAAAAGAACTCAAAACTTGATCTTTGTTTAAAATAGATCAGTGTTTCCTGATTTACTGACCCAATTTTCCATAGATTCCAGCAACCTCTATTTTGTCAGTGTGGAAGAAAAAAGGCTTGAGTGCCAAGAAGTTTTGTGCTCAGGAAGTGATGGATGGAATACTCAAAGGCTAGCCCTGACACGGGTAAAATAGATTTCTCTACAGGCTGTGATATTTGGGACTTGGGTTTTCTTAGGGAGAAGTTTGGTGAGTAGAAATTCTCATTTTCAGCATCTATTTCTCAGCTGGTTTTTTCAGGGAGAATGTACAAAGTCATTTCATGGTAGCAGGGAAGCAATCATTTGACATACTCTAAGGTTAACAATGGAACTGTAGAAAACACAGAGATGAATACAGAACCTCAAAGTTCTGCTTGCATGATGATCTTTGAGATGTTTCTTTTCTTATGACATTCACAATATGTATGAAGAAAACACACTGAAAACATAAAATTGTGCAAACAATGCTTGGGAATGCCTGGGCAGCTGATATTCATTAGAATAAATACTTAGACACTTGACTTGGGCACATGGCTCTGGAAGTCAGCATCATTGTTGAACTTACATAGTTTAGGGACAGCTAGACTAAAAGTAAATAGTAATATAAAGAAGAAAATAGTAGAAGGGTGTATATAATGACTATGAAGAAAATGCATGCATGGGTAATAGATGATAAATTAGGTTGGAAACTTCTAGTTTGGTCATGAAGGGCTTAAGAGGTACAATTTTAGAAGAAATTTGAAGGAAAAAAAGGTTGCCAACCATTAAAAAAAATGGAGCAAATTATCCTAGTTAATGAAATAGCATGATAATCCCAAAGTAGGGGAACATTGTCACCTGTTTTAAGAAACAGAAAACAGGACAGCATTGCTAGAGCACACAGAGCAAGGGGAAAAATAGTAAGTGGATGTGTTGAAGAGATTCAAAGACATGAGAACATTCAGGGCATTATATGAGACTGTAAATATATATTTTTATTTTCTAAAAGCAATGGAAAGCCTCTGAAGGATTTTAAGTAGTGGAAAAACTACAGTAATTTAATTTTAAAGGACTACTCTAATTCTGCACAGGATCAAGGAGATTAGCACCCGTTATGGTATTTAAGTTGACAAGCTCAATATATATTTTTGAATGAATATTTTTATAAATAAATGAGTGATATGAGAGTGGACTGAGATAGAATACTGATCTTCCCCAGAAACAATGCCCTAACTACATTTGATAATATTATTTTCTTAACACAACTCAAGCACATTCTATATACCTTACACTGAGAATTTTACAGTAACTTGAATATAGACACAAGGAAAGAAGAGAAACAGCTGACCAGGAAATAATTCCAATAAAGTCTGTTGTTCTGCTTCATTGCTGTTGAAATCATTTCAAAAGCAGGCAAATAAGGACATCCCTTCACTTTTGAAGCAATAAGAGGCACAGCCTCCATGTCTCTGCCAAACCTGATGTTGATTTTTACCTCATATCGTAATCTGGTAGTGCTGGATACAAGAAAACCTTGTGCATGCAGAGACATCAAGAATAAGTTAGGACAAACACAGAGAAGCAGTAGGATTTGGAAACTAAAAGCATTATTAAAGTGTAAGCTAAGAAAAAGCAGAATTAATTCTCTTTGCAGAAACTTAGGGTTTTCATTATTTTCCCTATAAAGGATATTTGACAAATTCATACTAGAATTCTACTCCTTACATCTTATTCAATGTCAACTGTATAACAAAAAGTATTTTACTCATATTATAATTTGAATTTGTCAATATCAACAGTTTATTCTTTTTTAAAGTTATTTTTCTTTTTATTTTTTTAAAATTTATTTTTAGAGAGAGGGGAAGGGAAGGAGAAAGAGAGGAAGAGAACCATCACATGTGGTTGCCTCTCACATGGCCCCACTAGGGACCTGGCCTGAAACCCAGGCATGTGCCCTGACTGGGAATCAAACCAGCCACCCTATGGTTTGCAGCCCGCACTCAGTCCACTGAGCTACACCAGCCAGGGCTCAATAGTTTATTTTTATAAATTTCCAAATTAAAGAATCTCAAGCAATCATTCTTTCATGGCTCTATTTGGCCATTAAACAAATATACATAGAGTGCTAATATATGCCAAATATTGTTAGAGTTGGGTAGATTAGTGAATAGCTGTTGGTGCTGTCTCTGCAATCAACTTTATAGTCTAAATATTTATATACTGTAAGGCACCATTTTAATATGATGTGATCCATATTGTATTGGAATAGATTTAGATAATTATGTATTCATAGGAAAGTATTTTATTCCAAACATGTAGAATCAGATTCTTCCCAGTGGAAGCAACATCTAGCTACATCCTAAAAGTTGAGGATATAGCCAAGTGGAAATGAGTGAGCACTTTTGACATAAATAACTTACAGAAAACTAAACTGAAAACAAATAACTTGACAAAACTAGAAAGCCAGTGCCTTGTAAAAATGGATAATTATGTCTGTATTGAAAATAGTATGTAATCTGTGGTGTGTAATTGTATTAGAGTGAGCTGTGTGAGGTAAAGGATGATCCAAGTAAAGAGAAATAAGCTTGGATGATAGGAAGAGTCCTCATATCCGGGGCATGCAAACCCTGTTAACATGCTCGCACTTAGTCCATGTGCTTTGTAAAGCCACAGAAAGGTTTAATCGGAAGTGCCACATAAATATAACTTTATAAGGTTACTCTTGCTGGAATGGGGAAATTTATCATAGAATGATAAAATGATGACAAGTAGTATAGATGTTTGGATTCACTGATTCTTTTCTACTATTCCAGTTGATCATATCCTACCAAGATAGGCTACATCCAAATAAAGTGCAGCAGCACCTCATAAAACAATATCGGTTGAACAAAGCATATTTCTGGTAAGACTCCCTTTTAGGTATATACAATACAAAATGTTTGTATCAATTTTAAATCATTAAAGGCTGGATGATAGAAATACTAAAATGAATTGAAGGACAATTTTAATACTCAGAAAGCAGTTTTTCATGCTGAATTTGTAAGTTTACTATATATAATTGTTGGTCACAGATACTCCCTTTTCAAAATGTAGATAGGGTTAGAATTCTTGTCAACAAATGAGCGTATTCTTCTACACCATTCAGAAATGCATTCACATTACAATACCATTTACCAAGAAGGAACAAAAAGTCACAATTACACATGGGGTTAAAAAAATCACATATACAGTAATTACTCTTAGGAGCCAAGAAATGACTAATGAATATTTAGAATGGTGTGTGTAAATGTTAAAAAAAAAAAAACATTTTATGAAGAAAGCTTAAGACCTCAAAATTGTGTAAAATGTGCAAAGGCTCATGCCCTTGTCTATACTATTCAAACAACTGGCCCTGTGATTCTTCTACACATACATGCTGTGACATGGATGGGAAAGCACCGCTGACTCTCCCTCATGATATCACCTTCATCTGGGCCCTGAATCTACTGTTTAAGAAAACATTGCACTGTGCTTTTCCTTTGGAGCTCTTATCATTTTGGTTTCAAAGCACCATCCCATAAATAGCAATCCATTTTGAAAGCAACTTTTCATTATATGTGATGGAATTTTACAGGAATTGTATGCTTACCAAGTATTTCTATTTTTACAATTTTTTTCTAAAAGGAAGTAACAAAGTTTTATCAGGGTGTGCAGTAATATTTGCTGCACAGTTATTAATAAAATACAAGCGGAAATTAAATATTCCTAAGTGAATAAATATTAAGTATATTAACATACATCTGTATGATGGACTATAAGAAAGTTTTGAACAGTGAAGATTTAAAATACTTTAATAATATAAAATATTACAGTATGAATTGAATAAGCAAAACAAAAACATTGTATAATTTTAATCTTAATTGATAAGTGTACATGCTCATTTTAAAATCCAATAAAATTTAAGCTCACATATGTGTATAAGAATAAAACACACAATCACTGAATTTGAATCCTATTTTACTACACATCCTAATTATTTTTGAACTCTGCAGATTAAGCCAAAACTGTTTGCAGCCCATTTTGATCATTATCTACCCCAGAATGACTCTGGGTGGTGAACACACAATGCAATATACAGAAGATTTATTACAGGATTCTATACTTGAAACCTGCATGGTGTTATTAACAATGTCACTTAACAATGTCATTTAATAATTTGTTCTAAAGATCTAATACTTAGAAAGTTATTATAGGTTTTTCATGCTTTACTCATGTATTGGTATTATTTTGAAAAAGCATAAAGACACCTTTATCACACTTCCCATGCCTACATAGGTCAATATTTATTAAAACTTTATATCACCCAATTCTATACTCTTTTCTGCTCCATGCATGCCTCTCCTCTCCCTTATGAATAGCTGTCTTTTCTTCAATTGTTTCAAAAAAGCCATCTTTTTATGTCTACTATTACTTATACGCTCCCAGTATATTCAGTATTTAAATTTTTTTTGTATTGAGGTATAATTAACTGATAGCATTACATTAAGTGCAGGTATGCATCATTATTCAATACCTGCATATATTGTGAAATGATCACAATGAGTCTAGTTAATGTCCATCACCATATGTACTTACAATAGTTTTCTTGTGATGAGAAACTTTAAGATTTACTCTTAGCAACTTTTGAATACTCAATACAGTATTATATTAACTTTATTCACCTGCTACACATTTCATTCTTAAAATAAATTTCATTATGATTAAGAATGATAGAGTCAGACTCAAAAATCCAATACATTCAGGCACTATAAAACCAAGGTATATTAAGAAAGGAATATCATATCACATTATTGCCAGTTACATATAAATTGGTAACATCTGGACCAAAATTATTCTGTTACTATAGAGAGCTTATCTGATTCCATGGTTATGTCACTCTTGACTTCTGAGTTCTACTGAAATAATACACCAAGAAACATTACCTGAGAAGCAGATTACCAACATCTAATCAAATTTTTTCAAGTGAACAAAATAGAAACAGAAGCATAAACACATAGAACAGACTCACAGTGTCCAGAGAGGACTCAGGGAGGGACTGGATGAAAGATAGTGAAGGCACTAACCCGAGAACATTTATGCATGGCCCGTGGGCATGACAATGATATGGGGATTGACTTGGGTGGGGGAGAGGGTGGAGCTGGGTGGAGATGGAGAAGGGGAGAAAAAGCAGGAACAACTGTAATTGCAGAAACAATAATTTAGGGGTTTTTTGCACCACCAAATCCTCATAAAACAATTCAGGCACAAAATGTCATGGTACTTACAACTTACACCTAAAATTTATTGGCACGTTTATAGAGGAGATACATGACTTGAAAATTAGATAAATTGGTGGCATGCTGCTAAAACCTAACACTTTTATTTCCTCTGAACTCTTTGAGTTAATATGACATTTCACCATCTATCTTTCCTAATACATTTGAATTTCTAAATCACTCTGTGAACTCTGGACCAGGTACCTGAAATATCAAAGTATAGAAATTAACAGATATTACAAGCAAGAAACTGGTGACTGAGATAATCTGTTTTTGTTTTGTATTCCTAAGATATCACGTATTCTAATTTTAATATAGGCTAAATTTGCTTCACATTGTAGGATAATTAATGTTGGAGGCAGTATATATGAGTACATGTAAAAAAAGCCCATATGCTTTTTAAACAGAACATTGTATGTATTGAAGTTAATTTCATATATTCAAACACACATTTAATGCAGCCAAACCCAATTATTGGTATGTCTTTCACATGACCTCTAGAAGTAGAGGCATTGATGCTGATGTGGTGTTACTGTATTTTATACATTATTTATAAACTATAGAATCTTGGAGGCATTTTGTTTCTGTTCCATCTTTAAATATTCAGTTGCACCGTGTTCATTCATTTACTCTTCATATATATCTTTTTTATTCTATATTCAGATTATGCCAATTTTGATTATTAGCACTTTTGATATTCTGCCAATTTTCTTGGATGTACTGTTTTATATTTAAGTTCTTGTTTTCTTTGTGTTTCAATTTGGGAAATAGCTATTGACCTATCTTAATGTTCACTGATTATTTCTTCTTTGTGTCTGGCCTGCTGATAAGCCTGTCAAATACATTCTTCATTTTTGTTCCTTTGTTTTTTACTTTTTCATTCTTTCTCATAGTTTCCCTCTCTATGCTAGCATTACTCATCTGATTTTCATGTTGCCAATTATTTTTCCCTTAGAGCCTGTGTAGGGATGCCTAAGAAAACTTCAGATTTGATAATTCACTAGAAGGACTCACAGAACCTAGAAAAACTCATTTATGCATGGTTACTGTTTATCACAGTGAAAGAATGTAGATTAAAATCAGCAAAGGGAAAAGCCACATAGGGTGAAGTCCAGGAAAAACCAGGCACAAGTTTGCCATTGTTGTCATCCTGTGGAGTTGAACAAAATGCTTAATTCTTCTGCAATGACATGGAAGAACACGTACAGAGGATGGGTGACAGGCCTTCTGTCCAGAGTTATGCTTTGGGATCAGCTAGGCATGTGGCATCCATGTGAGTAATCTCAGATACTCAGACTCTAATCTAAGTTTTGCAAACAAAAACTATCATTCACCATGTTAACCATTTAATCAAACCAATTAAACTGTGACTCTAATGAACTAATAAGCAAAATAGAGACAGACTCCATAGGTAGAGAGCAGGCTGACAGCTGTTGGGGGGTGTAGGGATTGAGCAAAAAAAAAAGAGAGAGAGAAAAAAGGAGATAAAAGCTCATGGACATGAATAACAGTGTGGTGGCTACCCAGAGCAGGGGTGGGTGGAGGAGGGTATCGGGATAAATGGTGATGGACGGAGACTTGACTTGAGGTGGCGAACACACAATACAGTATACACAGGTGATGTTAGAACTGTACACCTGAAATTTGTATAATTTTGTTAGCCAGTATCACCCCAATAAATTCAATAAAAAGGAAAAAAATCAAACCGATCAAACTTAGGCGTAATGCCTAAGGCATAATAAACTCTCTTATCAGGAAGAATAGTCCAAGGGCTCCGAGCTCAACCCTAGGAGACAGTCATTCTAAAGCAGTTCTTTTTTGGGAATGTGCAGGGTTTGTGCAACCTAGACCTGATAGATTTTTTCCAACACAGAGTATTTAGCATATTATTTATAGTCATTTTAAAATAATTTGCCTAATAGTTCCAACATCAGGGTTATATCTAAATCTGATTCCACTGACTTCTTTGTTTAGTCTGTGTTTTTTCTTGCCTTTTGCCATGATTTATAATAATTGTATCTCTTTGGATATACCTTTATCTCCAGATTGGAGGGAATCAATTTGTCCCAAAATTACAGTTCTCTGATGGGCTAAAAAAGTCATCAATATTCAGCTATTACATATTTTTCTTGTTTTAAATATAAGAATAACAACCTTTACATGTTGTAAATGAAACCAGAAGTCTCTTCATTCACTTCTTATAGAATAAGTTACATTGTCAATCCCAGAAACACAGAAGGTAGCTTATCTAGAATTGTAAGTATAAAATAGTAATGAAAGGAGAATTATAAATGTTGATGAATTAGGAGAGATATATATGCAGTACTGAACATGGAATAATTCTTTCATAGTAACTTTTAAAGATTTTCTGACTTAGTTGAAAGAAAGCTCATCAGCAAATTATAATCAGAAAATAGCACAGTTTTATTGTTTCAAAGAGATTAAGGCCTTCAGAAACCAACTGAATCCTATGATATTTGTATAAAGTATAAATGTGTAGAAATCTACTTTTAAGTCATATTGTGACCCATTATTTTTTCATTTCTACACACACTAAATTTTAACATCATGTGTTAATTCTGCTTAAAGTTATGACTTAAGCAGGAAGAGGAAATTTATTTGTGCATCTGTACCCACCAGTATTGAGTAGCAGAGGTGATGGTATTATGATATGCACCCAAAAATGGCTCTGTCATTTTTTAAAACTCTTCATTGAATTAGACAGATTTTTTTCAATTTTCTGTTCATTTTGTGGTGTTGGCAGCACCCGTGTTTGTATTGGGAAGTGCATTGAGTTTTCTTGTACCTGTGGCTTACTAGCCAAGATTAAGAATCACTGTAAAGCTCTCTCCTGAGCAAACCTGTTTTGAGCACTCCTGAGAATGGTTAAGCACTGGGTCTTCCATGAAAGAACAGTTACCTACTCACATGAAATAAAATGGTAGTATTGGAATTGAGAGATTACAAATGTGTGTTCCTCTGTCTCTTTGGTTGAATGATCAGGAGGCTACCGAGAAAGTCTCTGTGCCCCTTACTAAAGGTTAAGACAAAGGTGTACTGAGGGATTGTTCAATAACCATAATTCAATCAGGGAAGGTTTTTATTTATTTATTTATTTATTTATTTATTTATTTATTTATTTATTTATTTACTTTTCTTTTACACAGACCAAAATGTATTTTTCAAGTATCTGTGCAGTATTAGGATAAAACTTGAGCTGATGAATTATGCACAGAACCCAGACTTTTCATGCCCTCTTTTCTTTTAAGTATGATTTCTATTCTACTAATGTACAGAATTGACATTTTTAAAATGTCAAATAACTGGGAACTTTTATATGTGTAATTTTCCATAGTCACTATTATAATGTGTAATAGGTAATAAAATATGTAAGTACAATTAAGTGCACATATTTCAAAGAACTAATTTATAAAACATTATAAGAAATTAGGTATAAGCAAAACAAGCTAATCAATAGCATGCCCTTTTTATGAATATGAAAAGCATTGGAAATAAGTTGTCATTTTGCATATATGAATTTCTTGTCAGAACTAAAGGTAAAGCTTAGGCTCCTAGACATAGCTAGAATTTTAAAATTTGACATTTTCATGTCAGAATCTATAAGTTTCATCTTATAAAAAATTCTTTATAACTGTAATTGTGGGCATTTGGTTTTCAAATACACTTTTTTTTTATTTTCTACTTTGTTAAACATAGGAAATTATTTAAATTTCTTCAGAGGGCTGGTTTTCAAGAATTGTCAATTGTTTTAATCCATGGAAGCAAATATTGTAAATCTGTTAATTACTTCTATTTGGAAACTGTGGTAATCAAGTCTTTTTCTTTTCTTTTTTGTTTCTTTGTTCATTAAGTTGAACTGCAGATGATCCATTTTAGATAATCAGAAATAAGTGCTATATGTCAAAACTTGATTAGGTCCTGTAGTAAAGGGAAAGGAAAAAATCAGTGATAAGCTCCTAAAGTCATTACCTTAGAAAATCAATTATCTACTGTGAGGTAACAACAGTGAACAGCTTTCTGGAAAGAAGAGAGAAGCAGTTAGGATTAATGGAGCAGTTAGCACAGTATCGATTAGGCCTCAAACCAGAAAATTTAGGTCTGGATCTTACTAAAAAGGAGCAAAAATCAATTTGTGCAAATAATAGTTTAATAACTATTTGATGAGAAAAAACTTTGCATCATATTATGTGGTATGGCCAAAATAATGAGTTATCTCAATCTATAACTATTTTTCCATGTCAGCAGCAACATGAATACATAGAAAAGATTTTTTTCCTTTAAGGCCTTCACTAGTTTTTACTAATTTCAATGTTTAAGAAAAATAAGAATAAATCTGATTTACTAGAGTTACAATTGAATTTAATAAATATTCATGTGTTAAATTATAATTGGACCCTTGCAGATGGTCCATCAGTAGAGCATCTATTAACACCAGCCTTTCTGCATTTTGAGAGCATGAAATAAAATATACATACAATATATAATTCAGTGTTTCATAAAGTGTCAAAACAAAGACATATACACACACATATCATCTGGGAGTACCTTAAACTGCTAACTTTTAGGAATTTTAATTAGAAATGCAAAGCAGACATTTCATCTCTTTTGTTATTTCATAGCAACCACTAGTATATTTAGCATTATGAAAGATCCCAGAGAAGCCATAAGTAAATTGAATGAGAGACAAATATATGTTTACAAAAATAAGAATAATACCAAATAGTACACTTCTGTAACATGTTTGTAACTTATACAAACATAAATAAGGCCAAGAATAATATTCCCCCAAATTTTTAAAAAAACTCACAATTTTAGCAGCCAGGTGCTGTTTAGTGCCTTCTGAAATATTGAGCAAGCCCTGACCAGCATGGCTCAGTTGGCTGGGTGTCATCCCACAAAGGAGAGGGTTCCATGTTGGATTCCTGTCAGGTCAATGCCGGGGTTGTGGGTTCGGTCCTCAGTTGGGATGTGTGTGACAGGCCACTGATCAATGTTCCTCTCTCACATCTATGTTTCTCTCTCTTTCTCTGTCACATCCCCCTTCTCTAAAAATAAATAACTAAAATCTTAAAAGTAAAACAAAATATTGAGTAATGGTGAATATTACATTAGTATATATATGAGATCTTTCTGAAAATGTTTATACTCTGCATTCAAAAGCATATAAGTTAATACATATTTTAAATTTATTTATTCTTAAGTATCTTTGATTTGATTTATTCAGCCAAAACAAAGAAAGGGGCTAACATTCATATCATAAACTTTTTAATACAAATGCTCATTTTTCACTTTTTTTATGGAAGCTAAACATGTCTTCTTAGAAGATGTAAGGAACTATCTAGTCAAAAGTTCAAATTTATGTTATTTGAACCTAAACATTTTATAAACAATTCCCTAACTGGGATATGTATGTGATTTTAGTGGTACTCTGCTGTATGAGAAGATAAATATGTGTTTATCAAATATTAAACAGCTAAGAAATGAAATAGGCTTTCACTGATAATTTTTAGGTTTATAAAAATAATACAGAAAAAATCCGGCATTGTTGAAAGGAAGAAAGCATTTGCCCATAGGGTTTTGACTCAAATGAATTGTAACCTGGAATATTTAAGGATTTAGGACAAAAGGTCTACTTGGATATAGTATTCATAAGAACTATGTGATAATATTTTGCCAAGCCAATAATTCAGAGAAACATGCTTATTTTCATATGAGGTGAGATGTCAAGAAAGGCAAATTGAAGTTTAGTCATGAGGGAATTTGAATTCCCAAGGGCAAAAATGCGCATGCTGCTATCAGGAAAGAGGTGAAACATGCATCAGAAAGAAGGTATGAAGCCAGTTATTGTAGAAGATCAGAGCAAAAGCTGCATTCCCACAACTCTTTGGTGTGAACTACAACTCTTCTGTTAAAGTATTTGTTCATCCTCTGGTTCTGCCTTAGCAGTCATTGGCACCATATCCTTTCCATTTTTTTTGCTCTAAGATTCCATGGAAACTTTTGATCACCATGTTTGTTATGTATGTATTTATTATATGTCCCATATGTACCATCTTATGGTAGAATTGTAACTACCAAAATCTAAGATTTCCTTGGGTAGGCCTGTAATTTGATCAAAGAGGCTCATCATTATGAAGCAGAAACATATTCCTTGATTATAGATTTTTAAGTGATAAGCATTCAAGTAAGAGTGGAAGTGTAGTTTCATTTTCTTGGTGGAGGAATCAGTGTTTTTTACAATAGTGATGATGTGTTTAAGTCAATTTGGAATTTCTAAGTGGATTAAATCTATTTTATAGTGGGGAAATAGTGAGAGCTTTTGTTTGTTTATCCTTTGGAGGGAGGGTTTTGGGAAATTGGGAAACTTGCTTCTAAGACAGAAATTTATCCTGTTTGTTTTGAATCCCAGGAGTCATCAATGACAATAGAAAAAGAAAAAACACAAAGATTATTATTAAAATCAGTGTTGATCAATTTCTATAAGAAGAAACACAGAAAGAGAAGATGACTAGATTTAGGCCCAGTGGGAACAAGACTCCCCGAAGCTCTAATGGCATGTATTGGGTTTCTGTGGCAAGAGTGGGGGTAGAGTATAAAAACGGAGACAATAGCCACACAGTCCTTGACTTTATGAAATATTTTTCCCTGAGGACAGAGTGTGAGGAAGGACTTTTACTGAACAATACAAGGAAGAAAATAAGCTAGAACTATCAAAACTATAAACTCCTACCAAAATAACACATTTCTGGAAATTTTTAGGTTTAGTAGATATAATTCTTTTTAAATATGAGATAACTTGACATACCACAAAAATATAAAGGATGTGATCAAAGCATATTTGGCCATATTTATATTTCTGAATACTTAAAATATAAAGTTGCCATTGGTATGGTAAGAATGAGTGCATTAGGTATTCTATGCTGATCCATGTGCAGCATAAGATTGCAGATTAAGCTATCCACTATTATTTTAGTAGATTAAGCTATCTACTATTTTCTTAGTTTCAATCCTAAATTGTACAGGTAGTAAAAAATACAATCCCTACACCTTTGAAACATATTTGACTGCGGTGAGTCTAAAGGAATACTAAAAAATACAATTAGCTGGTGTGGGTTTCTAAAATAAGCAATTTTCCACTTACTTTCTTAACAGCTCAAAAATCAACATGTGTACATTAATCTCTTCTAAGGTCAGATTTATTCACAACAGGTTCCCTGGAAGAGTTGATACAGATATAAACTATTAGAGTAAAGGGGTAGTTAACCCTGATAGTAATGAAGTTGAGAGGCCTGTTGGTCACTAGGGATTTGGCATATTTCATTCATTTACTCACTCATTCACTCACTCACTCAATCACTCATTCATTCAGTGTGTCAGTGAATGTAAAAATATGTTGATTTATGGTATATACACATACATTTCAAATGAACTTCTTGTTCAGGTTTTCCAAGGTCTCTTTTTTCTGTAATTTTTTAAAAAATATCGAGGTCTAAGTGGCATACAACATCAATTTCAGGTGTATAACATGATGATTCAGCCTTTTATATACTGTGAAATGATCATCACAATACTAGTTAATATCTGTCTCCCATGGTTACAAATTTTTTTCTTGTGATAAAAACTTTTAAGATCTGCTCTCTCTGAGACTTTCAAATGTGCAGCACAATATTATATACTATAGTCCCATGCTATACATTACTTTATCGTGACCAAGGAACTTACATGCAAAAACAATGGACTTGAACTAAAGGGGAGGATTGCTGGTGGGAAGGGGGTGGCAGGTAGAGAGGAGTAAAAGGGAAAATATGATAACTGTAATAGCATAATTAATAAAATATACTTAAACATATAATGTGAATTTGAATCTTTGGACTTCATCTGCTCATTTTCCCTACTCCACCACCCAATACCTTTGAGTACCAGCGATCTACGAACTTGGATTTTTTTATTTGTTGTTGTTGTTATTGTTTTTAAGATTCCACATGTGAGATCAACCATTACCTGTCTTTCTCTGTTTGACTTACTTCACTTACCACAATGCCCTCAAGCTTCATATATGTTGTTGCAAATGGCAAAATTTTATTTTTTTTCTTATGACTGATTAATATTCCTTATGTCTTGGCTATTGTGAATAATGCTGCAGTAAAAATGGGGTACACACACACACACACACACACACACATATATATATATATATATTTTTTTTTTTAGTTAATGGGTCCTCTTCTTTGGATATATCTCCAGAAATGGAATTGTTGGATGACATGGTAGTTCTCTTATTAATTTTTTCTATGAATCTCTATACTGTTTTCCATAGTGGCTACAACAATTTACATTCCCACTAACAGTGCACAAGGGTTTCCTTTTATCCATATCCTTACCAACACTTGTTATTTATTGATTTTTTGATAAGAGCCATTCTAACAGGTATGAGGTGATACCTCATAGGTTTTGCTTTGCATTTCCCTGATGACTAAGTGATGTTGCAAATCATTTCATGTACCTGTTGGCCATGTGTAAGCTGTCTTTGGAAACATCTATTTAGATCCTCTGCCATTTTTTAACTAGATTTCTTTTGCTACTGACTAGTATGAGTTCATTACATGTTTTTGATAGAAACACATTATCAGGTATATGATGTCCAAATATTTTCTCATTTCGCTTTGTTAATGGAGTCCTTTGTTCTGAATAAGCCCTTTAGTGTGATGTAATTTCACTCATTTTTACTTTTCTTTTACTTTTCACGTCAAAACCAAACTCATCACCAAGAGCAATGTCAAGTATCTTACTGCCAATGCTTATTCTAGGAGTTTTATGTTTTCAGGTCCGACATTCAAGTCGTTAATCCGCATTAGGTTATTTTAGTGTATGGTGCACAATACTGGTCCAGTTTCATTGTTTTACCTGTGGTTGCCCAATTGTCGCAAAACCATTTATTAAATACATTATTCTTTCCTCACTGTATAGTCTTGGCTCCTTCATTGTAAATTAATTGACCAAATATGCATGGGTTTGTTTCTGGGCTCTCTGTTCTGCTCCATTTATGTATATGTTTATTTTTATGATAATACCATACTGTTTTGATTTCTATAGATTCTAATATAGTTTGAAACCAGGGAGCCTTCAACTTTGTTCTTCTTTATCAAGATTGCTTTGGATATGTTTATATCTATCTATATCTATATCATCTATATCTATATCCATCTATATCTATATCTATCATCTATATCCATATCATCTATCATATACATAAAGGTTGCTTTGGATCTATCTATGTCTATATATAGAGATCATTTTGGAGAATAATATATGTGTGTATGCATGTATATATATGTGTGTGCGTGTCTGTGTATATATATATAACCATACAAATTTTAAAATTGTTCTATTTCTACTTGATGCAATTGAAATAGATTTTATTTTTTCCTGATATCTTTTTATTACTGTATAGAAATACAACAAATTTCTGTGTATTGGTCTTATATCCTAAAACTTTACTGCATTTGTTGATTAGTTCTATTTTTTTGTGGAGTCCTCAGGGTTTTGTATATATAATACCATGCCACATGTAAATAGTTAAATTGTAATTCTTCCTTTTCATTTTGGTTGACATTTATTAATTTTTATTTCCTAATTGCTCTGAGTAAGACTTCTAATACTATGTTGAGTAAAAGTGGTGAGAGTGGGCATCCTTCTCTTATTCCTGATCATAGAGAAAAGCTTTTAGCTTTTCACCATTGAATATGATGTTAGGTCTGGGCTTGTCATATGTGGCCTTCATTATGTCAACATACATTCCTTCTATAGCTACTTTGTTAGTTTTTATCATAAATGATTGCTGAATTTCGTCAGATGCTATTTCTGCATTTATTGAGACCATATAATTTTATCCTTCATTTTGTTAATGTAGTCTATCACATTGTTTGATTTGTAAATGTTGACCCATCCTTGCATTCCTCTAATAAATCCCACCTCATCATGGTGTATGATCATTTCAATGTATTGCTGAATTCAGTTTTCTAATATTTTGTTGAAAATTTCTGCATCTATATTTATGAAGGATATTAGCTTGCAATTCTTTTCTTGTGGTGTCCTTGACTAGTTTTGATATTAGAGTAACACTGGCCTCAATAATTGAGTGTAAGATCTACCCCTCAAGGAGATACTGGTGCTAGGGAGCATGGCAGGAGCGAGCATGAAGATGGCACCTGCTAAGAAAAAATAAAAAAGATGGCTCCCACAGCTTTAGCAAGGTAGTTGGAGAGTGTGAAAATGGCACCCATTTGGACTTCTGTTTCTGGAGAATATAACAACAGTACTCTGCCCCTCCAACCTAAGCTTAAAAATAAGAAATAAATATATTTCTTACAGAAAGTCTAGGCACTTTTTTAAATGGCTGCTTCTGTACTGAATCCTGGGGCAAGTGAGACTTAATAAAAAAATAAAAGAGAGAGAGAGATGTTTCTCATTTTGCATAGCCCTTTGTGTCCTGTTGATAAAATTCTTGTTGGTTTTCAAAGCTAGGTGTTTGGGGGGACTTTTTTCAAGTGCAGGTCTTAAAGTTTGGGGTGCCTGATATGGGGTGCAAATCTTCACTTCTCAAGGAGAAGCTCTGGGTTTGTATAGGAGACCATTCTGCATGGCGTGGGCCCAGCTCCCACTCGGAGATGCACAGGACCCACACCCACAGATAGGTTCTCCTTTGGGGAATCAGGCCTGCAATGTACCTAGGCCGCTATGAGTCTTGCTTTTTGCTAAAACTCCCTCACCCTGAATTGAGGACATTTACTGTAAAGTAACTTCCTAAAATCCATGCTCAACCTTCCAAGGATGACTGTAACCATTCAACTACTTTTGCCTTTTCATTTGCAAATATCTCTCTTCTGTGATGTGATTAGCGGCATTGGCTCCTTTGTTTTCTGTAAAAGGTAACCACCTAAAATGAACCTGAGCATAGTAAATGAGGACCATCATATAATGTGCCGAGAAACCCAATAAAGGCCGGTCACGGCAAGGGCCAAGGTTTTTGCTCCCTTTGAGAGAAAAGCGATGCTGTCCCTTTTTCTCTACCCGACTCGGTAGTCTGTGTGAATGTCTCATTTCACCGTCATGACGCAGACACTGCGGGCCGGTGTCTGCACCAGGTTTGTATGTTTCCTTCCTATTGTGTGTCACTGTACTCACAGTGGGGTTTTTAGTGGGAGTGCATCCTCACCTCTCTGCTCTCTGTAATGTGGGCCTCGTCTTGCTTACTGATGTGAAGGAGCTATTCAGCTAGTTTTCAGGGGGAATTTTTTCCATATGTATCTATAGATTTGGTATTACCGTGGGAGGAGGTGAGTCCAGGGACTTTCTTTATTGCCATCAGGGAATCCCTCTCACCATTTATTTTTATTATATTTAGGACAGGCACTCCATAGCAGAATTTAAACACCAAACACAGCTTTATCAGACAATTGTGTCCAGAAATTTCTCTTGAGTTTATATCTAAGATTTAGAAAAGTAGTAAACTTTCCTCAGAGAAATATGAAGCTTGCACATGATAGAAGCTTGGCACTATCATGTAGAAAGGTGTATATCTCCTATAGTCTGAGCTATAGTCATGTCACTATAGTCACTATGGTCATGTTTATGAAGAACAGCAGTTTCTTCCCTCAAGGTCTTACCTATGTCTGTGGGACAACCCTGTGGTCAACCATCCTGTGACTCATAGGTAAGAAAATTAGATAAGTATCTGGCTTTTATTTGCTTATATCAGGAATGTTTCAGATTACAGTGCATTATTTGTATTTATTGGCCATTTAATAAGGCTTTTAACTAAGTATTCTGTTTTATAATTTACCATTCTACTCTCCTTTGCAATTTGCTATTTATGAGTTATAGGGGCCCATTCTTTGCCTGGAGCCTTGCATTTTCTGCTTGTAGCATATATGAGTAGATAAATATTTGGTGGGCCCCATTAGGGGTATTGGTTAGATACAATTCTTGTCTCTTGATAAATAACTGCACAGGAGGAGTTAACAAAACAGATTAAACTTGTTTACAGTCACATGTGTACATAAATTTCAAATGGTTTAAAACCTTAGTCCATGTTCCTAAACCTATAGAAAATGAAAATAAAAAGGGGTAGTTTAGAATCTTCTGTGCTTCAAAAAATGGATGAGCAAATACTTGAGAAGTTAATCATCCTTAGAAACTGGGTGGAAATATTAGCATGAGACAGGATAGCAAATCTTCTCTATCTTATTTCTTATTATATTTACAGTCCTTAGGACACACCTTGCTCATAGTAGGGCCTTGCAAGTTAATTATTTAATGGTTGGCTGAATAAGGGAAGACCCATATATTGATTTGGGGAGAAATTTTATCTGTGGAATAAGAGGCATGGTATTCACAGTTTGGGGGCTGGGAATATAAAAATTAGTAGTTCTGTTAAGCAGTTGGTATCAGTGAGATCTTAAAGGGTGAAAATACAGTGGATTTCCAGAGCATAGTGATGATATGCTGGGAATAGGCTACGAATAACGATCTAGATAGGTCTGTAGACATCATAAAGGTCTTGCAGAGTTTAGACCTTCCAACAAGTGGCAATATATTAAAAAAATAGAATCAGAAATTTTAATTTGCTAGAGATATTGTGAGTATAGTTTCTGAAGTGAGAAATCTCAAGTTTTGCCGCTTTCTGGCAATACAATTCTAGATAACTTACTTTGTTATAATCTCGAAAATACAATTAAGAAAATACTTTATGGTAACACAAGGATTAAATAAAGTAATATATCAATTAAAACAATTCTTAGAAAATAAATAAAATGTTTGTTAGAGATGTTATTAGAAGAAGAAAGAGGAGAAAAAGAAGCAAGAGAATAAGGCCAAGCTGGAAGTCAGTGATGATGAAACTGAACACTAGACTGATTACCATTACAGTGATTTATATTCAGAACCATGAAAAGGATCCAGTAATTGTGGTAGCAGATGTAATAATCTTGGTTACAAGAGTAGGTCAAAGCTTATATATTGGAATTGGGCCCAGATATCAGAGCTAGAAATACCATCGATTTTGACTTTGTAATGAGTCATGTAAACATCAAAGTATATAAATGCTTCAGGATTTTTCTAAATTAAAAGCAAAAAGCTAAAGCAAATACCAGCTCTGGGTACTGAGGAACTCCTCTGTGGATATCCAGGCAAATTATGCAAACAATAACACTAACTAGACTGCAAAAAGTCATGTATACTTTAGTTTTGACCTCCAGACATGTTATATTCTTCATAAAGTAGCTTTGCTCCAGTCAGTACTCTGTGAGAATTCCGTCACCCTCAGTCACTGGGGTGGCAGCAGAGGCTTTAATAGAAAGTTAGAAATTGAGGCAGGTTTTATCAACAAGAGCTGATTCCAAACACAAAGTTTATAGCACATTGCCCTTCACAATATCATGAGTGTTGTCTGTACTCTCCAGGCAACTCCCCAAAACTCCAAAGCACCGACTTTTCTGAGTGTTTATGATTGTCTGCAATGTTTCCCTTCAGCGACAGATTTGCAAATGTATCTATATTTGACATAATACCATTCCATGAAACTCATACTCTTTATTTAAAATTGTCATGTGATTTTCAGTTCTTATGCATTTTTTATTTAGATATAACAAAATATGTCTCCTCTCAAATATTCAGTTAGTTATACACCCAGGGCTATTTGCAAGCATCTTAAAGTGATTCGGTAATTGACAATACAAAATGGGAGATCAGGTTGTCTCACATTGTGGATGCTGTTTCTACTTAAGTGGGATGCAATTTTGGCCACTCATGAAAAATGATGTTGTGTTCTTCAGCCATCTGCTTCAAGTTTCCCTTCATAGTGATCACATTTAGAACACTAATACGAGATTCTTTTATGAATGTACCATATAAATATATTTAATCAACATACATTTTTAACTATATAATTTGTACTTATGCATTATACAATACAATATGCAGAATATTGCAGCCATAGTATTTGTGTAACAATCCTGGGTTGGTTACTTATTAGCTCAGCAATCAGTTTTTCTCATGTCTAAAAATAACATAATGATCAATTTTTCAAACTGTCATGAAAAGTTGATATAATAAGGCATATACAATTTCTATTTTAGTGCATAATCAGTATTATGCAGTCAATAAACTGTATATAATAATAGAATATATAATTTATAAAGATATATTATATACTATGTAAATTGCAAAGTTATATATGTATGTATGATCAGTCCAGAAAGTATCCAGCCTAGTACTATGCAAAAGAGAGACATTTATTAAAGAAGATATAAGATACAAGATACAAGAAACATTGTACATAGGACAATGCTGCCTCACTCCCCTTCACCGGAGGCACCTTGGAACCTAACACAGTTCTCTCCCAATAGTTGCCAGTTACCCCGTCTTTTTTCCCAAATCTTATCGATGATCTGAAATACCTTCCTTTTCAAAGGTGATTTTGGTTTTGGGAAAAGCCAGAAGTTGTAGGGCACCAAATCTGGGCTGTAGGGAGGCTGAGTCACTGGGGTGATTTGAATTTTTGCTAAAGTCTGCATGAGACATGATGCATGAGTGGGCACATTGTCATGATGAAGCTGCCAATTACTAGTTGCCCATAGCTACAACCTACTGAGTCATCCAAATAGTTTCTGCAGAGGAATGCCTGGTCAAGCTTAATGCAAAATTTAATGCAGGTTTGTGGCTCTACTTGCTCAGTCATTTTTGAAAATGACAGCCACAGAGTACACATGCTCACTAAACGGCATCTACCACCCCACTGACTAGTACAGTGAAGTTGTCATTGTTCACACTGTGCATTACAATGCACTCTTCTTAGCTTCTAGGTTACATCCATGTGGTGCAAACTGTTCTCATTATTTTAACAATGGCTGGACATTTTCTGGACTGACCTCGTATATCTTCATTAGACTTAGGGTAGTAAGCTGAACTTCTGACTCAAACATCAAACAACTACTGTGGAAGTAAATAAGTTTTCACCCTGCATTTGGTTACTTACTGGTACTTGATTATTTACATGTATACCAGAATGGAGCTTCGTTCGTGAAAGTTAGCCACAGTCTGCCACTCAGTATCAGATTATTTTTGCCCTTTAGACTTCTAAATAGACAAATGTGTATGTTAATCATACTTATAGAAATATTGTGTGATCAATTATAAAATGGTAACTTAAGTTTGTCCTATTCAATGAGTGTTAATATCATACTATGAAGATGTTTTATTTTGATTATAGTGATTATCTTTATTAATTTTAATATTCCAGATATTACTTGTATTAAAAATCCCTTTATATTCTTTACATATTTAACTTCCACCATCAGTTTGCATATGCATGTAAAGTAACATATATGTATATAACTGAATATAAATATTAATTGTAAACATTTGCAATTTTATGCATAGTTAAAGATAGAAATATCAAATATTTTCAAAATAAAAATAGATTGATGACATTATTAAAACAGTATTGTTATCCACATATGTAGATAAGGAAAATATCCTCAAATCCACAAATCTCTTTGATTTTTAACTATTAATACCAGGCAGGATACAGTCACTATATTATATTAAAATGAATTTTATGTAATTGTTTACAATATTAGCATTTCTACATCAGAATAATTGTTGAAAATGATTCATTAAACTAAACATTTTATATAAGCTCTAAGCATTTCAATAAAAATCCGTTTGGAAACTCTTCACATCTTATAAGAATGTTAACTTTTTGATATATTTGTGATGTGAAAAATCCCAATATCAATCACACATGCAAAAAACAGGAAAGAAGGGGAAGGGTCTAGTCAAGGAACACGTATAAAGGACCCATGGTCGTGGACAATAGGGTAGGGACTGACTGAGGGATGGCAGGGGGCATGGAGCTGGAGAGAGCAGTGGGGGAAAATTGGGGCAACTATAACTGAACAATAAAAATACCCCTCAAATAAAACATAATAATATGGAGAAAAAGTTAAGAGTAAAACTTTTTCAAGCCACATTTTATTCTCACTAATTAAATTTCAAGCAATATTTCTAAATGCTTAACTTAAAAAGATATTTCTCTTTGAGATTTTGGAGGATCAAAATTTAAATTAAAATATTCAAGTAATATGCCAGAAACTGCTAATCATTTTCAGCAGTTTAAGAAGAATATTTAATATTTGCCTAAGTTATGGCCCCTAGGAAAGTTACTTTAAAAAATTTTACTAGAACATTTTCTTTAATTATATGTTGTTATACCCAAGAGTTATTGAAATCATTAAATGTCTTATTTTTGCTTTATTCATAGCATCTAGTCATAAAGAACATATCAAAATTTTGTTTTAAGTCTGAAAGATTATTAAGTCATTGATTTTATTTTGCTTGGTTGCCACAAGATGTTTTCAAAATTTTGTTTTAAGTCTGAAAGATTATTAAGTCATTGATTTTATTTTGCTTGGTTGCCACAAGATGTTTTCAAAATTTTGTTTTAAGTCTGAAAGATTATTAAGTCATTGATTTTATTTTGCTTGGTTGCCACAAGATGTTTGGGCATCACAAAGAAGAATCATGGTGAATCTGATTGAATAAATATTGATAGGATGGAAAATCAGTGAAGATAGTGTTTATAGATGTGCCAGTAGCAATGGAACAAATGTGGTGGTAGTTCAAATTTATTAAGGAATCATAAAGGTAAGTTTTCCCCTAATACACTTCAATTGAATATTTAAAATGGAATTACAGCAGAGCCAAATATAACAGAATTTAGACTGCATGCAAAAAATAGTTGGTCACTTCCATTTTTCTTAGTCAACAACTTTTAAAGTTCCTTACCAAGTACAAGTCATTTAAAAAAGTTGAAGTAACTACCTTTGGGGGAGATGGTTCAGGGGAGAGCATGGGAAAAAGGCAGAACAACTGTAACTGAACAATATGTATATTCCACTTTGCTTATAAAACCAACCAATCAATCAATCAATGAAAATAAAAACTTGAAGTAAGTAATAAATCTGTAAAAGGATGCTTATAGCAAAAAATAACTCTATAGTGTAAAATGAGATTAGTACTAAGTAGCAAGATGTTACCAATAACTAATTCTCTAAATTATTAATCATGACTACCAACATTTTCAGTAAATAATAGGGACTTTTGTGATTAACACAAATAGTTTGCCAGAAACTCTTGAAAAAATTGTTGCAGTGCTGGGCTTTGTATGTAAAAATAATTCTTACTTGCTATAAAAATCCCCTTTCATTCTCCTACTGGAATGTGATACAGATAAAACTTCAGAATTATTATATTATTTGGAATATTAGTTAAATTGATTTATTGCCACATTTCTAGATCCAAGATCTAACAGCATATTTTTGTCAAGTGATTATGTAAAAAATTGATATATATAAAATATGATAAAAATATGAGTTAGGATAAAAATCTTGGTCTGCTTCAGAAATAGTCAAATTTATATTCTTTAGCATTGTATCACTTCATTTGTGCTTCAGTGAACTTGAGTATCATCATCATCATCTAGTCTTCAAATCTGGGGATTGAAGAGGAAATTAGTTTTTATTTTAGTTGCTATTAGAGAAGAAGATAAATGCAATAACTTGTTACAAGCACCTTTCAGCAAAATAATTTACATGATAAAGTCAGCCAAACTATGCCTGCTCTTTTAGTATGAACAGCGGTTTATAGCATAAGTGTGCAGTATAATGTCCAATGGAAGAATCCAGCTAATTTCTAATCTGAAAACTATTATTCCTGTGCAACAAATTCAAAATTTTAAAAATCTGTCTAAAAAGCTTTAGGGACAAAATTGTAATAATAATTCAAATTTAGATTTGTTCTTATTGTCCACTAATTCAATCTATATTGTTGGTATGACAACAATGACAGATCATTGACTTTAACCCTCAAACACTCAGCATTTGGTCAAAATATATATTAGACATTCTTCTACAAGTGTGCCATTTTATTAAAGTTTCCACCTCAGTCATCCTAAAGTACTACTTCTCTCCTCTCCTGATACATAAAATCTATCTAACATTGGTTATCAGGATAATTATTCATAATGGGAAAGTATAAATGACCATAAATGAAAATATCTAGAAAATTAGAGATCCTTTTTTTATGCATAAAGGAAAAATATTACAACATACCCAGAAGTCACAGAAGAACCTTATGGGTGTTTACTCAAATTTTAAAGCAACCATAAAGAGAAGCAAGTGTGAAAATGTTGAAAAAAGGTGCCAAAGGCTTCAGAACATATATAGTTGTTTTATCGCTTAGCTGGAAATTATGAAGTTTATACTAGGTGGCCTTGAAAGATCTTGAACTTTTTTTGATCCAAGTAATTGTTCGTGAATAAACATGAGAACAATTTAAGTTGGATTTCTTTGTTTTATGTCTTATCTTTCTCACTGATATTCAGAAAGAATAATTATAAAATTCATTAATTAACATTGATAAGCTCTTCTAGATGCTAATGTCTGCATTTAGTGTTGGACTGCAAGTTGCCTTAAATTTGAGAAGCCAATAGAATATGTAACAGAGGAATTATTCATACTTTTCACCCATCTAAATGGAGTGGTACTTATAGTATGTTCTAGCTTAAAAAAGGCTATGTGGCTTATTATATAATCCACAAAAATGAATTAAATTATAATATCTCAATATTTTTTAATGAAGACACTTCTTTAAAATATTTTATGTATATTTTTAGAGAGAGGAGAAGGGAAGGAGAAAGAGAGGGAGAGAAACATCAGTGTGTTGTTGCCTCTTGAACGCCTCCTCCTGGGGACCTGGCCTGCAACCCAGGCACGTGCCCTGACTGGGAATCAAACCAGCGATCCTTTGGTTCACAGCCCGTGCTCAATCCACTGAGCCACACCATCCAGGCTCAATATTTTTAAAGAATAAAGATTTTTTTCTACTAAATACAAACCTAATATTAAAATTCTTTTATCATTTGGAGAAAGAATATTAATAAAACATAATTAGTAGGTATTTTACTTACAAATAGATATTATTCATGCTTATTTCAAGTTATATGAATTGGTCAAATCCTTTTCTGTCCTGTTTTTATCTGCTTTTGTGACCTTTTGCTTCCCTGCTGTGAATTCTTTGCACTATCTTTATTGATTAGATGCTCATGCACCTAAGCACACGAACACTCATGGGAACTCTCATTTTCAGAGGATCTCTAAAAAGGGAAATCATCCCTATTACAAGTCATTTTAATTATTATAACAATAGCAGTAGATGCACTATTTCAGGTAAAATTAGGTAGAAAATTGAGAAATAAGTCAGAAGGAACTGGAAAGGGAAAAGACAGCTAAAACTAATGTTATAATAGGAGTAGCACAATTTGCTTTGCATTTACTTTTTATGTTTTTAATAATGCAACTTAGTGTAAATATAGAAGCATATGAAGTACACATTAAAATCTTGGAATTTCAATCTTGAGCTTACTAAAAGCAGGGATTTGATATTTGGGAGACAAATCTTGAAAGATTCATAAGATCAAGGAGAGTGGACTGGAGTGCCTATGAGTGAACAGTGATGATTTCACTGTACTAGTCAGTGGAGGTGGTAGACACAGTTGAGTGAGAATGTGTGCTGTGTGGCTGTCCCATTCAAAATGACTGAGCTAGTAGAGCAGTGAACCTGCATCAAATTTTGTGTTAAGCTTGCACATTTCTCTGCAGAAACTATTTGGATGATTCAGAAGGCTGCAGCTATGGGCGACTGGTAATTGGCAGCTTCATCATGACAATGTGCCTGCTCATGCATCACATCTTGTTCAGACTTTTTTGGCAAAAACTTCAAATCACTGAGGTGACTCAGCCCCTGCCTACAGCCTTGATTTGGCACCATGTGACTTCTGGCTTTTCCCAAAACTAAAATTACCTTTGAAAGGGAAGAGATTTCAGACCATAGATGGTATTCAGGAGAACACAATGGGGCAGCTGACAGCTATTGGGAGAACTGTGTGAGGTCCCAAGGTGTCTGCTTTGAAGGGGACTGAGGCATCATTTTCCTATGTGCAATGTTTCTTGTGTCATCTTCTTCAATAAATGTCTCTGTTTTGCCTATTACATGGCTGGATCCTTCTGGACAGATCTCATATATATGAATGTTTCCTGTGCATTCTAATGTGTCCTAAAATGGAGGTACCTGGGTGATTTAGGTGAAGGAACTAAACTTTTCTAATCTTAATTATGAGGAGTAATGTTGGTATTTGTGCATACATGAATGTCGAAGGGTGATTCTACTAGAATCCTAGGAATAGAATTAAGTTATTTATGGTTTTACATTTAGTATCCAAGTGAATTTTGCATCTATGAGAACATCACTATATGAATTAGAGATGATAATAAGTCTATAATAGTTATCTAAAAATCACAAGACATAGAGTATACATCTGTACTTCATGATTATAAGCATTTTTTACCTTCTAGTACTTGAAGTTTGATATTAACATTCTTAGTTATAAATTTTCTTCTATTCTTCACTATATTCTATTTTTATGTTAAATAATTTAATATATTATTCAGTTTTTATCCTCCTTCTATGGAAAAATCTCAGTCTGCAATGTACATACCAACCTGTTTTTTCCTCCAATTGACTTACCATATTTTTTGTACCATAAGACACACCTAGGTTTTAGAGGAAAATAGGAAAAAAAATTTTGAAGCAAAAAATGTGGTAAAATATTTAATAACATAAATAACATAATATTTCAGCAATGTAAATATAAACAGAACTCAACAGCAGCATTAACAACCACTATTCCTCCCAAATTTGGTGGGGGGAAAGAAAGTATGTCTTATAGTCTGAAAAATAAGCTATTTCAGAAATTGTTACCATTGTCTGACCAGTTGCTCAAGTAAAAGAAGCTATTGTTGTTACTTTTTATTGTAATATTCATATCTCCGATTCTAGTCTTTTCTCTGAACTCTAAAGCAGTGATGCCCAGCTGAAACTTCTAAAATAGCAGATGTATGGTATACGTCTCTACTTTCCAATTCGGTAGGCGATAACCTCATGTGCCTATTTAAGCTCTTGACATGTAGCTAGCATAAATAAGAAACTGAATTTTTAATTTTACTTAATTTAAATTAATTTAAATTAAAATAGCCACCTGTGGCTAGTTGTAACCATATTAAACAGTGCAGCTCTGGACATATGTAATCAAATACCTAATTTATATCATTTCTTGGATACTCTGTAAGGATCTCAAATATAACATCCACTGGACACAGGGCTCTTGATTTTTCAAGCAACATATCAACTTTGTTTTCCTCACTTTTTCTGTATAATATTTGTCATTACCACTCTTTATCTCTTTATATTACTAAAATTTGATGGCCAAATCACTGTATTATTTTATAATCTAGTGGGTTTTATTGTTCTGTTTTCTTGGTTATAATTTAAGAAAGAAGGGATCTTAACCATCTTTATCACTATTTGATTCACATTGTGTATCATAGGGCTATCATATAATAATTCTTTAATAACTCATGAATGAATAACATGCATTGGAAAAGAAGAATCACAATACTAGAGTTACAGACCAATAGCACTGAGATTACAGGCAAATGTTTGTAGCTAAACATTAATGGTATTAGATCTGCCTTTTATGAGTAATCTAGCCTCAGGAAAATGGCTGATTTAGGCCTCAGAGTTCCTTGCTATGCAGAAATCTGGTCACCCCTCAGTACCTGTGAAGGTTTGGTTCCAGAACCCCCTCAGATACCAAATTCCACAGATGCTCAAAACCTTTAGTAGGTCCTCAATGTCCTTGGGTTCTACATCCCGGTACTCAATCAACTGCAGATTGAAAATACTTTTCATACTCAGGTGCAGAACTCATGGATGTGGAGGCCTTACTGTAGATTGTAAAAATACCTACTTTATAAAGTTATTGTAGTGCCAGAATGATATGAAGCTTGCATATGGCATAGAGTCAATATAAATATGGGCCACTATGAAAATAGTAATCATAATTGTTATTTCAGTTCTAACTTTGATGGGTATTCTTAGTCTCAATTCTTACATTTTCTGGGATCTGTTCACTCATCTGCTTCATAGAATAGTTGAATGTTTTTATCTGATTTTAGAACTAGCAAACCTCTACAATTACAAATATGAATTCATTCTCTAATGCTTCTTTCAAATGAACTAAAATTGTGCTAAATATGAACATAGAATATGTTCCCCATTCAGTTCTTTGATCAGTATTTTAGAAAAGTGATTTTTTTTACCTCCTCAGTTTAAAATGACTCAAGGAATCACAATATTGACCATTTAAAATAACCAATTACTATATAAGTTTGCTTTGCTGAGTTCAAATTTCAGACTATTGGCAGTATCCAGTTTTTCTTAAGATTTTATCATATTTTGGTTTTGGAAGCTTCTGTCCCCTTGACAGATTTAACTTGAAAAGAAAAAGGCAGAAAGAAATAATGGAATCTGTGTTCAGTCTGTATGTGACTTTCATGTAATTTATTTTTTTAACTTCCATCTTTATATGCATATGCAGCACAATAATGCCAACAGAACAAAATTAAAATGACCTGAAATTCTGATGCATGATGTGTGTTATATTTAGAAAGCAATAAAAGGAAAGTAAATTGGAGGGAAAGATAGTGACTTTGCCTTGACCTGAGCAATAGAAACCCTAACTGTTGCACATGTTCATTAATCATCAAATTACAGTAGCAGGATCTGGCAGTTGGGGAGAATGGGCTATTTGCATTAAAATATGTCCATTTAAAATGCAATAAAAACAAAAAAATCAATAATAATGCATTTAAAATCAAACAGTCATCACAGCAATGCAATAGCAATCAGTCATATTTACCGAGGCCACGTATGTAATAATCTTCCTGATCCTTATATAATTACTAGCTTTGCCTCTTGAATTATCAACAGCTCTCATGGCTTATTGCCTCGTACTTGCTTAATAAGCATCTGCAATCAATAATCTTGCCACAGAGTAAGAGGCAACCAGCCAGCCAGGCCCGGGGTGTAAATGCTGCAGAAGTGATCATTATATTGTTGTGAATGACAACGAGGTGGCTGTGCTAATGGGTGAGGCATGCGGTAAAGAGGTAATTTCAAAAAGCTGCTTACTGGTATGTCTGGGTCTTACCATGGCTGGTGGTGTCTAGCTATGGGAAACAGCCAGTCACTCTTAAGAACAGTTCAAATCCTTCCCAGAGGTGCTTTTACGGTGAGCATCAACTCTAGCAGCTGTCTTTTCTATCTTGCTATCAACACAACACTATCTTGCTATTGACACAGCACATTCAGTTTGCCTCAAACACTTTTTGTGAGACTGGGAAAGCAAACAGTTATTTTCTTCATTCACATGGTATATGATGGAGTACCGGAATTTATATGCGAATTTCAGTATTAGTGGCACTTAGATAATAAGAGTTTAAGAACCAATTGTAGTTGTCAGAAATATTTGAAAACTCCTATTAATGCTATTCATATGGAAAATAAAATTGAAAATCCATAGAGAAAATGTGTTGTCTGGATAGCAAGATCATATTGTTTATTTTATTCAGTCTGTTGAATTACAAAAATTCCCATGTTTTTGCAAAAGGGACAATTAAATACTGTCATCAAGAATGTGTCATTTAATTTGTAATCTTGTAAATATTACCTACATTCATTATTACTATTATTAAACATTCACCATTTATCCACAATTGAGAAGACTTTATAAAATATATAAAAAAAACACTGCTTTTGCTCTTGCAGTATTTGTATTAATTAGATAACACAGGGAAATAATCACTTCAAAACTAAGACTCAGGAGGACTAATTTATATTAATTCTTATTTAGAAGTGAAATTCTATATACACTGAATTACATTTTAAATTGATTTTTAGCATAGTTAAATATTGTAAAGCATGTTCTCTGCACAGTATTAGAAGGTGCCCCCAGGTCTTGGGTGGGGATTCTTTCAGGGATCATTACCCACAGAGAGGAGAGGCCTGATATTGGCCTACACAATAGATTTCCTAAGGCCCCTATTGGAGCCTTCACCAAGGAAGTGAGTATGATAACCTTTCTATGTGGCTGGGAATTAAAGGGTGGAAGCATGTGGTCCAGTCCCACCACCAGGTAGGTATAAAACTAACAATACAAGAAAATTAGGGCAAGTGGTTTTCGTTACAGAGTACGACCAGGGCTATGGAGTTTACTAAGTGACCAAGATTTCTAGTAGTTTCTAGAATAATAGTTTCTTTTAGTTGTTATCTTTATACCTTTTCATAATTCTTTGTAGTGCTCAGTAGTATTTTATTTTAGGAACTTTAGGAAGAGGAGACTCAGGTGTAGGGTGGGTAGAGTCATTGGAAAGGGGACTAATTCTCCGGGATCAGTCATGAGGAGATAAGGGGAGCACGAAGAACTATGCTGGGCTCACAATTGTCTGTTAGACTAGAAAGGAGATATTCACATGTGTTTTAGAAACAGAGTAGACCTAGCATAGAAAAATATATTTTCATTACTAGTAACTACAGGTTCATTACATGTCCTGTATATAGGGCATCTTCATTATAATATCTCATACTCAAAATACCTAGTACTAAATTTATCAACTTTTCTCATTCGATTTTTCTTCTCATTTTCAAAAATTAGAAGTGAGCCTTTTCCTGTCAGGAAAATATTATAGATGCCTTTGGCAATTTTATTGCCTGGCTAACTAAAATATATATAAAAGTACATAAATACAAAGCTTTATTTGTTCAAACTGAGGTTCAAAACCATAGTTTGAAAGTGTTTGATCTCTGATTTTTAAAATTTCATTTTAATTTTATAATAAACTGGAAGAAAACAGTTAACTTAAACATAATTAGGTATATCTGTATTATCACCTTCTAACCATCACTGGGGGAAAAAATCTCACTAACCATATATCTGTGTGTCTGTGTGGCCAATACTGTTGACACCAAGTCACGCCGCTTTAGTATTCCTGAGCTAGTAATACCAACATTGAGTTAAATATTACACCTGTGTGAGGCATTCGGTCATGGTGAAGGAAAAATAATGTTCTATGCAAAATGATGAATGAACAATTCTTTAGTAATAGTTCAGGCATAGAAAGGAAATGGGAGAATTGAGGTGTGACATGTCACACAGCCATAGAAGCCTCCAGAATTAAAAGAGCTCATAATGTCATGTCAGCAGCAGTGAGTGATTTTCAGATGTACCCAGTTTGATGAGTACACGAGTTATTTTAATCAGCAGAAAGTGGTGAATTTTGACAAATGCATTTTCTTTACCAATTGAGCTTATGATGATGTTTGTCTTTTAGTATATTAGTGTATAGTACATTGATTACTTTCTGTGTGTTGAACTACCCTGCATTTTTGGGATAAATATCCTAAGTCATGCTGCATAACTCTTTCATTTGTACACTGTCCTTTTATGATAGATATTTTCTTGCACAGAAATTTAACAACACTGTCAATTATTTTACTATGTATCTTGTGTTTTCTTCTTAGTGACTGCCTAAAGTGCTATAATCTAATTCAGCTTAGTAGCAACTAAATTTCACTAGCATACAAAAAAAAAACTATTCCATTACATGTCCAATCCCTCTTTCCTCCTTTGCACTTTTATGTTCATACACATGATACCTTTATACATTGTGTTTCCATAAACACATATTTCTTATTATTACTTTATGCAGCTTTTATATCAGATAAACTAAAAAGCAGTTACAAACAAAAAAACAAGGGTTATACTGTCATTTATTTTTATCCACTCATTTACTTTTACCCATGTTTTTGTTTCTTCAAGTGGTTTTGAGATACTGTCTGGTGTCTTTTTGTTTTATTTTATAGCTAAAGGGGCCCTTTTATTGCACCATATACAGAAGATTTAATAGGGTCTATATTTCTCAGTTTCTGTTCTTTTTTTATATACCTTAATTTCTTCATTTTAAAAATATTTTTGGGGATATAAAATTCTTAGTTGATAGTCTTTCTCCTTTTATTTAATACTTTAAATATGCCACATCAGTTCCTCTGGCTTTTATAATTTCTGATGAGAAATTAATTGTTAATCTTAGTAAAGAGTTCTTTAATGTGATGGGTCACTTTTCTATGCTTTCAAGATTCTCTATATATCATATCTTTTGACATTTTATGTTGTGTCTAGATATGGATCTGTTTCAACCTATCCAAATCTTAGGCCATTGAGCTCGTGGATTTATAGGATAATATTTTTCACTGGATTTCAGAAATTTTCACCTGTTTTCTTTCAATATTTTTTCTAATTTTGTCTTCTACTTCTAGGACTCCTGTTGTGTACCTATTGGTACACTTGATTTTGCACAGGTCTCTGGGAATCAATTTTTTTCTCTTAAAAAAAAGGTTTTTCAGACTGCATAATCTGAGTTGACCTCTCTTCAAATTGCTGATTCTTTCTTCTGCCTACTCAGAACTGCTCTTGTACCTTCTAGAGAATTTTTAAATTTTAGTTTTTGTAGTTTTTAACTCCAAAATTTCTTTTTGATTCTCTTTATATTTTCTACTTTTTGTGACATTCTCTATTTGCTAAAACATCATTCTCATATCTTCCCTTAGGTTTCTAGAGACAATTTCCTTTGGTACTTTGGATATCATTAAATAATTGATTTAAATATTTGTTTAGAAAGCCCAATATCTGACCTTTCACAGACAGTTTACACTGACAGTTTTTATTTCTGTGTATGGAACATGATTTCTTAGTTCTTTGAGACTTGTAATTTTCTGTTGAAAATGAGATTTAGCAGTTTTCCTTGAATAAGTATGCCTCGCATTGGTGCAAGCCATTAGTTAATTTCCATAATTCTGAAAAAGTTGATGTGATAAATTTCTTTCCAAATTCTTGTTGCTTTTACAGATAACAAAATTTTTGAGATCATTTATTTATTTACTTACTTATTTATAGAGAGGGGGAGGGAGGAAAAAAAGAGGGAGAGAAGCATCAATGGGTGCTTGCTTCTCACTTGCCCCCAAGTGGGGACCTGGCCCACAACCCAGGCATATGCCTTGACTGGGAACCAAACTGGCAACCCTTTCATTCACAGGCAGCACTCAGTCCACTGAGCCACACCAACCAGGACTGAGATTCTTTCCTATTGTATTCACTGACATAATTGCCAAAATATTAATGTAACTGAATTTAAGTTTTTTTAGTCAGACCCTGATCAATCTGGCTCAGTTGGGTGGGTGTTGTCCCACAACATGAAAGTTGCAGGTTCAATTCCCAGTCAGGGGTCAGGGCGCACACATTCCTGGGTTGCAGGTTTGGACCCTGGTCTGGGCAAGTACGAGAAGCAACTGATCAATGATTCTCTCTCACACTGATGTTTCTCTCCCTCTCTTTCTCTCTGCCTTCTCCTCTTCTAAAAAAAAACCCATAAACAAAATATTAAATTCCTAAGTCAGGTTTCCTTAATGAAATTCCCACTCTTCCCTATGGCCTTACACCTGGCACTTTACTATTTCCTATCACCTGGCCCAGCCTATGAGGACTTTGAATGTGCAGCCCTTTATGTCAATAAAAAGATGTCAATTTCTAAGTCAAATGTGGAATTATTATTCTTTTAATTTATAATACAAAGAATTACGAAGATAGGTACATAACAATACACTGCTTAAAGTTTAATACAATTTTACTGTTACATCTTTATTAATTTGAAACTTTAAAAATGTTCCCATGGTTGCTCAAATTTGCGTTTATTACAAGGAAGATTGGATTTCATGTGTTAAAATGTAACCTGTGGTTTGCCTGTATTAATTGATTAATCATAGTTTTATCTTTCTCCCATAGTCTTCTAATTAATTTTTGTTTTAGTTAGATTCTTTTGAATTTCACGAAGGAAATTATATTAATTAAAAGGGATTTATTGAATGACTACACAGAAAAATGTTTGAGAAGCTTCAAACTAAACGTCTTGAAAATATGATTTTTTATATTTGGCAATTTATAGAGGATCTTTGAATATGAAAGTATAACATCCCTCAGTGTCTATAGCATATTGCTCTCTTTGTGATCTGCTCTTCCACTATTTAGCACCTTATCAATATATTTTTTCTTCTTCCTATTCTGTTATTTACTTACTATCTCTAGCACTCTTTTCTACTGCAAAGCTTCTACTTCATGGATTCCATTTTTCTGTTTCCCTGTGCTATCCTTTCATTTTGTGTCATTCTCTGAAACTCTTCATTTATTCCATTTAGTTGATATTCAAACTCACCAGGAGTTTGTGTATATATAAATATATATATATATCAATATATATAAATAAATTGAATAAGACTCTATCAACATATTATGAAGCCTGTTGCATAAAGCTTTCATACTTGTCTACCCCATACATTATGTGCCATTATAGACTGCTGGAGTTGTTAATATCCATCCCAGCTGGTTCTTGTTAAGTTGCTATGGTAAAGTTAGGTTTAAAAAGGCAAAAGAAAAATATCAAATGTGAGTAATAAGCAACCTGATAAACTAAGATTTTTGTCATACAATTCCATCCTTCATAGCACTTCTAATTTATCACTTTATTTGCATAAGATGGTACACATGTAACACTCAAATCAATACTACTATATCGAATCTGTATTATCTTGAATAGTAAATTACACAATCTTAGTGACATAAAATAACAACCATTATTATCTCACAGTGTCTGAGGGTCTGAGTTTCTGTGTGAGTTAGGAGGGTCCTCATCAAAAGGTCTCACCAACCCGATACCAAGATGTTGGCTGAGGCTGTGATTACATTTCAGATTTGAGGTTCCCTTCCAATCTCACTATATGTTACTGTAATTCTGTGTTTTTTAATATAGTTTCAGTATTGAAGTCTCCATTTTGTTGCAAAGCATTGGCAAAGGACCACCCTCTCTTTCCCACATGTTCATACCCCCACCAGAAATGGTCCTCTCATACCATGATAGCTTACATCTTTAAGGTCAGCCAAATAACTTTTATTATTCTGCAATAACAAGTCTTATATGTCATAACCTAATTATAGATATGCCTGTCATTACTTTTTTCAAATAATACAAGCTAATCAAGGAAGTGAATATACCTTTAAATTCACAGGGCCCACCCAGACCCCTGGGTTAAGTAGTTAAACAGAACATACACACCAGGCATCAGGAATCTTGAGGTAGGACCTTAGAATTCAGCCTGCCCCATCTACATTTTCCCTCTCATAAGTTATTTCATATACAAGTTTAGATCATTCCTTCCCATCACACTATCTTAACCCTGTTTAGAATGCCAAACACATCTTGTCCTATGTGCTTCATCTGTCACCCAGCCTAGTAGGGATTCCAAAAGAAGCTTTAAATCTGCTCTTAACTGTAGCACTTATACCTAGAATGTCAGGTCCTCCCAGGGAAAAATAAAATATGTGGGGAAAGAGAGTTATAAAGAAAAAATTGGGAAATTTAATATTGTTATTTTCTATCCCTTCCCTATTGATGTGTGTTTACGTTTTTTCATGAAGAAAAAAGATATGTATGAGTACATAAGCCAAAGTCATGGAACTAAACCACTCTTCAAAAAGTGAATGCATTGATGTAACCACCAACTAAATCAATAAATATAATTCAGAATATGTACCCCAGAAACTCCTTTTGAGACCATCCTATTACTATATTATTCAGAGGTAGACACTGCTCTAAATTTAAAAAAAACAACAACACAGTTTATTTTGCTATGTACTGTGTGTAAATAGAGTATGTGTCCCTGTACATCCGGTTTCTTATGCTCAGCATTAGGTTTACAAGAATCTTCCATGAGGTTGTAGTTTGCTGTTATTACTGTTATATGAGAAAGTATCCCACTGAAAGAATACACTACAGCTTGTTTATCTATTCTGCTATTCAAATTGTTTTCTATGGATGCTTTTGAATTGTATTTTTTTCTCAGTCTTACTAACAACATGACTTTTTCCTTTCTTTTCATTCTACCCTCCCTTCCCTCCTTTCTCCTTTAGTTCCTTTTTCCTTTCCTTTTGTATCCCTCTTGTTGGAGGTTGCAGAACTTAGATCACTGGCCTGGTGCCAGTTTCTCTTTTAATTTTTGAAAACTGCTAGCTCCATTTCTTCGTGTATTGTTCCACTCAACTCTCTCTCCTCTCCACATGGGGCTCAAACTATGCATATTTTCATTGTGTTCTGCTTTTCTATTATACTCTTTTCTATGTTATAATCATTTTTACCTATATAGAAGTTTATTCTGTGTATTTCCTATTGATCTGTCTTCAAATTGACTAATTCTGCATTCTATTGAAAAAGTTTCCTTGCATAATTTTATTTTCTGTCATATAAGTATTCTTCCTTTACTTATTCAAAAAAAATTTTTAAGGTTGGCTATTGGGCTTATGCAGAGAAGTCTCTATTGTTTTGGTTTTGCCTTAGACTTAGGCATTTATCTTATCCTTATTCTCTTTGAATTTACTTCCACCAGGTTTTTGCAACCACAACCACTTCCGAAAACAACCCTTAACAAATAACTCCATTTAACAAATCTAGTAGTTAATTGTCAGTCCTAATCTTGCTTGAAATACAAGGTGCTCTGACACAGTTTAATACTCTCTTATCATAATATATTCTGCACTGAACTTTTTTCTGGTTGTTTTTTTCCCCTATCTCCTTTGCAGTGGCACTTTCATTTACATATTCTATTAACACTGGAGTCCTCCAGACTTCTATTCTTGGTTTTTAATTATTTCTATAATAATGTCCTAAATTATGTCATCTAATAGCATGCCATTACATGCCTCTATGTACTGATGACTCCTAAATTTATATCTCCAAGCCAGGTATCTGTCTACAAATCTCTGCAGTTACATACCAACTGACTACCTGAAATTATCATATGTCTAGTGGACCTCTAGAACTTCCTTTTCCAAAATAAAGTTATAATTTCCAAACAATTATGCTTTTCTTCTAGCATTTTCCCCCTTACTAACTCCCTCCTTCAATTAAAAAAAATGACTCCCCTTATTTCTCTGAGAAATACATTTCATCCTTCAGTTCATGCTGTTGGACTTGCAATCAAAATATGTACAGTTTGACCATCTATATTGATGTCATTCTGTTTTGAACAAGCAATATGCCTGTCATAATATTTGTCAGTAGGCTCCTAATTTTCTTCCTGACTCCATCCTTACACTTCTTCAGTCAATTGTCAACATAGCAGTTAAATTGATTTTATTAAAATGTAAGTAAGATCATATTACTTCTCAGCTTACAATTCTAGTTGCTTTCTTATTAAGAAAAAAAATCATTCTTTTATCTTCTAACACTCTGTGGGACTTGGTTTCCATGATTTCCCTGAGCTCATCTCCTACTACTTTATTCTTTTGCACTATTCAATTCACACTTGCCTCCTCCCAATTTTTCAAAGTGTGCATGCTCTTTCTTAAGAGCCTGTGAACTTCATATTCCCAGATGTCAGCAGGGGCTAATCTCTCACTTCCTTAAATGCTTTAATTCAAACAACATTTTCTCCATAAGAACTTCTCTGCCTACCCTAGTGAAACTTGCAGCCTCTCCTCAGAGACATCACATATCATCACATAAAACCTCATGCTTTCCTCCTTACCTCTTGCTTGTTTGATCTTTATATTTAGTTTGCTTATGTGATGTACCTTTCCATTATTAGAATAGAAACTGAATGAGTGTAGGGATTTTTATCTGCCCAGTTTACTGCTACTTCTCAAGGAAACAAACAAACCAAAACAATGGCTTGTACACAATGGGAATCACCAAATATTCTTAATATAAAATAATTATTTTACTCTGTGGTCCAATATAACACTTTCAACATTTTCAATAATTAAAGTCTCTTTAATGACTGTAAGTGATGTCTTTTCTACTTAGTTGTTCATGGTGGGCACTCTTCCATCCTCTTTGTACTGCCAAAGAAAGGAGGAGATCAAGCGTGCTCTTCCAACACAGCGGAAGCTAACAGTGGCACGCTCTGCTCCCTGCAAAGGACAAACCTGGCTTGGAAAGACCATTTTAATTTGGAATGAATAACGAGGGAGCTCACAGTGGCCATAAATGTTGGTAAACCAAGTATCTAATCCCCATTCATCAACACATCAATACTAAGACTCTTACTATTGGAACCCATTTTATACCTTTGTCTATCTCTCAATTGGATTTGAATTTAGAAAGGGAAGATGGATGTTTAATTCTGAACTCACAAATATAAAACTCATTGAAAAATTGATATTAGCAGGAATTTCCTGAGCAAAATAACATGTACCTCTTGACCACATGGATAGCTTTAATTTGTTAGTACTTTTATAAATATGGATCTTGTTATATTTTTACCTTGGTGGTTTGTAGCATTTTATATTGAGACTGGATTTTCACTACTGTGGATAAAATGTGTGGGCCCAGAAAGCACAGTCCAGGTGGGCTTCCCTAGTTTAACCTGAATTTATCCATGCATGCATGTCTTTTAAATAAGCAATTATGGTTGAGGTAAAGATTGTTATAGGGAAATGAGAATAGTTTATTACTAGTTAAAATTTACCTCCAAAAATGTTTGAGACTGTAATTAGGATCTCTAAGGAATAATGGAAGAGGATTTTCTTTTCTATAGTCTGGATATTCATCTGCAAAGGCAGTTAAGTTCCACAGAGCTTACCAGAACATTATGTTTTGTGTTTTGTGTCAGGCAAAGAAAAACTGTGTTAGAAAAACTGCTTGACATTTGGTTCCTATATATGAGGGCAGACCTCCAAAAAACTGGAATTATCTTCTGGAGGGTGGATCCCTTGTAATATAGGTTTCCCCTAGTAGGTGAGTGTTCTTGAAACCCATCTGTATAGGTATACCAGCTGGCGTTGTTGTGAGAGGCTGTATTCAGCTTCAGTGAATTCTTTTTGAAGACCCTTTCAATGTGTTTGCCCATTTCATGATGGGTGATTTACGAGCATTCCTGCCCACACTGTGCTGACTGTTCAGCACTGTTTGACCGAAGATGGCATGATCCCTGTGCCTTATCTTCTCTATTCACCTGATCTTATTATTTCCCTAGATTAAAGAAGTCTTCTAAGGGAAATCCTTTGCCAATGTAAAAGGGTGAAACAAAAACAGCAGAAGCACTAAAAGGCATCAAAATCAACAAGTTCAAAAACTGTTTTGAGCAGTGGAGAAAATATCTTGATAGGTGTATTGCATTAAATTGGGAGTACTTTGAAAGTGACTGAAGTTTGAACATGTAAGAATAAATACACAATTTTTATAAATTCCATTTTGGGGGTCTCCCATATAATGTGTTAATTGGTAATTTGGGAGGAAACACTGAAAATATTAATTATGGAACTTGTGTACTTATCCTTAGCCCTTTAAATTCTCGTTGTGACCTTTACTACATTAGAGAGACACAGGCAACTTTTCCATTGGAAAAGCCATTAAATTTATTAGTAGTTTAATTGATATATCATATTATAGAGAGAATATACTGCCCTTATGGGTAAAGATTAAAAAAATGACAATTGTTTCAACTAAAATTTAAATTAACCCCATATATTAGAAGACCAATGATATTTTCTTAGAAATGGATTTTGTGTAGAAAATCAACTATATTTTTCTTCCATGATATTCAAACAGGAGTAGTTAACATATCTTTATTTCTCACTTTTTCTCAAAAGAGATACTTTGCTTACTACCACTCTTAAAGTTTATCACTAATAAATATACCTTCTGCGTCATTCCAGACTCATAGATAGATAAATAATTGTGATGTATGTTAAAGTATAGATATGTTACATACAATCTTTTATTTCTGTACTTCCCTAGCTGGTTGAATATTCCCTGGCTTCACTGTGATATAAACAAGCCCAGATAATTCAGAATAATTGTATTTGTCTTCAATCTACAAGATTACAGAAAACATTATCCTTTTCTGATTATTTCTCAAGATGTAAGTCATTGGCTACTCTAGTCATCTCTGCTGTTCTGTCCAGTTTTCACAAAAGCAGTCGTATTATGGAAGAATTTTGGTGGCTGAGGGACACTGCTCTACTTGAATGCCAGTATCCAATTCCACAAAACTTTTCAATAGATCATCATGTTTTCCAACAAGCAGAGATTTGGTTTAAGATCTTTGTCAGGTGCTCTCAGGGAGACTGAATGACTCCAAACCCATGACTGACCATGAAGTAGGGCAGATAAGTAAGGCATGGAAAAAACCCAAGATAATGAACCTATAAGCACTTGATTAATTACATTAGTATTTCTGCTCTACTAATTCTTCACTGACATTGTTAGAGCTAATAGATTTTCTCTTGTTTAAGTTACAATAAAACTAGAGGCTACTTTCTTTTAAAGCAATCTCAATAGTTAGTCAAATTCTGTTAGTCACTGCATCAACTCCTAATAAATAGAGACCTCTTGTCACCATCCTATTGTATAAATGTCCAAGAAACATTTCTCATATGACTTCTAAATGTGGTCTACATTATTTCAAATTACCTTTCAGATTTCAAAGCTTCTCTTCTATTCCAATCATAACCATTATTATCATTAATGCACAATTGTTAAGGGGTTACTGTGTATAAAGTATTATAGTCTACCATGTCATTTGACTTCTCTTTATTACAGAAAAAAAAGTTGTACTTTAAAACAAGTCATGAGTCTTCAACATTCTTTCATTTCACTTTCCAGGCAGTCCCACATTCCACAGTCTCCACATAGAACTTTCTATTCTTCCTCCTTATCTCTTCATGGCATGACAGTTTTCATGTATTATAGCTCCATGGAGATAGTTTCATATTTTTGTTCTTCAGGCACCTATCACTTGCTTGACACAGCATTTCTAAATCAAAAAAGTATATTGCATATTAGTATTTCTTACAGGAGAGGGTTTTTTTTTTTGCATTTTGGGTGAGACAGTGTATCTTTATATAGGAAATCCCCTTATTATAAAAAGATTGCTACTCCTGATTGCTGATGAGAAAAAAAAAATTATTGTGTATACGTTTAAGTGCAACACCCCCCTCAAAATGTCTTCATTCTTTTCCAAATGCCCTTTAGGAGAGTGATGTCATCCTTGCTCGAGAACTGCTGCATTTGAACATTAACTAAATCACGAGCCAAGCTCTAGTCTTATACTGAAGATGTACATACTCCAGAATTCATATATTGCTATTTAACAGAACTTGGAGACAATGTTTCTACTAACAGATAAAAATGCCTGTTATACAGTTTTGGTATAAATAACGCCCTTTTATATTACAAAAGCATGTAAGCATGAAATTCTGTAACATAACAATATCACACTCAAGCACACCATATGACATTTTAGGTGAAATGTTAAAATAAAAACTATAAACTAATATACCCATATTATTACCCTACCAAGCACACTCAAGCAGGCCTTACTTCTGCCAGACCCTGTATTTTGCAAAAACCAATATATTGTTGATTGGATTCTGACTCATCAAAATTCCTCAAATTGGAAAATCTTCCTTCACATTTGCAACTTAAAACAATAGTTAAACTCTAAGATTGTTTCCTTTTGAGAATCCAGATACTAGGAAATAATTTCACCAAAATCAGAAAGGATATGTATGTTAACCAAAGGCATACTAAGTACACTTGATAAATTTAACTTTTAGACTTCAATTTTTAAAATCTCATTTAAAAATCATGAAAGTTGATAATGGGAGGGCTGTGTTAAATTGTGCTTGGTTCACACAAACAACAGCGTGGTGATGGCCAGAGAGAAGGGGGAGTGTGGGCTGAAAGGAGAAGGGCCAGGGCAGAGGGGAGTAGGGACATCTGCAACAGACTCAACGATAAAAATATAAATTTGGTTCAGTTTGGTTGGTTTTATTTAGGGAAAAAAATAACAATTCATATTTTTCCTGCCTTTTCTTTATAACATTTTTTAAAGTATATTTTCCTTTTACTTTATGTTGTTAAAATTTTTGCAAATTAGTTTTAGGCACTAAGAAATGGAAGGGGAAGTAAAATAATTCGTAAACCAGCTTCCTTAAAATTCCAAACAACATCTCCTTATTAATTGTTCTCATTTTTAAATGTAAAACTCAGAATGCACAGTGACAGAGGGCCATACAACCTGCCTGTTCCATGAGCAAGGCATTAGCTTGCAGCCAAATGCATTTCCAATTAAGGAGAAAGACTACAGGCTTCTAATTTCAGTAAATTCTGGGTTTATATTTTGTTAGTCTCTGTGGTTATATTTTTATATCTGCAGTATAATAGCCTTAACACTATTCTAGAAGTATTTACATAAATATTTATGGAGAGAAAACATTTTAGAAGACCTCTAAGTTTAAATTTAAAAATAATATAAAGAACAATTTTAGATTTTTAGCTATAATTTATTTAACACTACTACATCCCAGGCATTATTGACTTCTTATTTATTTCTATTATAATTATTTCTTATATTTTTAAAAGTTTCTCATTTAATCTTTACTACAACTTTTAAAGGTGTCTCTTATGTCTCCATGGAGCATAAAGGCTGAGAATAATTAACTTCCTAAATATCAAACAAATAGTAAACTACAGAGCCAATATTTGTGTGTAGATTTATACATTTCTAAGTATTTTCTTGTAAACAATATCTAATATAAAATTTAGATGTATAATTATAAAAGAAAATAAGCACATATATCATAACACAGATTAGTATTAGTTACTTATTTGGAGTAATTATTCCATATAGCTAATTATGGAAATTTTTACTTTCATGCTTCCCTTCTTTTTTGTGGTCTTCTTATTTAAACAGCCTCAAAATTTCTTGTATCATTGAAACTAAAGAGAAGGTCTGCTATTTAAGAAATTAATTTCTACTGATTTTATTATAATCTATGTATGGTTATTATGATGTCCTTGGAAAAGACTGATTTTTAAAGAAGTATAAGGTCAAAAATCATCACAAATGTCTTTCAACTATAATCCGTGTATATGTTGACAAATGTATGCACTTCCATAAAACAATTGAGTTATAAAATCAGGCAACTTTGACAGAGTCTGTAGAACTGGTTTTTTTTGGAGGGGAAGGGGGATAAAGGGGGATAAAATATTTTTACAACATCAGAGTGTTAAAGTGTTTAATATAATATTTGCATCATAGTGAATGACAATTAATATCCTGTAACTTTAATGCACATGTGTAAAAAACTTTGAGGTTGAAATTTTGTAAAACATACAAATTTGGATCATTTCAAAGATTATGTTAGAACTATTGCTAGAACCTCATTCAACTTATTTACATTGCACTGTTTAAACTTTTCTTTTTCCTGATGTGACCAAAAATAATAAACATAATATCTCAATAGTCAGCTTCAGAGTTTCTAAATTAATGAGTGCCTATATAAGTGTAGTAAAAACATTTAAGTATTTTGAAATTTTATAGATAGTATAGTTAACTTCAAGTTTTAAAAGTCAATAATATCTTAGTAAACATTTATTCTAGTATACTCAATTATGAACAGCTTTTAAAGCAAGAATGACATTTCCCTATGCCGTATTTTTAATATTTCATGAAACAATTTTTAAAAACTGGTATGCTTACAGATGATTAGTATTTCATATTTTAGTTTGTTCTTACCAAATTAAACAGAATTAAGAACATATAATTTTAGAATAAGGAGCATATAATTATGAAATAATCACTGGTATTACTTTCCTAATACTTATAATATACCTGAAATGAGTGTTACACTGTAAATTATTTCACAATTGACTTTTAAGGTGCTTAACTTATTTATATTTTCTTTCTTTTAGAATGTATTTGTATTACCTAAACTTATTATTGAGAGAGCTTTATAAATACAAATGTTTATAATCAAACTATTTTAATTCTTTATCTATTTGGCCTATGTCTTAGCCTCCCATGTATTTATATGTATAAAAACTAACCTTTTTTGTCATCCAAGTTAAATTTATTGATTTTCATTTAAAAAAAGGTGTTTTGGCCTAGACAGAGGTTTTTGAATATAAAGGCTATTACAAGAAAAATTAATACATAATATTCCTATTATAAAATATATTTGATTTAAGTGATAAAAATGATATATTTGCTTGTGCATTGAGATAATTTTTCCAGATATTCTGTAATTTATATGGTTGTCAAATTGACTCCTGCTAACCATACAAATTTTTAAAAATTATTTGAAATTTTAAATTTGAAATTAAAATATGGCATCACTGAAAAAAATTTATTTAAGACAGTTTAACAATAATATCACTTCTCCTAGTTAATAGGACTAAAATTTTCATCAAAAATAAAATATTCTCTGCCCTGGCTGGTGTAGCTCAGTGGATTGAGCGTGGGCCTGCGAACCATAGGATCAAGGTTCGATTCCCAGTCAGGACACATGCTTAGGTTGCAGGCCAGTTCCCAGCAGGGAACACGTGAGAAGCAACCACACATTGATATTTCTCTCCCTCTCTCCTTCCCTTCACCTCTAAAGATAAATAAAAAAAATTTTTTAATTAAATTAAAAAAATAAAATAAAATATTTTCTTAGCTATAGCATTGATATTAATATCCTGTTAGTTTTGCTAACATTCTTAGTAGAATAAGTTGGACTAGATGGAGCATTCAAACTAATGGATAGTATGACATTGCTGTCACATAAATCTAGTGATAAATAATTAGTATCTGTATGAGTTAATACACTATGTGCTAGTGCAGTTGCATATTTCCCCCTAAAGCTTAGAATTTTATCAAAAACAAACTTAAAACAGCATTGTATTAATTTATTCATCTAAAAAAGACATTTAAAATAGATAAAACTTAACACGTTGTGTTGCATTCTGTTGGTGTCTACAGTAATAAATACTTTTGTTTAGAAAACCTGATTCCCTATAAGAAATCTATTAAGGCATTCATATGCATGATATTTTAGTTTATGAAAAGATGAAATGTGTTTTTTCTCTTTTTACTGTTTTTTCACATTCTAACTTCTCTGTCATAAAAAATTTACATCAGAAATAAATATGCAAAGAAAAATGGTGAAATTTTAATGGAAACAGGGGATTTGCAAATTGTATCACATCAATGATATATTCCTGATCTTGATGATTTTACTTTGGTCATGAAAGAGGATGTCTTTGTTCATAAGAGTGCACACAGATATTTAGGGATAAACATAATATTGTAATCTTCCTTTCAAATTGTTTAGAAAGAGAGAGTTTGCTACAGCAAGCAATTGGAATAAATGCAAACAGTTGCTGAACCTGGAAAAAGAGTACAGAGCAGTGCCTTATAGTACTGTAATATTATCACTTGTGGTATCATAGTCTCTTCTCAGTGATTCTTTGTGCTTGAAATAATAGCTGAAACAGGTTTTAAAATCTAGTTAGAGGTGATGAAAAAATACCCTAGTTAACCTGAAATAGTGTCTTTTTGCTGGGATATAATGCTTAGAGTTTCAGGCACTCCTTAAGCGCTCAGATTTTTTTTTTTTTTCTACAGTAACAAGGCTATCTGACCAATTTGTTGAATAAGGAACAATCACAGATTTATTAGCAAAGAACAGTTGAAAGCTCTTGAAAAGTAGTTACCAAATTAATATTTTAAAGGCCAATTATAATAGATGATATGATACAAATAGTAAAATACCCACTCCTGTGTTTTCAATAAGATTTACTAAAGTAGTATATTAGAGGTTGGTGTTTGAGATCAAATGGTGGAAATAGACTACATGAGTTCAGATCCATGTTTTTGCTCTTAGAAGCTCTGTGCTCTTAGAAGCTCTGTGCCCACAGACAAGTGACTTAAGTCCTCTTCTTTCAGTTTGCAAATCTGTAAAATGGGTGCTGTAAAACAAACAATGAAAACTAGCCCTTTGGTTGTTACCAGGGTTAAGCAAATAAATATGTAAAACACTTAGCAGCAATATACATAAGTAGAGATCCCACATAGTACCAGTTATTATTATTCTTGTATAACTTGAAAATTCACACACAGAACTGCCTAAAATAAAAGATATGATTCATTTGGTTTCAGCAAAAAAATTTTAAGAATGTTGTGTGAGAGGGTTAATAGAGAAGATATATTGAAGGTTTGGTTTGAAGGGTAGGGCTTTCATAAAGTGGTATAGCATAGGAAAGCATTCCACATTACATTGTTTTCATAAAAATAGATATCCAGCTGAAAACATGCTGAACGGATTTTTAAAGCCACAACTCCATTAAAAGTTTTGCTTTTGTTTTTAAGCTGTATTTGAACCATCTTTCTTTTATAGTCTCCTCAAAAGATTCTTCTGCTCTTCAGATTTGTTTTGATTTTCATTACAAATACAAGATCTTTTAAAACAAAGATTGCAAGATTAATGCAGTTAGGATGAGGACCCAGCTAATAGCCAAAAGCCCAGTGAAAGGTGGTGCCAGTTGGAGATATAACTGTAAGGCAAAAAAAAAGATCCCAACAGCGAACCATAGAAAAGACTTTGGTTACAGGAACCATAAAGTGCTACAGGATAGGTTTAACAAGAAACATCATGAAGACACATAAACTCTATAAAGAATTCTATAAGAGTTTATTAAGTGATATAAAAGAAGACTTGAATAAAAGGAGAGATACATCATGTCTTCGGGTGAGAAAACTGTATAATGCAAAGATGGCTAACTCCTAGGTTTAGTGTATTTTAAGTCAAACCTCACAGGATTTTATCTCTAAGATTCTCCACAATCATTCTGAAGATAATCTAGAAAGGAAGATGAAACCATTATTTAATCTGAACAAATGAGATTGTTTTCTGAGTATTTCTATCAGATATAAACCTTTAAATTCAACCAAAATAAAAAAATGTAGTATTAAGAAACGAAGAAACAGATAGCACACACATACAATGAAATAGATGCTGCTACTTCTATGATTATAATTTAGGAAAAGAAACAAACTCTATATAATATCAGACAAGATTCATAGAGAGGTATTTGAATAAGAACAGCACCTTTGAAAAGATTAGGCAAGTGCCTTGCCACCATATATTTGTATATGTATACATATATTTATATGTATATATGCACACATATATTCTTTAAAGAATAAACCATAGAAACATTAGAAAATAAAAATAAATGTTGCTAATTTTGTAGAGATAATTAGTTTAAGAAAAAAACATCATTGCATAGAAGCAATTAATAATTATAATTACATAATAATTTTACCTAAAAATACACGGATGACTGAGAAAATACAATATAAGTATTTAATGTATTTCTCACAAGCAATTCATGAACACTTTTTAAATCAATAGTAGTATAATAGGAAAATAAGCAAAAATATAAAGTCATAAAAGAAAACAAACTAAGGTGTACTATCCCATTCCATGGCCTATTAAATTAACCATATTGAAAACTTAGAATAACAAATGTTGGTGAAGTTTTACTGAAAATGTTACTTTCAAAAAGAGTTGGCATTGTAAGATGAGAATATGTCCATATCCTTTAACCCATTCTTCTCACTTTTGGGAACCTATTATAAAGAAAAAGTCTAAAATTTTATATAAAAACTCTTGTGATGACAGTCACTCTAATATCATATATGACATTCACAAACTATTGTGATGATAGTCACTCTAATATCATATATGACATTCACAAATTATAAAGAATGCTATAGTGTAACTATAAAAATGACTTACTTGTTCCTCTGGTGAAAATACATGGAATCAGTCAAAATTGAGTTACAAAAACAATGAACAATGAGACACTACAATAATAAATGTAAAAGTGCTTATAAAGTTCACAGCAGAGAATCTGTAGCAAAAATAAGTTATTTTTTTCCTATCTTTTTCTTTAACAAGCTTATATTGTATGTTTTACACAACATTTTAGATTCAGATAGGAGTAATATTTGAAATATTTTTGTTTTGAATAATGCATATAATGCACATGCCTGAGTTTCAGACCAGGTCCCCACTTGGGGGCTTGAGAGAGGCAACTACACATTGGTGTTTCTCTCCCTCTTTTTCTCCTTCCCTTCCACTCTTTCTAAAACAGAGGTGGCAAGCACAAGGCCCGCTGGCCTACTGTGGCCCTCCACCTTGTTTTATCCATCCAGGCACCTTGTTTCTACCTGGCTGAAGCGCCAAGCTCTCCCTTAGCTGTTAAGGAGTAGTTACATTTATACAGTTGTAAAATTACATTCGGCCCTTTGAAGGCAACTGCGAGGCTGATGTGTTTGACACCCCTGCTCTAAAACCAAATAAAATCTTTTAAAAAAAGAGTTTATGAAACATGCTTCAGTACTGGATAAGCATTTATAAGACCACAATCTTTCTTTTGCAAACTTTTGATTATAATTTGATTTTCCAAGTACCTAAATACTGAGAGGGGAGTACATTAAAGGATATAAGCTAGTGTTTAAAAATTGAAAGTATGTAGGCCCAGTCATAAGTGTTTTAATACCCATCTTAATTTTTAAATCTCAGTCTTGTAATTTTGAGTAGCAGGAGTCAATTCCTAAAGCCTAATGGAGTTGGACATTCAAGTCTAAAAATGTGAAAGCCATAGACTGGTCTCTCAATGCCAATACCATGCAAGTGCCTTGAAGGGGTTTCTTTTGGGGGAAGACATTTCAACTCATCACCAAACACAAATTTTTGGTAAGTGCAAACAGTATTTTCTAACCTAGTGGGGCAAAGTTATATAAATGAGCTTCAAGCTTCCTACCTCCACCTTCTGACACCTCCAAACCATACATGTGAAGAAAGCCCAGAATCCATTAGTTCACAGACCATTGCTCCATCTCACTCATCTTCTGGGATCAGAGAGGACACATTTTTTTAAATGTACAGATTATTTCTGTTTCCTGGGCTTTGGTATGAGAAAAGCTATCTTCTTAAGAGTAGTTTTTTTTTTTTTTATTTTATTTATTTATCTTCAGAGGGGAAGGGAAGGAGAGAGGGAGAGAAACATCAATGTATGGTTGCTTTCTGTGCATTCCCTGCTGGGAACTGGCCTGCAACCCAGGCATGTGCCCTGACTGGGAATTGAACCGTGATCTCTTGGTTCACAGGCCCGCGCTTGAAAAGCTATCTTCTTCATATCTCTTCCTCAGACCTTGCTTTAGAAGCAAAGGACTTAGATGGAAGCAAAGTCAGGAGAGACTTGTTTCCTCACAAGAGTGATTAAGATTAAAATTCTACCTGTTTGTTTAATGCATGTACTGATAGCTGCTCTATTCAAGGTATCTTCACACAATATAAATCAGAAATCAATATAGATAAACCCAATCACCAATCTCAGTTCTTGATGTCCACATTGAAAGATAGTAAATCTAAATGAAGATTTGATTTGTTTATATATTACTTCACCCATTGAAGTGTTACAAGATAACAGGATAATTTTCCATTTTACTGACCAATTCTTCTTCTCTCCCCTTCAATAATTATTACTTGTTGTTAATTTATATGTACATCTATTAATATTAAATTCCATAAGACACATAGAATTACATGTATTTTAAATATATGTGGAACCAGAACTCAAAATTAAGTGTTCAGGAAGTTGATCTAATAATTACAGAAGATTTTAGCTGGGGAAGAAAATACAGCTACACAATTCTGTATTGAGGGTAAGAGAAAATATTTTAAATTCATGGAAATATTAACTAAATTGAATATGCTGAATAGTTGACCAATACCTTGGGAGACTAATACATGATGTTTATGAAAATGCCTGTACTTCTTTCCAATTAGTAAGTATGTTGATTAATATAAATGGCACAATGTTATTTTCACATAATTTTAAGCTGCTGTTTATATTATTAAATATTCATTTAAAGATTTATGGTATACATGGTTCTAAAATATTTTAATAAGATTAAACAATAAAATCAACTATAATTTATTTTGCATCATGTCATCCATTAGGATTGCTATTCATAGCATATCTCAAAGAATATTCAGTTTGCTGCTAGCACTTTATTTAAGTACAGCCTGAATTTGTCTTACATACAAGCAGAGTAGTTCAAAGTTGCCAATTTACTATACTCATAAAATGAAGGATCATAAAGGTGCATCTCAGAATATTTAAATCAATCTCAGTAAGTGAATGAATTAATAAAGAAACCAACATATCAATCATAAAGGGAAAAGAAATACAATAACCTAATAATCCAACTCAACTATCCATTTTTAGAAATGAAATAAAATAATTATTGAGTCTGGGTTGAATCCAGACACTTTTTTAATTTGATAACTTTATTAGCACATTAAGACAGTCATGTATTGTAAACACATTTCTATGCATGTCTATAAAACTTCTTACTTCCAATGCAGATATCGTAGGTATGTATGTCTGTTGGACAACCTTCAGATCAGCATTAGCTAATTATTTCTTAGTCTAGGCAGTGTTTTTTTTTTCTGGAAATAACCATCAGGATGTGTAATATTATGCATCAACCTAGAAATAACACACATAAAAATTTTGGAATTATGGAGATAGAACTGTATTAAGGCTCAGAAATTGCATTCACATTGTCTATCCTGAGAGAGTATGGGCATTAGATTTTACATGAGCTAATTAAATGTATTTTCATAATAAAGGAAAGAATGTAGTCAAAATAAAGATTATTTGCAAAACTGAGTTTTGCCTTATTAAAATTTAATTTGAACAGCCAGACTAAAAGTCGTTATTTTTTAAATAAATTTTTGCCTTATTTTTCCAACATTTATTTGATAACTTCAGGATACACACCTACACTTTCATTATTTTACAATATATCAAATATTGTACATATGTGCACATAAATGTGTAGCTATATGAGGTATGTTGAGAAGGTATCCAGCCATGTAATATGAAAAATAGAAATACAAGCTACAAGAAACATTGTACATAGAACAATGAAGGGGGCCTTAGTCCCCTTCAAAGTAGGCACCTTGGGACCTCATACAGTTCTCCCAATCACTATCAGCTGCCCCTTCATATTTTCCTGAATCTCATCAACTGTCAGATATCTCTCCCTTTCAAGCAACATTTTAGTTTTGGGGAAAGCCAGAAGTTTCAGGACACCAAATCTGGGCTGTAGGGGAGCTGAGTCACCTGGGTGATTTAATGTTTCACAAAAAAACCTCTGCACAATGTGATGCATGAGTGGGAGTGTTGTCGTGATGAAGTTGCCAATCACCAGTTGCCCATAGCTGCAGTTTTCATTGTACTGCATTTTTCAACTGACAAAGAACATTGTGTTAGTACTCCTTATTAATTGTTTGGGCCAGAGAGGTATATTTATGATGGATAACACCTTCCTAATCAAAAAACACAGTTAACGTGTTCATCTTGCTATGACTTTGCCATGCCTTCTTTGGGAATGGAGAACCAGCCAACTGGCACTGAGATGACTGGGTCTTTGTTTCCGGGTCACAGCCATAGACTCATGATTCATCTCCAGTTATGACCTTCTTGAGGAAATCTGATTTGCTGGTAGAAGTTTGAATCAAGTCATTAGCAATTGCAGCACAATGCTCTTTCTGCTCCAATAGCAAAAGCCACAGAACAAAATTTGGCACAACATATTTCATGCCAAGATCCTGCATCAAAATCTCGGACACAGTAGTTTTTGGAATTCCCAGATCAGCTTCTATTTCTCATGCTGTCACCAATTTTTTTTATTGCAATCTGTACATGTTCAACATTCTCAGGTGTTCTGCATGTTGCAGGCCTTCCAAAATGTAGATCACTTTCAACAGATTCTTGCCCATTTTTGAAGTGTTTGTGCCACACTTTTATTTGTGCTGTGCTCATTGCTTTGTCTCCTAAGGCCTTCTGAATCATCTGAATAGTTTCCAAAGAGGAATATTTAAGCTTAATGCATAATTTGATGCAGGTTCACTGTACTTGCTTAACAGTTTGAATGTAATGGCCACACTGTACACGTGCTCACTCAACGGTGCCTTCCATCCCCACTGACCAGTACAGTGAAGTCATCATTATTCACACTTGCACATTCCAGTCCACTCTCCTTGGCTGCCAGGTTACATCGATGCTGTGCAAACTGTTCTTGTTATGTTAACAATGGCTGGGTTTTTCCCACACCGACCTTATGTGTGTATAATGGGAAATATATATGTTTAATTTTTTTTAGAAAGATTTATTTTGTTTTGTTCTTTTTGTTTGAAATTTTGCTCCACTTCTCTTCCTCCTTTCAGCCCTAGCAGGGACTGCCCTCCACCTCTGGTTGCCCACATTAACAACATTTTATGAATATATTGCAATTTTTTCACACTTATGTATTCATATTAAAATAACAAAGACGTGTGCACACAAGTGAACCTACATGTATTCTATTTCTATATCTAGGTTTATCCTTATTCACTATCTCTGAAGTATCATGCAAAACAATAAGTACAATAATATTATACTTTTGTGTCTGTTACATACTTTATGAAAATCAGTGCCAGGAAAACAAGTGGGGAATATGTATGTCCTGGTAATAAAAAGTTGTGTGGGAGACCAAGGTGCTTCAGGTCTTAAGAGGCCCACGCACAGAGTCACTTTGATAGCTGCAGCTAACAGACAGCAGCTCGAAAATTGCCAGGAGTATATAGGAAGGTACTAAATTGACTAACTTCAGGGTGAAGGGCTAGAGGGGAAAGGGTCAGGGCAGCTATCTCTGGGGACAGAAGTGCTGGCAGATGCCACTGTTTCTTCGTTAAGACCTCTGCTATCCAGCCAGCAGGCACAGGCGGGTACCAAATCTCTGCTTTCTACTAAATACGCTAACATTGTTTACCTCACCCCACCCAGCTTGCATGTGTAGTCAGAGTTCTTCCAGCAGGTTTTCCACACAAGGGACATATCTTGCTTATGCTGTGAAGTTTCCTAAAACTCTCTCAGGGCCTGAAAACCCCATATAAGCAGCATCTCCTCATGCCCTGTACCTCTTGCTAAGTGTCCCCAAGCCAGGCATAAGCAGCTACCAGAATCAGCTTGCTTTGTAACTCCCATTAGGTGGCTCCAAATCTGGCATAAGCTGCAGTCAGTTTTAGCTTAGAATAGTGATTTTTAACCTTTTCTATTTCATGACACATATCAACTAATTGCTAAAATTCTGTGGCAAACCAAAAAATATATTTTTTGGTAATTTGACAAAGAAATAGGTCTACTTTTGATTCATCCACACCAAATGGCTATTGTGGTGCTGGCTATTGTCATTTTTTATTTGACAATCTAAGGAAAAAGAGGTCAGTACCTCTGAATGAACAGTCAGGTGTTGCATGTTTTAATTTCTTGTGATATACCAGGGTGCTTCTTGCCGCACACCAGTTGAAAATTGCTGGCTTAGAACATAGCTTCAATTAAGTGACCACAAGATCAGTACATTAGTGGTTGGCATTAGCTTACATTGGGTGACCACTAAAGGGTCCCAAGCCCAGCACTAGCTGCAGTTGACCTTAATTTACAGTGAAGGCTCTCCAAAGCACTGCCAGGCCCAGCACAAATACCAACCACTTTGTAGCTCTCACTATGTAGACCCAACCCAGGCACAAACACTGGCTGACTTGTCTGGCATTAGAGCCATTCCTAAGGGGCTCCAGAATAAAGCACAGCCAGTGGCAGGCTTCAGACCTGAGCCACACCCAAACAGCCCCACAGGTGACACATGAAGGCAAGACTCAGATGGTACCAAAGACTCACTAAAGCAACTCTTGTCTCACGGGGTCAGCTTCCATACAACAGCTTCTCTGTTATATTTACAGTCATCCCTTCTAGTCATTCAGGCTGAATGTGAATCCTATCCACTGACTTGTCAACAATAATCAAGACTTAACTACAAGAGCAGGATATATACAACACACACAAGGGACACCCCTGAGCACTCAGCTCAGATGAACAGGAAGACTGCACCACTGGGCCTCACAGGACACCTATTACGTAATGCCTCTCTCCCAAGATAAGAATATAGAAAGTCTATCTAATACAAGGAAAGAAACACAAGGTTGCTGCCAATATTAAGACACCAAGAAGCATGTCCCAAGTTAAAGAACAGAACAAAACTCCATAAAAAGAACTGAACAACATGAGGACAAGCACTCTGTCAGTTACAGAGTTCAAACACTGGTTATAGTGATGCTTGATGAACTTGGGAGAAGAGCAGATGAACTCAGTGAGAACCTCAATAGAGATAGAAACCATTCTATCTGAATGGTTCAAAAATAACCAGTTAGATATGAAGAATATAATACCTAAAATGAAGAATTTTTAAAGGGTATCTGCAATAATACATTACATTAGAGGTTATACAGTAGAATACATCAGATGGTATCTAACAGATGTAGATGAAGCAGAGGATTGACTGAGCAATCTGGAAGACTAAGTAGCAGAACTCACACTATCAGAACAACAAAAATAAAAAAATTCAAAATCGAGGATAGTTTAAGGGATCTCTGGGACAGCACCAAGTATGCCAACATTTGCACCATAGGGGTACCAGGAGAAGATAGACAGCAAGGGATTGAAAATATATTCAAAACAATAATGGCTGAATCCTTTTCTAACCTGGCAAAGGAAATAGACATACAAATCTAGGAACAGCAGAGTCCCTAATAAGAACCTGAAAAGGCAAGTAACAAGACACATCATAACGAAAATGACAAAGGTTATAGGCAAAGAAAGAATCTTAAAAGTGGCAAGAGAAAAGCAGTTAGTTATACACAAGGTAGGACCTTTAAGACTGTTGGCTTATTTCTCAAAAAGAACTTTATGGGACAGAAGGGATAGGCACAAAATGATCAACGTAATGAAAAGCAAAGACCAAAGCCAAAATTACTATACACAGCAAGGCTAGCATTTACAATAAAAGCGTCCACACTATCCAAAGCAATTTGTAGGTTCAAGGCAACTTATATCAAAATGCCAATGACATTTTTCACAAAACCTGAACAAATAATCCTAACGTTTATATGAAACCATGAAAAATCCTGAATAGCCACAGTCATCTTGAGAGGGGAAAAAAAAAGTTTTGAGATGTCATGTTATCTTATATTACTGTACTACAAGACTATAGTACTAGCAAAAAAGCAGATATATAGATCAATGAAACAGAACAGAGAACTAAGAACTAAACCCACACCTATATGGTAAATTAATCTATGATACAGGAAGAAAGAATATACAGTGGGGTAATGACACTTTCTTTAATAAATGGTTTGGGGAAAACTGGACAGACACAGGGAAACAAATGAAACCAGACCACCTTCTTATGCCACACACAAGAACAAATTCAAAGTTGCCCTGATTGTTGTGGCTCGGGTGGTTGGTCATCAGCCCACAAACGGAAAGGTCACTGGTTTGGGGCATGTGGTAGGCAACTGATCGATGTTTTTCTCCCTTTCCCTCTCTAAAAATAAACAAAATATTTAGGGAAAAAAAAGAATAAACTCAAAGTGGATTAAAGACTTAAATGTAAGACCTGACATCATAAAACTTCTAAAAGAAAATATAGGCAGTAAACTCTGACATTTCTCTTAGCAATATTTTTCTTGGATATGTCTCCTCAGGCAATGGGAACAAAAGAAGAAAAAAATAAACAAATGGGACTACATCAAATCAAGGAGTTTTTGCACAGTAAAGGAAACCATCAACAAAACAAAAGAACAATTTAAAGAATGGAAGAAGATATTTGCTAATGATACATCCAATAAGGGGTTAATACCCAAAATGTATAAGGACTTAACTACAAAAGAACAAACAATCCAATTAAAAGATGGGCAAAAGACCTGAATAGACATTTCTCCAAGAAGACATAACATATGACTAATTGACATATGGAAAGATGCTCAATATCACTATTCATCAGGAAAATGCAAACTAAAATCACAATGAGATTATCATCCCCCCCACACACCCGGTAATTTCTCAGTGTCATATGTCATATGATTCTCTCTCTCTCTTTCTTTCTCTATCTTATCTATCTATTATCTATCTATCTACCTACCTATCTACCTATCTTTCTATCATCTATCTCTCTGAACCAGCCAACTACCAGTTAACAACATTCATCAGCTAAGCTTTGTCTTACTTGTCTTTGATGTTGGCCCTCACTATATTCCTTGACAGCCAATTTAGTGTCATAATACCAATTTGAACCAATGTTCACTTGAACTCAGCCTAGCAGAGGGTTGGTTTCAGACTCTTTATAGAAAATACCCAGGTCAACGAAGAGATGGCATTCTCAAAAAGGACAAATTCATTTAGCAATAAGACAGAAGGGAGCACAAGATACAAGGGAAAAATTACCAATGTAATATGAGAGCCTAAACTTGAGTATTTATACTGAGACTAAAGTAGAATAAGTGACATAAAGAAAGATGAAAAGGATGTGGCCAGGTAGCTAAGTTGATTAGAGCATCATGTGTCCATCCCAAGGTTGTAAGTTTGACCTTTGATCAGGGCACATACAAGAAGCAATCAGTGAATGCATAAATAAGTGAAACAACAAGTTGATGTTTCTTTCTCTCTAAAAATAGACAAATAAATAAAAAGAGAGATGATAATAGTGTACACATGTTCATTGAGAATAAAAAGGTGTGAAGGATTTAAGAAGAATCTTCAGTTTATTTACAAAGGCAATTTTATTGCCAAAACAATGAAGGAATACAGGATTCCTTCTATCAAAGGGAAAGCATACTTATGAAACATTTTGTAAGCCAAACTGTCATAAAATGAAGCATATCCACTGCTCCTTGAAAGTTTGTGCTATGTCACTTCTCTTTACAAAAGACCTACATTATTATGGAAATGGCCCTTTTCATAAAAGTAAAAATCCTCTTGGGATTTCATTGGCTAGAAAAACAGATTCTAATCAAAGTCTTTTATAAAATTGAAGTGGTGTAACATGAACTTTTAGAACATGAGGGATACCTGTATAGGCAAGAAAGATTTGAGAAGAGTCAAATGGTCGCTGAGTAGGTAATGCAAAAATTATAAACAGAGAACATGTATTTAAGAAATGGAAAATGTACATTAAAACAAATGAATGATTCTGGTTCAAGGTGATGACATAAGAGGATCCTGAACCCATCTCCTCCCAGGAATACACTGAATCTACAGCTACATGTGGAAAAAACATCCTGTGGAAAAAAACTGAAAACTGGCTGAGTGACTTTTATGTATGGGAGACTAAGAGAAAACCCATATCAGATTGGTAGGAGAAACTAGGGGACAATCTTTCTATAAACCCCACCCCTGATATAGTGAACCACAGTTGGAAGGAAACTAGAAACACAGCTTTAAGCCTGTGGAGCAAAAAGTATGACCCCTAAAAGCATGCACCCCAGCTTTTAAGAATGCCCCTGAGAAATGAACCTCCAAAACATTTAGCTTTGAAAGCCAATGGGTCTTAGGTTCATGAGGCTCACAAGAGTATAGCAACCTGAGAAAAGGCTCATGTGCTAGGACTCACCTGCTCCAGGGCCAAGTGCAGAAGTGTGTGATCCAGGGGTTGCCCTGACCTCAAGAGGGAGAAGCTCATTTGCTTGTATTAGAGCATCAGCCTGAGGAACATGCATCTGACCTGACACATAGGTGGAGGACTGCTTGGGTGCTGTCCTGGGATGGAGACTGGCAGAGGCCATCTTTGGGCTTTTCCTCTGCCTTGATCCAGCATGTGGAAGTTATCTTTAAAAAAAAAAAAACCTAGGTTTGTTTCTCCTTCCCTTTGGGTGCCATCTCCAGCTGGTTGGCACCATCTACATGCTTGTCCACTGTTATCTTCTAGAGTGCTAGCATCTCCTGAAGGGGAGCCTTTATGCACATCTATTGCCCCAGTGAGTGAGGCTGCAGCCAGGGGACACCTTTACATTGCCTGGTTCTGGGGGCATGTAGGGCTCGGGTACCTGGGTCCCTTTGGACTGTAGATAATGTAGAAAGTCTTCTTAAATGGCCATGACCTCCACGGCACAGCAAGAGATAACAGACCCAGGAGCTCAGCCTTTATGTGAAAGAGGCTTATGAGCTTATCACCATAACTACAGCCAGAAGGGCAAGTATCTAATTAAACATACATCTAAGCATTGACTATAATTATTTCCAGAGACCTCAGAAGGCAGCGTCTTTCACTTTTCCCTGTAGTATGGTCCAGAACTCCAGTATCTCACAGAAGGGAGGTTTTACATGTGTTTGGTGTCATGGTTTTTAGTTCTGGTTCTCCAGTTCTGTGGCTGCCACATGGGGAATGTATCTTAATCTCATGGCTCTGGTGGGAAAGGGGCTTGTGGTCCTGGATGCTGTGGAAGGCTACCACCCCCAGGGCACTTCACAGATAGCAGATTTAATATACAGACCCAGGATTTCCATGAAACAGGCCTATTCTCTTTTCCTGGAGCTTCATCTTATAGCAGCTAGAGAAAAGCGTCAGGTCTGGCAAACATCTTGACTCTCAGGGAACACAGATCTGTGCCTGCCATCTTTGCACTTTCCCTCTTCCCAACTACAGCTTGTCAGAATTTCATACAGGAGCTTATATACTTGTCTGGAGCCCTGACTGTTGCAACTGCCACCCAGAGGACACCTACCAACCAGGTGACACTGGTTATGAGCAGGGCTTATGCTTGTGAACCCATGAAACTGTATACTTTGCATGCTTAAATAGCTGTTACATCAGAGTCTGGTTTCTAGAGATTGGCTCCAACTGGCCTGAATTTAGGTGCTGGTTAAGTTCCTTCCCTCTGGGGCACTCACAGGTCTTGGCACAACCTCCACTACTGGGAGCCATTACAAATAAAATTACCTGCTTGAACAACCCCAAAGGTTTGAAATAGAGATAAGCAATTTACCTGTTAGAATGCAGAGTAATAGTCATAAATATACTCACTACATTAGGGAGAAAAATGAACAAAGTGAAAACTTCAGCAAAAATATAGACAATTTAAGTAAGTACAAATAGAAGTCAGAGAGCTAAAGAACATGATAACTACATTTAAAAATACAAAGGAAGGGCTCAACCACAGACTAGATGAAGCAGAAGGATAAGAGAACTCAAAGACAGGAGTAGAACTCATCCAGTCAGAGAGCAAAAGCAAAAAGAATGAAAGATGGCTGAAGGAACATATGGGGTAGCAACAAGTGAACAAACATATACAGTACAGACATACAAAAAAGAGAAGAGAGAGAGAGAGAAAGGGGCAGAAATTTATTTGACCCAGCAATTCCACTGCTGAGACTATACCCTAAAAATCCTGAAACACCAATCCAAAATAACCTATGCACCCCAATGTTCAGAGCAACACAATTTACAATAACCAAGTGCTGGAAACAATGTAATTGCCCATCAATAAATGAGTGGATCAAAAAACTATGGTACATTTACACAATGGAATGCTATGCAGCAGAGAGAAAGAAGGAACTCCTACCCCTCACGACAGCATAGATGGATCTGGAGAACATTATGCTAAATGAAATAAGCCAGGCAGTGAAAAACAAATACCATATGATCTCACCTATAAGGGGAACCTAATCAATAAAACAAACAAGCAAGCAAAATATAACCAGAGACATTGAAATAAAGAACAAACTGACAGTAACCAGAGGGGAGAGGAGAGAGGGATAATGGGGGAAAATTGGGGAAGGGTTGTCAAGGCACATATATAAAGGACACATGGACAAAGCCAAAGGGAATAGGATTGAGGGTGGGAGGCGGGGGTGGGTGGGGAGGGAGTGGTGGGGGAAAATGGAGACAACTGTACTGAACAATATTTTTTTAAAAATTTTAAAAGTTTATTTGAAAAACAAAGTGACTATATACTTCCCTAACCTGGGGAAGAAAACAGACATCCAGATTCAGGGGTCCCAGAGAGTTTCAATCAAATAAGCCTAAAGAGACCCACAAATACACAGTAGAATTAGAATATTAAAAGTTAAAGACAAGTAGAGAATTTTAAAAACAGCAAGAGAAAAGCAATTTGTTATGTATAAAGCTACCCAGTAAGACCTTCAGCAGAGTGTTGTAGGTCACAAATGAGTGGAGAGTAAAAACATTAAGAAAAAAACATAAGGTGCTAAAAGGGAAAGAAAAAAAACCACCTACAAACTAATAATACTCTTTTTAGCAGTTATTCAGAATTGAAGAACAAATAAAGAGTTTTATAGGCAAGCAAAAGATAAAGGAGTTTATCACCACTAACCAGGCCATATAAGAAATGTTAAAGGGACTTTTTTTAACCTGAAAAGAAAGGGCACTAATTGGAAAGAAGCAAACATATGAAAGTATAAATCTCACTGGTAAAGGTTAATACATAGAAACAGTAGTGGATTAATCACTCACAGCTAGTATGAAGGCTAAAAACAAAAGTAGTAAAAACTGTAACTACAATAATTTGTTAAGAGATACATGAGGTTAAAATAGGTAATATCAAAAACAGAAGACATGGGGAGAGAGAAAAAATGTAGAGTTTTAGAATGTGTTCAAAGTTAAGTTGTTATCAACTTAAAGTAGACTGTTATAAATATAAGTTGTTATAGGGTAACAACAAGGCTAAAACCTATAGTAGGTTCACAAAGTAGGGAAATAAATCCAAGCATGTGACTAAAGAAAATAATCAAACTACAAAGAATGCAAGCAAAAAAAATGAACAGAGAAAACTATAAAAGTCAATAATTAATAAAATGACAGTAAGTATATATCTATCAATAATTATTTTTATTTATTTTTATAAGTTGTTTTATATTCTTCAAGATTTTTTTTTTATTTTTAGAGAGAGAGGAATGGAAGGAGAAGAGAAGGAGAGAAACATCAATGTGTGGTTGCCTCTCACAAGCCCCCTACTGGAGACCCTCAACTTAGGCATGTGCCCTGACTGAGAATCAAGCTGATGACCCTTTGGTTTCCAGGCCCATGCTCAATCCACTGAGCTATACCAGCTGGGGCTCAATTATTATTTTCAAAGTAAATGAACTAAATTATCCAGTCAAAGACTATAGAGTGGTTTAATAGGAAATAACAACAAATATCTATACGAGTTTCTCTTCAGGTATAGGAACACAGACTAAAAGTAAAGGAATGTAAAAAGATATTCCATAAAATTGGAAGTCAGGTGACTCAGCCCCTCCTACAGCCCAGATTTGGTACCCTGGGACTTCTGGCTTTTCCCAAAAGTAAAATCACCTTTAAATGGGAAGAGATTTCAGACCATCGATGAGATTCAGGAAAATATTACAGGGCAGCTGATGGGGATTGGGAGAACTGTGTGAGATCTTAAGGTGCCTACTTGGAAGGTGATAGAGGCATCATTGATCTATGTACAATATTTCTTATACCTTGTATCTTCAATAAATGTCTCTATTTTTCATATTACATGGCTGGCTACCCTTTGAACATACTATATATATATAATTATGTGTGTATACACACACAATATATATACTCCATCCAAAACAACAGAATCACATTCATCTCAAGTGCACATGAAACATTTAGCAGGATAGATCATATGTTAGGTCAAACAATCTTAAGGAATTTAAAAAGAATGAAATCATATCAAGCATCTTTTCTAACCACAATTGTATGAAAATAGAAATTCACAAATATATGATTAAACAACATGGTTCTGAATAACCATTAGGTCAAAGGATAATAAAAGAGAAATTAAAAAAATACATCGAGACAAATGAAAATAGACATACAACTTATCAAAACTTATGGAATTAGTAAAAACATTTCTAAGGAGTTCATAGCAAGAGCACCTTCTTACAACACAGACAAGAATAAATTCAAAATGGATTAAAGACTTAAATATTAGACCCAAAACCATAAAAATCCTAGAAGAAAACATAACCAGTAAAATCTTGGACATTGCTCATAGCAATATTGTATCTGGTATGCCTCCCCAGGCCAGAGAAACAAATAAAAAATAAACAAATGCTATTTCATCAAACTAAAAAGTTTTTGTACAACAAAGGAGACCATCAACAAAGTAAAAACACAACCTATGGAATGGGAGAACATATTTGCAAATATATTTAATAAGGGGTTAATATCCAAAATTTAGAAAGAGCTTACAAAAATGAACATCAAAAGAGCAAACAATCCAATTAAAAAATGGGAAAGGACCTGAATAGACACTTCTTCAAGGAGGATATACAGATGACCAATAGACATGAAAAGATGCTCAATGTCACTTATCATCAGAGAAATGCACATTAAAACTACATTGAGATCACCTCACACCTGTCAGAATGATTATCATCAGTAAATCAACAAACAACAAGTGCTGGTGAGGATGTGGGGCAAAGGGAACCCCTGTGCACTGTTGATGGGAATGCAGACTGGTGAAACTACTGGGGAAAGCAGTGTGGAGATACCTCAAAAAATAAAAATGGATCTGCCTTTTGACCCAGCTATCCCACTTCTGGACATATATCTGAAGAAACCCAAAACACTAATTCGAAAGAACATGAGCACCCCTATGTTCATTACAGTGTTCTTTACAATTACCAAGTTATGGAAGCAATCCAAGTGTCCATCAGTAGATGGTGAATAAAACAATTATGGGACATTTATATAATGGAATACTACTCAGCCATAAAAAAGAAAATGTTACCCTTTAAGACAGCATGGATAGACATGGAGAATATTATGCTTAGTGAAATAAGCCAGTCAGAGAAAGAAAAATACCATATGATCTCACTTATATGTGGAATCTAATGAACAGACTGAACTAACAAGCAATACAGACACGGACTCATAAACAGCAGTGTTGGGAACCGCCCTGCCTGGTTTCAGAAGCTGTAACCCCCCATGGCTAAGGCTGAGTGAGAGGTCTTGGGGCCCTAAGCCACTAGGGAGACAAAGCTTATCCTCCCGGCAGGAGCACTGCCTTTGCCCACTTTACTTCATGCTGCCTGGCCCCCAGTGCATGACCAATGATGGGTAAGATTCCTCAAGGGAGGGATGACCTTAGACAGGTATGATCAGGAGGGGACCCTCAGGGAAGGACTTGGGGAGCTATGGAGAAAGGGGGTAATGGACCCTAACCCCTTGGCTTTGACATAGCCTTAGTCTTCATTCTGTCTGCGAGAAGTCTCCTAATCTCTTGGCTGCCTTACTTAAGCCTGAAACGATTCCTTAAACCAGAAAAAATGCTGGAGGTGGGTGTGGCCCTGTGCTGTAAAGGGCGGGTTCTCTAGGGCTATCAGGCCTAAGAAAGAATGCATAAAATCCTGTGAAACCTGCTTTGCTAATACCCTCAATTTAAATGATAAGGGTCTAAGCAGGAAATGAGTTTGTTTCCCCAAAGTTTTTGGGCCTTTAACTATTTGACTCTGACTCAAAATAGGCCCTCAGAGTTCTTTGAATGTTATCTATTTGATCATTACTGCCTGACAATAACTGATGAGCTTTCCATATACACCCTGTATTCTTATGCAAATTAAAGCCAATAAAATCCTGTCAAGGCACGGATCAGCTCACTCTTTTCTTAAGAGAGTGGCCAAAGGGCCCTGAGGCGATTTCCCCTTGAGTGGCCATGCGGTCCCTTTTCTTCCACAGGACTCAGTAGTCAGTGTGAATTTGTCTGGTCTCAGCTATAATGCCATGGACACTATGGGCAGTGGAGTTCACACGTCACAGCAGGATGACGACTATGAGGCAGGGCAGGTTAGGGGGTGGAGGGATAGAGCAAAATGGAAAATGCACTCATGGACATGGACAACAGTGTGTTGACTGCAGGGGAGAGGGAGAGGAGAGTATAAGGGGGTTAAATGGTAATGGAAAATTACAATTAAAAAAAGAAACAAGAAAAATCTCAAAGAATCTAACTTTCACTTAAAGGAAAGAAAAAAGAAAAAAAGGAAGCCCAAAGCTAGTAGAAGAAAGAAAACAATAAAGACCAGAGGAGAAAGAGATGAAATAGACACTGAAAAGGTAGTGAAATCAGAGCTATTTGAAAAGATAAACCTTAACCTAGATAAAAAGAGAGAATATAAAATAAAACCAGAAAGGGAAGAGATGTTACGAGTGATGCCACAGAAACACGAAGGATCATAAGAGAGTACCAGTAACAATTATAGGCCAAAATTTGACAATCTAAAAGAAATGGATACATTCCCGAAACATACAATCTCTCTGAATCATGAATATAAAATCTGAATGAACTTAATACTAGTAGAATTTTGGTAAATAATTAAAAACCTTCCAATAAACAAAAGTCCAGGACAAGACTACTTCGCTGGTGAATTCAACCAACTTAATACCAATCCTTCATAAACTATTTCTTTTTTCTTTAATTACTTTCTTACATTTCCTTAGAATACCATCAACATTTTAAGGTTTTATTCATTTAGTTTTAGAGAGGGGGAGGGAAGGAAGAAAGGGAAAAATACAACAATGTGCAAGAGATACATAGAAGAGTTGTGTCTTGCACGCTCCCAACCAGGCACCCAGCCCATAACCCAGGCCTGTGTCCAGACCAGGAACTGAACCACTAACCCTTCAGCTCAGAGGCTGGCACTCAATCCACTGAGCCACACCAGCCAGGGTCATAAACTCTTTCAATATAAAAATGGGGAGGGAGTACTTCCAAACACACTTTATGAAGCTAGCATTACCTGACACCTAAACCAGAAAAAGAGCACAGCAGGCCCCCTCCACCAAAACAAAAGAAAATTACAGTCCAATACCCCTGATAAACATAGGTGCAAAAATCCTTAATACAACATTAGCAAACCAAATTTGATAATACATTATAAGAATTATGGACCATGATCAAGTGTGATTAATTTCAAGGATGTATGATGGTTCAACATTATCAAAGTAACAAATGTAATATGCCACATTAACAAAATGAGGGATAAAAATGTGATCTCAATAGATGCAGAAAAGCATCTGACAGAATGCATTATTTATGATAAAAATTCTCAACAAAGTGGATGTACAGGGAATGTACCTCAACATAATAAAGGTCAGATATGAGAAGCCCACAGCTAAATCATAGTCAATGGTGAAAAATTAAAATGGTTTCTTCTAAGATCAGGAACAAGACAAGGATGCCCTCTCTCAACATTTTTATGTAAAGTAGCATTGGAAGTTGCAGTCATAGGGATTAGGCAAGATAAATAAGAAAGCATCCATATTGTCACAAATAAGTAATTTTTCACTATTTGAAATTTTCACTATTTGAAAATAACATTATATTACACATAGAAAAGCCTGACAACTCTAAAATAATAACTGTTAGAACTAAACAACTAATTCAGTAAAATGGAAGGACATGAAATCAATATATAAAAATCTGTTGTGTTTCTATATTCTAGTAACAAACTATTGCAAAGAGAAATAAAGAAAGCAATCCACTTATGATCGTATCAGAAAGAATACAATACCTAGGAATAAATGTCAAAGAGGTGAAAGATCTGTACATTGAAAACAATAAGACAACGAAAGAAACTGGAGGAGACACAAATGAATAGAAAGATATTCTTTGCTCATAGAATGAAAGAATTAATACTGTTAAAATATCCATGCTATCCAAAGTTATCTATAGATACAATGCAACCCCTACCAAAATTCCAATGGCATTTTTCATCAAAATAGGATAAAATATCCTAAAATTTGTATGGAAACTTTAGAAGACCCAGAATAGCCAGCCAAAGTAATCTTAAGAAAGAAGAACAAAGCTAGAGGTATCATACCCCCTGATATCAAACTATATTACAAAGTTATAGTCGTTAGAGTGACATGGTATCAGCATGAAATCAGACACATAGATCAATGGAAGAGAATAGACAGCCCACAGATAAATGCACACATATATGGTCAGCTAATTTATGACAAAGGAGCCAAGAATATGCAATGGACAGTTTCTTCAATAAATAGTTTTTGGGAATACAGACAGCCACTTAAAAACATGAAACTCAACCACTATATTACATCAAAGAGAAAAATTTACTCAAACTGAATTAAAGACATGAATATAAGACCTTCAACTATAAAACTCCTAGAAGAATCCATAAGGGGTAAACTCCTTGACATCATTCTTGGTGGTGAATTTTTGGATCTGACACCAAAAGCAAAAACAATAAAAGCAAAAATAAGCAAGTGGAAACATATCAAACTAAAACTTCTGTGGAGCAAAGAAAACCATAAGCCAAACGTAAAGGCAACCTACTGAATGGGAGAAAATATTCACTAATCATATCTGATAAGGGGGCCAATCTACAATATATAAAGAACTCATACAACTTAATAGCCAAAAAATAACACTGTGATTAAAAATTAGGCAGAGGATCTGATAGACTTTTACAAAAAACAAATACAGATGGCCAACAGATGCATGAGAAGATGTTCAACATCACTAATTATTAGGGAAATGCATATCAAAACCACAATGAGATATCACTTCACAACTGCTCCAATAGCTAGTATGAAAAACACAATGTATAACAAGCATTAGGGAAAAAGTGGACAAAGAGAACCCTTGTGCATTCTTGGTGGGAGTGTAATTAATTCAGTCACTATGGGAAGACAATATGAAGGTTCCTGAAAAAATTTTAAAAATAAACAGTGACCAGAGGTGATGGGGGAGGGGATAACAGGAAAAGAGGGGAAGGGCCAAGCAAAGGAACACGGACAGAGGACTCATGGGCACGGACAATGGTGGAGGATTGCTTATGGGAGTGGGGGGAGGAGGTTGGGGTGAGCAATGGGGAAAAAGGCAGGACAACTGTAACTGAACAGCAGTTAAAAATACAAACAAATAAAAATAAATAAAAAATAGAACTGCCACATAGTCCAGCTCTTTCACTTCTAGGTGTTTACCTAAAGAAAATAGAATACTAATTGCAATACAATTATATGCATAACCATGTTTATTGTAGCATGATTTACAATAACTAAAACATGAAAATAGCTTAAGTGTCCAATAAATGAATGGATAAACTGTTATCATGTGTTTGTGTGGGTACACACACACGCATATACACACATACATATACACATAATGGAATATTACTCAGCCATAAAACATAATGAAATCTTGCCATTTGCAACAACATGGATGACCTTGAGGGCATAATGTTAAGTTAAATAAGTCAATCAGAGAAAGGCCAGTACTGTTTGATTTCATTTATATGTGTAATCTAAGCAAACAAACTAAATGAAACTCAGAGATGCAGGTAACAGATGACTAAATGTGGGATTTAGGGGATGGATGAAATGGGTGAAAGAGTCACCCATTTACCAAGTTACTAAGAGTAGATGTTCAAAGTTCTCATCATGAGCAAAACAATTTGTAACTATGTATGGTGATAGCATTCACTAGAGCTGTGATCATTTCATAATATGTATTATGAAATACACAGTATGTATTATGAGAGAGGGAGGGAGGAAGGGAGAGGTAGAGGAGAGACAGAGAACAGAAAGAGAGAGAAACAGGACAGAAACAGGTGATAGCCTGGTGTTCCACAATAAAGGTAAACCGAGTTTTACCTGATTACTTTCAAGATTCATCAACCAAAGTGAAATTTAATAATCAGTTGTATGACCCTACCACAGAAACAAAAGTACAATGTATCCTAGGAAAATTATCAGCGAGTGTAGAAAGGGAGTTTAAATAATAGATTCTGGTTCTACTTCTGTCACTAGAGTTAACATCTGAAGATTTTCATATGCAGTTTAAGTAGTAAATATCCTTTAAGTATAGTGCTTAAAGGTATCTAAATGTCAATGATAATAGACATTTTTATTTGCTTATAACCAAGAGAATAATTAAGTTTGGATTAAAATTTTAAAAATTATGTACCAAATAATAGATTTATTGTGAAAGAAATGTTTTAATACACAATGGAGTTTTAAAGAAAATTGAGCATAATGAATTAGAAGCAATAAACAAATGTAGCTCTCCTTTAAATATATTTCTTTACCTTATCTCTTATTGTCTTAGCATAAACATCTAGATAAGTCAGAACTTTCCAATTATTTAAATTAATATGATAAATGTTGAATGAGTTAGATTTTCTAAATTTCCACTTCTAACAAGCAGTAGTTCCATGACATAATTTAAAGTTATGACTCTATCCATTTAACACAAATTAATTTTGTTTTCTGTCTATGACATTTAATATAAATTTCTGCCTCCAGAATTTGATGAATTTGTGCTTACCTACAAAGCACTGCCAGATATCACCTCATTTGCCACAACATCAAACTTTTCCTTCCACCTTCAACTAAGCAATGGTTATCAGAGAGAAACTGTAACACAGTTTTCCTTCTGCCTCTTTTTCTTACTCCCTCTATATTTGATACAAAATATTCCTCTGAATACTGTTATTTCCTTTTCCTAAGATTATGTAACTTAATTCATTAAAATCTAAAAAACAACATTAGAGTATGTAATATTCAAATTTTAGTACTACTTTAAGAGCATGGAGAAAGCATTTATGAAGCTCTGACAGAAAGAATGGTTAGCTAAATCATTTTCTCTGTAAAATAATTTGGGCCTGAGTCTATTTTCTGAGGATGACATAGTCCATTATACATATTTTGGAGAATGTTCTCATTAGAATTTCCTTTCACTAGCTTGAAGCTTAAACTAGGCAGTAAAGCTTATGTCTGCCTGAAATCACCAGGATTTTTCTTTGGCCTTATGTAAACATGAGATGGATTATAGCTGAGGAACCCAGCAGAAGTGCAAAGAAAGGATTTTGCTCCCTTTTGTATTAGGAGATATATATATATATATATGTGAGTATATATATATACTCACATATGCACTATATTTAGTTTTACCCTGTGCTTTCTCTCTTATCTATTGTTGAGGATTTCCAGAAATATAAGAATGAAATAGGCAATTGTGATTTATTGTGTTTTGTTAAAATCTTGTCATACTATTTTCAATCACATAGACTTTCCTTCAAGTTCTACGTACTCAGAAAATAAATTCATCTTACAGTCACAGTCTCAGTGAAAACTGGCCTAACAGCTTAAATGCTTCTCTGGGTGTTGCATGGTTATTTAAAAGCTAAAATTGTTCTCGTGTATTGCTCTCTATTTTATTGATTATCTTTTTCATTTTTATAGCACTCAATACATCAGAGATTGGTTTGACTTTTCCATAATTATTAATTCATATGTGACTTTCTTCAGAATACATACCCTTCTAAAATTAAAGAATGAATCATGTTAATCCATTAGTCGATGAAACCAACTAGTTTTACTAGTTTTTTTTCTATTTATTGTGGAATCTTTCATTGTGGATATCTTTTCAAGAACAATAATATTACTAGTTATTATTTAATCTTACAATCAAATATGCAGTATTCTCAGCAATCTTTCAATACTTTTATGAAATAGGTCAAAACAATTGTGATCAATTTGTTTATTTTTTGAGTGATAAAACTAGTTGAAGAGTTTGGCTCCTGGTTAAAAAACCTGTATGTGATTTTTGTTCAGACCCGACATAACAGGCAATCACAAAGGCTGTATCTGTCAGGCCTTTCTAGGGAAAGCTGTCCTTCCCACACCGCACCGGGTGCACAGCCAGCGCACTTGACGTCTCTGAGGGCGTCTCAGGACCCTTTCCCTGGTCACGACCTTCGCATGTTCACATTCTTAGCCTGGATAGTTTCATCTCTAAGTCTCTTTATCCTTTCTCTGAAGACTTTGGCCACAGTCCTCTTCAGCTGCCTCTGCCAAGACTTCGTTTGGGGAGTGGGGTGGAACATGAAGGCCAACACTGAAAACACTTTCCCCCACTCTGCCTCAGCAGCCAGTATCTTCCCACTCCCAGCCCTACTCCTTTGCCCGCCCCAACCCCAGAGTTGAGGACTCCAGAGCCCATAACACCTCCCAGGCCTTTTGTCCGTGGTGCCCTCAATGGTGCAGCACCCCCACACCTGTGCTCATTCACCAGACACTCCCCGCATCTGTCTTTCTTTGGGGGAAAGCAACAGCGGTTCCTCCAAGTTTTAGATTTTTGTTTATATCATCTCAGTAACCGATTAAAGGCCCAACTTTTTCATTTTTAGTTTGTTGCTTTAATCATCTACTCCCCTACCTGGCAATTGTGCCATCTGTCTCCTAGCTCAGCTGAGCTCCTGACACTGGTATACAAAGATATGCACTCCAAATTCCTGGTAGAGGCCTGAGGCTCTACAGTGGGATTCAGAGAGCTCAGCTATATCTTGGAGGAAATGAATTTGTTAACTATCCATTCTTAAGGAAGCATTGCTAAGGTAGACCCTCTACAGAGCTTCCACTAAAACACAGACAATACAATTTTCACCTCTAATCCATATCTCTAACTCAAAGCACAACAAAGCCTGTTTTAGCCCCCTCAGCTTTTATAACACAAAAATACCATCCATGGAGTAGCTTAAAAACAACAGAAACTTATTTCTTACAGTTTTGGAGGAAGAGAAGTCCAAAATCATGAGGCTAGCTTGCCAGGGTTCTGGTGAGAGCCCTCCTTCAGGTTTCAGCTTTTCAGACTGACAACTTCTTTCAGCTTCCTCACAGGGCTAGAGAAAGGAAGCAGCCTCCCACCTGTCTCTTATAAGGGCGCCAGTCCTGTTCCTGCAGGCTCCACCCTCATGACGTAACCTAATTCTAACAACCTGCCAAAGACTGCACCTCCTAAAAACATCACATTTGAGAGCAGGGTTTTAACTTAGGAGTTTTAGGAGAACATGAACATTTAGTTTATCACAGAGGCAAAAAAATCCTTTAGGGAAACTCCCTCAGTATACAGCTTCTTCTCCATCCCCATCCATTCCCTATACACTTATCCTAGTTCCCCATTTTTTAAGGATGGAGAAAGCAAACCAAATACCTTGATGACCAATACCTTGATTTTATTTGCCTTTCTTAGTATTGCACTGTCAAAACATGTGCTTTAGCTAAAATGTACTTTACTCTTCTGTTTTTGTTGTCTAAATCTGTTTTCCCCTTCACAATTTGCTAATGAGGACTCATTCAAAACTATAAACTACAATAACTGACAAATGGATGGATTATCCTGCTTTCCAGTATGTTCTGTTGACTCCAGGGTGGATTTTATTATTGTAAGTTAAACATCTTTTTTCATCTCTTACTCTTCTCAAGAAACTTAAAATCATTTGTGATCAAATCAAAGGTAGTTTGTTTGTTTGTTTGTTTGTTTTAAGTACAAATAGAAAGATGGAGTTGTAAAGGCTTGTTAGGACTCAAACACTGCAACTGCTCGCCTGAGGTGCGAAATCCATCCCCAGAGTCAGTCACTCGCAGACCCTGGTTTGTGCATACCCAGAGCAATCAAGGGCTTACCCAGGGTGGAGCGCAGCAGGGCTTTCTTACCTTGGGACACCCCAGTCCTTAATTCAGATACGTTATCTCTGTAAATGTTTTGTAAATAAGTTTTCCTGAAGATTTGGGGTTGAGGGATATATCATACCTTATGAACTAACTCAGCTTTCTACCACCCCACTTTAATTTCTACTTTGTCACTATTTTGTTCAATTGTATGAGGAATTCAAAGTATTTGGGTTTTGCTCTGTCAAAGAGCTGACCCCACATGTCCATCCCCAGCTCACTGTACACACATGAAATGTTGGAACTAGCCCATTAGAATGGTGGCGTAAAATCTTTTTTCTTTGGATTATAGATATTTCCAGTGTTATAAAGTCCTCCTCTATCAGTGTGGCAATAGAAATTGAAGGCAAAGAAACCATCTTATGTATAGCTGCTCAAATTTGGGTCCACTCAAGTGATTTAAATGAGAAGGAAAAACAAAGTAAGGCATACTCCTGATTCCTAACTTAATAAAATTTAAAGAATCCATTTATTTCAACTCTTTAAATGGGGGTGTACTTGGGGGAATAAGAGAGGAGAGTAGAGATATCAATAGCATCAGGTATCCAGAATATAGTTAAAACAAATTTCATTTTATAATCTAATTTATGCTCTGCATCAGGAATAGTAGTTTCCTCTACTGCCTGGTCAAAAAAGTGAAAACGTTTGTGTCTTGAGTAGAAAATGTGAATACAAGTTAACATGACTTTCACCTTTAGGAAATACCTATGCAAAGAAAAATCCTTAAATGAAAACTCCTGTGGTACCTATGTTTAATTTGGAATATTCCACCTGGTTCGGTAAATGTATTATTTACCATAAAATATGGTTCATCAGCCTTTACAAGTCTCGAAGTGGTTTTTGAAAGTTGTTTTAAAAATTATTGTTATTTTACATAGCATTGCTTGTGGTTGTTTGGCGTGGTGTTTTTTCGATCCATCTTTCAAACATGCATAATACAGGGTCAAATGATGTCCCTTTTTATTGCAAAATCTTTAATTATGAAATCATAAGGGTTTTGTAACATAACAATATCACACTCAAACACACTGTATGATATTTTAAGTGAAATGTTCAAATTGCTGTCCATCTCGTGTGAGACATTCCTGTCCCTACCAACCACCCTCAAGCAGGCATTACTTTGGCTGGACCCCGTGGAGTCCGACTTTTTCTGTTACTTACTATAGCACTGCTTTAAGACACTGATTTTCCCCTCATTCAACTCAGAGAGTGTATTAGTTTGCTTATAATTTGCCCTCCTCTATGTTATATCCAGCACAAAGTTTCCTTCTCGAATTACTGATCTTTGTGGTCATATGCATCTCCTGGGGGCTCAACTCTATTATTAGCCACTAGAGGGAGAATCAATTCCTGTGATTGGTCACTACTAGGAGGAAACACACAGTGTTCAGAGATTCCGATTGGTAGTTGCTTATCAAATAGATGTTAATTTAAATCTATTTAGAAATAATTTTTCAAAATAAAGGACTTTATTAATATGATTTCATAATAGACATTTTTCAGGTAAACTAATTAATTCCATGAGATTTCTCTTTCTCTGTCTCTCATACACACACACACACACACACACACACACACACACACAGTAAGGTGTGGAAAAAATAATGATTTTCTTATTTGCACTTGTTATAGATCACTATTTAGAGAAAGGTAGGTAGAAACTGGTATCAATACTTACTGTGCCTTTTCATGTTATTCACATATAGTGTCTCAAGTTAGATTGTGGAGTTTGTCATTCTGTTATCCATGTGTCTAATGCACATGTAGACACATATCCAGGTAACATTCTGAAAACAAGTGTGCCTTGTATGAATTCTATCATATTATTTTTAAGCATTAAATAAACATTATTAAATGATTAATAATGTTCAGTTAACACTTACTGAACATTATTACCATGATCCCAATATTGTTCAAAGTATCTTATTTGTATTAAATAATGTATTTTTATTTTATTGGCAATGAAATGAAGACCTGAAAAGAAACAGTTTTTAAACCAAAGCTTGCTTAAATACTATATATATATATATATATATATATATATATATATACACGCGCACACACACATTTGATTGATTTTAAAGAGAGAAGAAGCGGGGAGAGAAGGAGAGACACAGAGAGGAAAAGAGTGAGAGGAAGAAACATCTGTTTGTTATTACACTTAAGTATATATTCACTGATTGACTCTTTTGTGTGCCCTGAACAGGGGTTGAACCCACAACCTTGGCACATCAGGACAGTGCTCCAACTGGCTGAGCTACCCAGACAAGGTCAATACTATAATATGTTTGATTGTTTCTGTTTAGGTTCAGATTCTCAGGGTAGGAAACACACACATGCACACATATGTACACACTTATTTTATATTATTACTTTATCTGGATTTCTACCATTCATTAATAGGTTATTTTAAATCATTTTTAAATGCTGAAATGTAAACTTGCTTCTCCCTTCTCAAAGTCATCAGAACTGATGTTCTCCCCTTAACTCTGGTATTAGACCTACTGTATGACCCACTGCTCTTGTCATTCTCCTCTGTGTCCATACACAGGAAAGTTCTGAAATCACTATGAATCTAAACATTCAAATGCAACAGAGTTGATATAGATATTTGAATGTTTTGTATCATTATGTCAATATCATATGGGCTGATTTTATTTTTGGATGGCTTTTCTTATGAGGGCTATTCTGAAGAATTGACTGCTGATAGACTGATCTCCTAAAAGCAAAATGCTTTTTGAATTGCATATTAAAAGTCTGGCCAAATACCATAGGATCTTGCCTTTAACAGGAACCTAAACAACAAAACAAAGAAACAAGCAAAATATAGCCAAAGACACTGAAATAGAGGACAGGCTGACAGTGATCAGAGGGGAGAGGGGAGGGAATTTCAGGGGAACTTCAGGGGAGAATGGAAAGGGTTTACAGGAACAAATATAAAGGACATATGGACAAAAACTAGGGGGGTTGGAAATGGGAGGGAGGAGGGGAGGGATGGGTGGGTGGGCTGGAATGAGAGTAAAGGCAGAAAACTGTACTTGAACAATGATTAAAATAAAATTAAAAAAAAAGGTCTGGCCAAAACCAGTACTGTTTTGTCTGTCTCTAATTCCTTCTGTTCTAATTAATTAATGTTCTTTTTATAATAAAAAAATCTGTTCATGTTAGTTTTCCATTCCAAATCTTCAGTAAAACCCCCACTGCCTGCAGACAGAAATGTTACTTAATAAACTGGATATTCTAGGCTTCCATGTTCTGACCTTTGTCTGGTTTTCCAACCTCTGGTCTTCATCTAAACTGGGGTGTCTAACCGGTGGCCGGCGGGCTGCTTGCGGCCCACGATGGCTGTGAGCATAGCACAACACAAAATTGTAAATTTACTGAAAACATTACTTAGTTTTATTGCTAAGTGTTATACTGTTTTATTACTTAGATATGTACATTTTCTATATTAGTGATCACAAACTTGGGACCTTCTCCACAATTTTAAAAGATTATCAAAAGGGCTGCTGCATCATTAGGATTTTTATGTGAGGACTTTGCTTATATGTTATGGTGGATATCACAAAACTTATGCACAGAACATTTTTTGCTCATCAGTTTTCATTAGTGTTTGTGTATTTAATGTGTGGCCCAGGGCAATCCTCCTTCCAGTGTGCAGACACTGAAAGTTTGCACACCCTGATCTCAACTGAACTGCACAGTCCTGCTGTTTTGACCAGGGTTCCCCATTTGGGCTTTTCACAGGCCAGCCCTTAAATTAAAAGATTATCTTTTCTCCAACATATGTTTACTATGATTCTTTTTAAAATTTACACTTAGAGGCAATCTTCTATAGGTGTGGTGCTTCTATTGTATCCATCTTGACCTATGCAAATTCACTCATCCCTTCCCCCATCCCATTAGCAAATGAACCGTGTGCGGGCAGGCAGCACACTCTGTATTCCCAAAATGTCTGACAGTAAATAGTAGTAAATGCGCAATATTTTCACCCAAGTCCATTACTAAATGTTCTTTATTTAGAGACACATAATAAAATCATAAGTATGGATTTTCAAAAATATACGTGCAATTGTTTCAGACTAAATTTATAATTTAGTTTGATACTAAATCAAAGCCCCTTTATTAAAAAGAAACAAAAATTATACGTAATTTTGAAAGTCATTTTAGTATTATGAGCACAGATATAAAAAATTCAAATATGCTTTGAGTCAGGAGTTATATTTTACATTATTTGCAAAGTTTTATCTTAATTATGTGAGTAAATCATGGTTATTATTTTATAAATAAAATGACTGATGATAAAAGAAAGTATGGAAAGTAATTTTCTGAATCCAAACTACAAATGCACTTTAAAAAAATGCAAGATCAAGTTATTCACACTATTTATATTCAAATATATTTATTTTATAGTAGAAAATCCTTTCATATCTTGTAAGCATATGCACATTATTTTAGTGGTTGCATGACATTTCTATATGGATGTATTGTAATCAGTGTAATGTTAATATTTACATTGCTTCCATTGTTTCAATATTATAAATAAGGGAGCAAAAATATTATTATACATTTATCTTTATGGTAGGAATAGAAGCATCAAGAACACTGCCTGTCAGATAGTAAGAGTTTCCTAAGTGAATGAGAATGTAGTGGCAATTAATAGATTAATTTTAAACAGTAAATCTTTACACACAGATTTTTCAGGATAAAGGGCTGAGCAAAATTTATGTATATTTTGTAAAGAAATTAAATATTTTTTTTCAAATCTTACTACTTCACCTTTTCTTTTGGGAGACAGGTAAATATTGACATGTATTTCTACACTTGCATTTCTACCAGTCTATGACGAGCAGTGTTTGACAGTACTCCCTTCCCTCTGCTATAGACTGAATGTTTGCATCCCCGGAATAGTCATGTGTTGATGCCTAATACCCAGTGTGGGATGTGGAGGTGGGCCTTTGGGAGCTGGTAGGTCCTGAAGGTGGAGCTCTCATGACTGACATTAGTGCTCTCATTAAAACAATTCCACAGAGATGCCTAGCTCCTTTTGCTTTATGAGGTTACAGTGAGAAGATGGCCATCAATGAGGAAGGGAGGGGTCTCTTAGACACCAAACCTGTTGCCCCATAATCTTGGACTTCCCAGCTTCCAGTACTATAAAAATAAGTATTTGTTTTTTATAAGCCACCCAGTTTATGGTATTTTTGTTAATTGCAGCTTGAAGAGACTGACACCCACATCTTCAACAAAATGTACATTGTTATTCATTTTAATCTTTGCCAATCTGAGAAATCAAATATCTCATTACTATTTAAATTTGCATTACTTTGATTCCACGGATATTTTCATATTTTTACATTTTTTTATAATTAATGCTCTGTACCCAATTTTCTGTCAGGGATCTAATCTCACTGACTTAAAAGTTTTATTTAAGAAAATATTGATATTTTACTTTCTAAGTGCATTTTTCCAAATTATCCATTTCCTTTTATTTTATGTATGATTTTTTTGATGTACTATTTATTACTTGGTATATTTCAAGGTTTGTAGCTCTGGGATCACACTTAAAATTTTAGGGTTTTATTGTAATCTTACTATACATAAACTTCACTTAAAATTGCACAAATACATTAATCATCCATTTCCTTTAATTCTTAAGTTAACTCCCATTCTTTGGAGTTAGGATTGTATCTCATCCGTGCACCTTCTCCCACTTCTTTTAAATTTGTATAGTTAATAAATCTCAATCATTTTATTCTATACCAATAACTGTTTTTCATATTAGAGCATTCCAACCTATCATTTTTTTGCTCGTTCTTTCCTTAGTTTCTTGTCAATCTTCTTTAAAGAACAATTATACTAATCCCCAATCACTGAAACAGGTTATGGAAAAGTGGAATACTCATTGTGTGGGTTGGGTACTGAATTGGGAGCTGAGTACATAGTGCTGAAACTAGGAGACATGTTCCTGGGCCACGGAGCCTACAATGTCTGACATGTGAAAGGAAATTGACAAGGCAGGATCATGCACATGTTGGGCACTACAATGGAACCAGGAGGCCATGAGGAAGTTTGTTTTACAAAGTTTCCACCTAGAACATTTTTCAGAAATGTTGAACCTTCGAGCTATGCCTGGAGTTTAATCCCCTCCTCACTATGACAACCAGGTGATTTACATTTTTTTTCTTTGAAAGAAGCCACCCATTTTGTTTTATCATCACCCTTTATTTACCAATTGGTCTGAACTACTCACTACCAAGTAGCCAGAATATTTCATTTACATAAAGATAGTCCCTTTAAGGACAGCACTGCTCAGTCCAAGCTTTTATAAGCCCTGCCTTACTTTGTTCTCCCTGGAGCACAGTTCAGGTTCCTACCTGCACCTGTGGGCTCATTTGGAACACTCCATTGCTCAAATAAACTTCCTTTATTTTTTCATACAGCTTAAATATATTTATATTTTTGTTAACATATATCATTCTTTATTAATTTCACAATTCCACATATAGTTTTCTATACATCTATATCTATATCATCTATCTATCTATCTATCTATCTATCTAATCTATCTTTGCCAAAGACTTTTTACATGTTCTACACCAAATTTAAAAGGAGAGATAACATAAAGTTACTTCACATTATTTGTTAATGTAACATAAAATATACTTCTGGGGATATACCTTAAGAATCCTGAAATAACAATTCAAAAGAACCTATACAGCCCAATGTTCATAGCAGCACAATTTACAATAGCCAAATGCTGGAAGCAACCTAGGTGCCCATCAGTAAATGAATGGATCAAAAAACTATGGTACATTTACACAATGGAATACTAAGCAGCAGAAAGAAAGAAGGAGCTCCTACTCTTCATGACAGTATGGATGGAACTGGAGAGCATTATGCTAAATGAAATAAGCCAGGTGGTGAAAGACAAATACTATATGATGTCACCTATAAGTGGAACCTAATCAACAAAACCAACAAGAGAGCAAAATAGAACCAGTGTCATGGAAATAAAGAACAAACTGACAGTGACCAGAGAGGAGGGGGGAAGAAGAGGAAAGAGCAAGTCAAGGAAAATGTATACAGGACACATGAACAAAGACAACAGGGGGTGAGGGGAGGATTGAATGTGGAAGGTGGGGGAGGGTAAGGCAGGGAAGAGTAATAGGGAAAATAGGGACAAGTGTAATTAAACAACAATAAAAAAATTAAAAAAAATAAAAAATACAATTCATTAGTGTTTTTCATAATATACATATATTTTAAAATAATTAAAGGCATATAAGACTGAGCTTATTGTTAAATATGGAAAAGTGAAATATATTATGTATAATATCAATGTATACATGATAAAATGTAACAATATTTATATGACAATATTACCTTCTTTGATATTTTTAGGAGTCAGGGCAGAAATAATATTGTGTGGATCTTTTTATTCTTACTAGATTTTTTCTCCACCTATTTTCTTTTTAATTACTGAGAGGTGGGTATTAAAATCTTGATCTATAATTGTGGATTTGTTATTTCTCCCTAATTTTCACAACATATGAAAATTAGGGTTTTTTGATCATTTTATTTTTGATTTTCTGTTAATGAGTATGTATACATTTAACATTTGTATGTCTTCCTGATGAATAGATCCTTTCATCACCACAGAATTATTTACCTCTATTGATACTTTTCTCCCTCAGGTCAAATTTATCTAATATTATTATGTATATTCTGGCTTTTTCATGATTAGTGCTTGCATGGTATAATTTTTTAATTAAAAAAATTCTGGAACTTTATATTATATGTGCATCTTATATAAATAGCATATAATTGAGTATTGCTTTTTAACCAGTATAATAATTATTACTTTTGAGAAAACTATTTACTCCTTTTATATTTTCACTTATTAATTTTGCCATCATGATATTTTTCTTTACGAAGAGAAAATATTAGAGCATATCACCTATGGTAAAGGTAAGTAATATTTTGTGAAACTTTTTTATTTTTAAATTTATTTTTGTATTGAACTTATTGGGATGACACTGGTTAATAAAATTATATAGGTTTCATGTGTACAGTCCTGTAATACATCACCTGTATATTGTATTGAGAGTTCATCACCCCAAATCAAGTCTACTTCCATCACTGTTTATTCCCCCTTTACCCTCTCTTATTGGTAACCACCATACTGTAGTCTGTATCTATGAATTGTGCACTTTGTTGGCTTAATCCCTTCACCTTTTCCACCCGGCCATCCATGGTATTTGTTTTATTATTTATTTCTGCTGTTCTTTCTCCTATTTTCACTTTGATCAATTAATTATGCTTTAGTATTCCACTGTAACTCCTCTATTGACTTAGTAACTATAAATTTTTAATAAATGTGTATATGGCTACACTAGAGTTTATATATTTAGCTTATCATTGTTTACCTTGAGTAATATCACAGTTAACATAAGAATATAAGAATAGATTGTTTAAATGAATTGATGAAGTTCTATCAATTAGCTTATGGAGTGGTAAAGAATAAAACTCAAAATTTATGACCACAATTTTTAAGTTATCTTCTAAGAGATTGCCACTATATGTGACACATATAATAAAATAAAAGAGCACTCACTGATTATTTGATATTTAATATATAAATGATCAACTTGTCCAAGCTATGAATCATACAAAACATTTGGATCACATTCTTTGTTTTAAGAGAGGCATGGTTTTAAAATTAGACTATACCAGTTGCTACTTGTTAATTACTAACTTGCAAAGTTTATCTTTGAATTTCATTTTCCTCATTAAGAATTAAAGATAAGTGAATTTACTTCACCTAAAAATTAACTTAAAAAGAAATATTGTGAACAATATATAGGTATATAAATATTCACTCCTTTCCTGGACTTGGGATTTTTTTTTCTTTTCTGCTAGAGTATTTAAGTGTAAGAGAAAAGAAATGCAATTGTGTGATTTCATTTTTTTAAATGCGTATTTGTAACCTGTTGTGAGGGAGATTTTGTAAAACAAGGCCTAAATCTCCTTCCTGAAAAGTGGAATTTGATTTGTATGTGGACTAATTATTTTTTGAAAGATATATAATTAAAATATTGTGATTGTTAGAAGAACATACTAAATCTGGGTTGATTTATATTTTTCATTATAATGTCAAAATAAACAGGTATTAAATTAGACTCCTCTATTTTATTTAAATAATTTTGGTTATTTTAAAATAGCATAGAAACCAATAACAAACCTATGTTGTTTTAATCAGAAAATTTGCAATATCACAAATAACTAATGCCAGCTATATGTTGCTTGATTTTTTGTGAAAAATATAATATTCTTTTTAAATTTCAGTAACAAGCTCAAAGTGGTAAAGCTCTAGCCAGTCACTTAGCTAATTGTTTATCATATCCATCAATCTTATGAACATCCACATTATTCACTTGAATTAAAAGTAGAGGTTCTTTGAATCATTTTATGGATTTTCTGGCAATGAGCTAACAGAGAATATTCTAAGTAATTGGCTCTGTTTAGTATTACTTTGTGTATACTATTGTCTGGTTTTCATTCTAAATGGTTCATTTTCTTAACCAGACAAGGTCCAATCCATGGAAATAACCAGTTACCTAGTACTAAATCTTAGAAATATGTGCATCTATGAGAATGATATATGGAAAACTGAAGTTACTCTAAGATTCTCTTCGTAATTTATTTTATCACATTAAGGCAACCAGGTCAGCAGTGAGTAAAATTCTCTATATACTACTCTAGGTACTTTTGACACTTTTGAATACTGATAATTTTGAAAATTACTATTTATCCTTTCTAAATCCACAGCAGTTTGCAGCAGCAAAACTCCAAATATAACCCTGGCTGGTCTGGCTCAGTGGATTGGGCATTGGTCTGCAAACCAAAGGGTTGCTGGTCTGACTTCCAGTCTAGAGCACATGCCTGGGTTGTGGGCCAGGTCACCAGTAGGCAGCATGTGAAAGGCAACCACATATTGATATTTCTCTCCCTCTCTTTCTCCTTCCCTACCCCTTTCTCTAAAATTAAATAAATTAAATCTTAAAAAAAAGTCAGATATATTTGGCACAAACAGTTGAAAATGTCATGCAAAGAGTTGAAAAAATACTTTTCTGGAGGAATAAGTGTGGGATCCTAAGCTTACAATTGACCCATGAAAAATATGGGGTTATGGACATTGACCACACGTGAATCAAAAATCCACGTATAAATTTTGACCTTCTGAAAAGTTAACTAACAGACTACTGTTGACCAAAAGCCTTATTGATAACATATAGTCGATTAACACACTTTGTGTTGTATGTAATATACACTGTATCCTTACAATAAAGAAAGCTAGAGAAAATAAAATGTTATTAGAAAAATCATAAGGAAGAAAAAATATAGAGTGCTATGCTGTATTTAACAATACTGTGTCTGCATCATCTGTTTCCAAAATGAATCTTCTGTCAGTGCCTACATCAATGTTGTCTTACATAATACAAAACACTGTAAATACTATACATTTACTAACACTACACATCAAAAATTTTAAAAATGAGAAAAAATTCACATGAATCAATATAATGATACATACATTAATGAAGAAGCAGCAATATAATTGTTTTATGGTAGTCTACTGTAGTTGATATGATTGCTTTGTAGTAGCCAAGCACATACAGTAATGAATAAATTGTTGTGCAATTTTATAACGTACATTATTAGAGTCATATCCATAATACAGTATTAGAGACATTATTACATTCACTTACCTGTGATGATAGGCTGATATGCAGTTTCTCCAATTATGAGAGACAGACATACTATAATTTCTAAAAAGTAAAGTCTAAGACAGTACAAAAACTAATACATTGTTAATTGTATATTTAATATCATTCAGTTTGTACCTATTAAAGATAGGCTGGCCATTTCAATACCAGTCTTGCACATGACATTCTACACAATGGATATTTAGGTAATAATGATGATAATGCCACAAAAATGTCTCTCACCATTCTTGCCACACGTTAAATTTTCATGTGAAGACACTCATATACATACACAACAGATAAGCTTGTTAATGGTACGGCATGGTGACTGTTTCCTAGTCATTAAGTGGAAGTGGATCACCATAAAGGTCTTCATCATTTTTTGTTTCCACACTGAGTAGACTGAGGAAGTGGAAGAAGAGGAGGTCTCACTGTCTCTCTGTCTTCCTGTCTTGGTGGTTACAGATGTGGAAGAGGTGGAGCAGGTTCAAGGGGAGGCAGGAGAGGCAGGCACACTTGCTGTTAACTATATGGACATTGCATCATGATTTCTGTCTGATTATTATGCCTTTTCATTTCTCTAAACTGTTCCTAAAGGTATCAGTTTTTCCTCTGCCATTCACTCTAGTTGCAGTGCTGGTATTATAGAAGGCTTTATGTCATGAAAGTCAAAGACAGTCTTGAATAATCAGAACCCATCTGTCAGATTGTCTAATGTCAGTTTGTTCTCTTGTACTGTTTCTTCTACATCTGCTTCCTCAACATCTGGCAGAGGGTCAGAAGCACTCATCTCTATCACATTGTCCTCTGTCAGTTCCTCTGTTGTGGTGTCTGTTAGATCTACGTAAGTTTGGGTAAATTTTAACTTTTTATAATAGATTTGTGTATATCTTATGGCAGTATATGTTAAATACACTAGTAACTATATATATATTATGCATTCATGGCATAACTAAATTTTCTTATTTTTGATATTTCTAGTCTTAGTTTGTCATATTTTCAAATAGTCACAAATCTCCAAAAAATTCCAATATATTTATTTTTTTAAAAATGTGCATGTAAGTGAACCCAAACGGTTCAAACCTGTGTTGTTCAAAAGTCAACTGTACTTCTTCTTGTTTGTATCCTTTCCTTTGTATTAAAAAAAAAATGTTTCCCCTTCGACCTCTGAATGTGTTTGTGGAGTACTCAAAGTTTATACAATAAAGGCCTTTCCTGGAGCCTTTTCTGATTTCCACACATAGAGATTTGAGTCATATAGGAGGTACTCTGCAAGTATCATAGTCACTGTTTAGCATAAATGCCAACTTTTGTCTGAAGTTCTATTCCTTTCTCTCTTTAGAAGGCATGGTGCAACACAAATGATGAAATATTTGGAAGCAGAAATGTCAGACTGTGACAACAGGTAAAAAGTCCACAAATATGCTTCTTAGTATATTCCAGACACTGGATTCTTTGTCTCTCAAATATTAAAAAAAAGTATAGAAATAAGTTTTCTTTTGGATGAAAAATGCATATGAAATAATAGTAAATAATCATAATATATTATAACTCATTACATACTTGTAGAAAGTTTTCTAGTTTTAAGAGAGCTTTCACATGCAATCTCCAATGAGTAAACTTAGGAAAAATAAGGTTGTAGAATGAATTGACATTGTCTTAATATTTACACTGGTATTTACATATTTTCTTACCATTTTTGTAACCTGATTTTCAAATTAAAAAGTTTAACAAAACACATTTATTGCATTTCAATAAACTGTAGTGTCACACTATTTTTTAAACAAGTTTCTACCTAATATTAGATCAATTTAGAAAAAAGGGTGAAATTCCATGAAATGGAATTTATTACATTTACTACAGAATACAGTTTTCAGTGAATTGCTGCAGTAATGTTTCTATTCTTCACTCATCAAATAAACAAATAAAAAAGTGTGCTGCATTTAATGATACCCCAGGGATCAGAATTTTAAAAATGCATTCAACCTAACAGTCATTCAATACCATTTAGTCTGTGAAAATAAATTGAGTTCAACAGTTAAAAGAGAGAATTGGGTGTGATGGGAATGATTCCCTAGGGAAGAAAGAAGAAATTAATTTTCCTCAAATATAAGAAGCTGGAAAAAAGCAAATGAGATCATTTAATATGGAAACAAAATAAATTACTTTAAAAGAAAAAGTAAATCTAAAGATTGAGGAAGTAGTCCTTTATGTGAAATGTTTATTAAATACAAAGAGGATTCCATATTTTTACCTTTATTTTATAATATGTTTACTTTTTATTGTATTTAATTTTTTAAGCATTTTACTTCCATATTTTTAATATTTAGGTATTCACATTGATATAAAAATTACATTATTATAAGATATGAAATTAAAATATGGAAATATACCTAACAAACATCTCAGTACCTAGGCATTTGGTTAAGATGAAGATTTGGTTAGATTCCTCTTTAGGATTAATTACACTGAATCTTATCTTTTAAGATACCTATAATATACATCTCTTCCCTTAACACTTAATGTCATTTTAATGAATGTATGGATATAATTGTTATTCTCCATTTTTTACTTCTCAGTACTTCATATAATTTTAATGCATTACTTTACTCTATATACTTATCATTTATAAGAATCTCCAGACATGCAATAATATTCATAATATGGAAATAAAGAGTAAGAAACATGTGGAAATATACTTTTTGATATTTTATTTCACCACCTGAGGACACACAGAATTAACATTTTCTAACATTTCACATATACATTCTTCTAATTTACTTGTCTTCATCACCTAATTCTAAAAAAAGGGTAAATATTACTGGATTATATAAAGATAGCACATGCAAATCAACTCAGTATCATTTTTCACAAAACTGTTATAACTATTTGGGGGTAATTGTTGAAAATATTACAATTATTTTATATGATAGAAGTGAGTTTTCACATAATTATAACTTTCTCATTTCGGTAACTATTGGAAATTTACATAAAATTAATATATATACTCTATGTAGGTATAAAAATTACATTAACCTGACAAGTTTGAAGATGATTTTGAAAAAAAACTGACATTAAATATGATTACAGATTTAGAGTACAGAAGATGGAAGCATTCATATTTTGGGGTGTATGTTCAAATTTAATATTCAAGTTGGAACTTGTAGCTTCTAGACCCATTCAGGTTTTTTTTTCTTCCAAATCTAATTATTGAAATACTGGTAAATCATGTCAGTACTAAAATTTCACATAACACATCTGAGAAGAAAATAGAAAAGCTACTTTTTTCAATGTATAGGCATGAATATATATAAATACGAATGACTATGAAGCCAATGATTAAAATTTAACTTTCACATAATATTTAACACTATAGCAGGTGTGGGCACAGTAGTACTGCATATGGCACAAATTCAGCCCGTTTTTGTAAATAAACTTTTATTAGACGACAACTCTGTTCATTGATTAACATCTTGTCTATGGTTGCTTTCACCTTTAACAGCAGAGTTGCACACTTTGTGGCCTGCAGAGGCAAAAATATTTACTACCTGTCTCTCTCTTTTTTTAAAAAAGATATTAAACATCAACATGCAAGAGATACATCTATTGCTTGCCTCTCACACCCAGCCCAGGAATCAAACTGGAGACCTCTCAATTTGAAGGCCGGGACCCAATCCACTGAGCAATACCAGCCAGGGCTACTAATTTTCTCTTAAGATAAAGTCTGTAGACCAAATAGATCTTGAATTGCTTTCTTCTTGGGCAAAACCCAGGTAACTGACTCAATGCTTAGCATTAGTATAATGAAAATTAGTTACAATAATATAATAACATGGAAACCAAATATGGGTTAATAATACCATGGATTCATCAGGGGTTTTCCAGTTAAAGAAAATGCAACTATTTTTACGAGTTCATGATTAAATAGACTTGCATCAAAAATCAGTATTGCATTGATCACATTGATATGAATATTTGAAAAGACTTACCATACTCCACAGTGTATATCCATATAAGTCTTTCAGAACATGAAGAAATGAAGCAAGAGAAATAAAGCACAGACGAGCATGGGAACTCACCAGACTTCTAGGTCTTCTTTCAAGGGTCTTCTCTTGGCCAGCCTCGGCATGTTTGTTGGGAGGAACTTGATAATTTACACAAGCAACCTAATGCTTTTTCTCTCAGGTAAACCAAGTATAAAGTGAATAGTTTCTTCCAAACACTAGAGAAAAAGTATCTGTCTATAAGAGATTTTCATTATGAAAATATTTAAAGCTCCAGAGATTCGAAGCTATAGTTGCATGATCATTGTACCATAAAAACTCTTCTAATTCACACACAAAAAAAAATCAAGGTGATGTAAAACTCTTAGCTGCTTATATCTTGGAGAAAGCCTAGTAGTTGTTTAAGCAGTGATAATAACACATGAAGTTGTAACCAAGAAGAATAAATTAATTTAAATAATTTAAATAAATAAATTACTAAATTAAGTATTTTATAGTCTCTATGAATAGCCTTCAAAGTATCTTCTAGTTGTGGAATAATAGGCATTATTTCCTGAAAGCAAGTGTTAGTAAAGGAAATAGAAATTATAAACTTATAATCATCTCTTTATCTATCTATCTATCTATCATCTATCTATCATCTAATAGATTTATCCATACGCCCATCAGTCCATTCCTCTATCACTTTATCATCTGTCATGACCAAAATATGAGGAACCACAATCAGGTGTTCAGTAACTTGAAGAATACATAATCTATTTTCACATCTATAGTCTATAATAACTTTACCTGTATGTGTGCTTTTGTTTTCTGTTTTGTTCATCTTTAGCTACTCCTTGTTCCCACTTTTTAGGATTGTATAATCCACAATGTCATGTGCTATTATCTTGTTAGTTGAAAAAAAAAGCTTTATGCAAATGGAATTTCATGAGGCATGTTTTAAGAGATCCAATCTTGTAATATATACAAAGTATAGACTTATAGTATAATGACATTTAGAAACACTCATGCATATATCTATTTCAAGTAATCAGTCAAGTTTTACTTGTGTAATGTATTCCAATCACATGAAAGTCATAAAAGTTAGTATGATTTCAGAAATGACTGCTATTATAATAAAATACTCTGCAATAAAACAATACACAGCAAAAATATAAAAACATAAAAAGTATCATGCTCTTGATGCCTAATTTAACAACATTTCAGGTCAGCAGAGTTTCTGAAGATTTATTTTTTTTAGTTTTCCTTTTAAAAAATGCTGTTTGGAATACATTCAGCCAAATGATACACTATTCTCTTCATGGCCATAGATTGAGAAAATAGAGAAAAAGGTAGGATAAGAAATGAATAAATAATCTGCAACACAGTTTAATGGAAACCTATTGCACATTTTTAAAGTTCCCATAGCACCCATACTCCTTTTCTCAGATAAGTAATATTGTGGAATTTTTTATTCATACATTGTTTTTTTCCTCATATAATCTGGAGTTATAAGGGAGACAAAGAGAGTTGAAATACAAGGCCTATTCTCCTTTTGCTCCTTGTATCAGGGGACAAGAAATAAAGCAAGTCATCTGATTTAATCTTGTCTCTGTGGTAACTGGACTTCTGACTAAATAGACTACTTTTGTTCCTGCTACAAAGAAGGTACTTATCAATTGAATATTCTCAACAGCATGATCTTTGTTAAGAATTGCTTGAACAAAATAAATTCAGAAGCTTAGATTTATGGACATGGCTCCCTGGGAAATGACATGTAAGTTGAAGTATAAATAGACATGTTCTACAAGGTAAATGTTTCCTGATACCAGGGGTAAGACATCATTTGCCTCACATAGAGACCTTTTATTCAGAGACAGAGTTCATGTCCAAGGCAGGACGGAAAGACATGGAGAGCCACCCTCAATGTCCTAACCTCATCCTGCTTTGTTTGTTCCAACTAATTGTCTGAATCCTTAAAGTTATTAATGCATGTTAATACCAGCCAAGATCTCTGAATTTTATGAGTCTGAACTGACAATTTAATTTTTAGTATGAATTCAATATGAAATATGTATGATTAGTAATGAATGCAAATTCTCCTTCCTAATTAGGAAGTTCTGTAAGGACAGGCCCAAAGTCAGACTTGTTCAAATATCATCATCATTCACAATAAATAAATAAAACTCAATAAACATTCAAATTAATGAATGCAATAAATGTACATAAAATATATTGAAATGTACCACATGAAGTGCCATTATTCTATAAATATATGTTGTACAGCAACTGAATAAATTTGCTAAAAATTTATGGTTAATTTTTAGATAGTTACAAAGGTTTCCTAATATTTTCTATTGTTTTGCCATCATCTAAGCTTACTGAAAAAGTAGAACATAATGGCTGTCCAATGTACAATTTCCCTAAAGTCAGGTCTAATGTATGATTGATAGCTTATGTAATACTTAGTTTTTCAATAGTTTGTTACAAAATATATGAACTAACATGTTGTTAGAGAAAATAACATAGAGATAAACCTGAAAGGGGGGGTAGAGCAGAAGAAAGAAATCAAAGTTTATCGGATAATAAAATCATTTGCTATTGTTATTATATTTCTTTGATAAATACTTAAAAATGATATAGGGAGATCAGGTAAAGGGCATTTAGGGATTAGTCCTATGCTACAAAATTATTTGCCATGGGTAGTGTGTTGAGATATTTGTCAGGTGGACTGACAATGAACGTAAGAGTGATAAAAGGAACCCAGAAAGCTGTATATAAGAACCAATAGGTAACATTATTGGGTTCTTCCCATTTTTTAACTCATTTTGTCCTCATATAAGTCAATAAGGTAAATTGGTCACCCCCTTTTAAAGAAAAAAGGATTATGTTAAATGACTTGCCTAAATTCACACAGCCAAGAAGTGTGATGTAGCTGTCTAACGTACTTCTAAAACTACTTGGTTCTGAAATATGATAGACTGAGACTAATAGTTAAGGATAAGATTTTAAAAATTACAAACAATGGGTGGAGTATCTAATAAAAAATATATAACTAAGAAAATATATTAAATGTTTAAAACACAGTTACTAACTTTGAAAAAATAGATATAAGTACTAGCTATCTGTTGCTGATGACTTCTTTTATTATATGAAATCATGATTTTTCTTAATTGCACAGAGTTTATTTCAAGAAATGTACAACTTTCAAACATTCATTAATGCCCTCATTATCTGTAATGTAATGGGCTTGGCATGCAGTAAAGCACTAGGTTTTCTAATAGTAGCATTTATATACTAGAGGAAATTAAGTTTATTTAATTGGAAATTAGAGGGTATTTATTTACATAGAAAATTAGAAGCAGATGTGTATTACTTTTATTTTACAATATAATAGTTAAATAAAACATATGGCATATTAAGCCATTATATTCCACCAAAATGGAAAATAATACAGACATTTTAATGGCATCTATTTTACTAGAAGAATATTATATATATATATTTCACATAGGTTAAAATCAATTTATTTAAAATTTACAGTAAGGTAATTTTCAGTGTATTAACATAGTCTTATAAGCTATACCACAATATAATTTTGAGATACTTTCATTATCCCTAAAATAAGACACATTCCCATTAGCAGTCCCCTACCCTTCTGCCTCTCCCACACAACAATTCATCTTTCTGTCTTCATAAACATGCCTCTATTTTAATGGTAATAGTAATTTTATCAACATAGTAATAATGGATATAAATGTATATATTTAATAAAATGAAATATTTTTAAATAATTACATAGTATATGCTTTTTTTTGCCTGATTTCTTTAACTTAACATGGTTTTTCAGAGTTCAGCCATGTTATAGTATGTACTAGTACTTCATAATTTCTATTGCTAAATAATATTCATAGTTTGGGTATACTGCATCTTGTTTCTTCATTGTGACTTGATGGACATATGGGCTTTTTCCAACTTTTGATTATTATGCATATGGTGCTTTTAAACATTTGTATGCAAGTTTTTGCATTAACAAATTATTCCTTTGGATATATAGAGGTGGCTTTGCTGGGCTATATGGTGACTCAATGTTTTATATGTTGAGGAGCTGACACACTCGTTTCCAAACCAGCTGCATGATTTTGCATTCCAACCACCAATATAAGAGGATTTTAATTTCTCAACATCCTTGCCAACACTTGTAATTATCTCTCTTTTTTATTATAGCCATCATAATAAGTGTGTATGGTATCTCAGTATGGTTCAGTTTTCATTTCCTTAATGACTAATAATATTGAGCATCTTTGTATGTGCTTATTGGCCATTTGTATATCTTATTTGAGACATTTCTGTTCTAATTTCTGCTCATTTTTAATTGGGTTATTTGTATTTTTATAGTTGACTTTTAGAGTTCTTTATGAATTCTGGATACAAATTCTTTATATGTCATTTGCAAACAATTTGTTCTATTTTATGAGTTGTCTTTTCTCTTTTTTAAACTATTCTTTGAAGCACAAACACTTTTAATTTCAATAAAGACCAGTTTTTCTTTTGTATATTGTAATTTTGGTGTCCTATTAAAGAAACTGATACAGAGAGATCTGCTCAGATCACTGGGGAGGAGTAGAGAGAAGCCTTAGGAGGAGGTTGCCCAAGGCAAATGCTAAACATTCTAGGACAGGATTGGCTGAAAAGCAGAATGCCTCCAGAATGCATGGAAATGTGGGCCTGAAGATTTGAAACAAAAGAAGGGCTCTCTGGCTCTCTTCCACAAGAATGCCTGGATCATCTTGCTGCAGCTGCTGTGTTTCCCAATGGATGGTATTTTGTATGGGAAGGACCTCTAGGTACAGCCTAGAATGGGCTGGTCTGGCAGAGGATGGCAGGGTTTTCCTCCTTTGGGTACTCTAGCAGGGAGAGGCTCTGAGGCAGAAGCCTGCCATTCTTCCGAGACTGTGTAGCTTTTGTACCTTATATTGTTTTAGTTTGTACCTTATATTGTTTTAGTGTGCAAACTAACCCTATAGAAAATAATTTAAAAACTAATGGGAGAAATGATAGGATAACTCAAATGCTTGAGTTTAGTCTTAATTGATAGACTTAAGTGATTTATACATGTGCAAAGCTGTTATTCCAAAATTGTATAGTTTTTTGGATAAAGATTCCTTTCTTTTATCACCAAATCTTTGCCTTCAGAATTTTGCCTAGATGGTGGCAGTGGCCAGCAGGACCCCACTTGCTGTTCTTTAATAAAACTGTTCCCAAATCCAAGGTGATAAAGACATGCTCTTATGAAATCTTCTAAGGATTTTATAGATTTATCTCTTACATTTATGTATGTTACCCACCTTGAATTTCCTTGGGCACTGTCACTGCTTTCTTCTTTCTTATTTCTGTTTCAGAATGAAAATGGCCACTCTGCCTTTCCTAACTTTGTATTTGGAAGTATATAACTTGTTTCATTTCTCAGTTTTACAGCTGAAGATCACTTTGCCTTAGGATGAATCATAACTTGAGAATTCTTATTTAAATAATATTTGGATAAGACAAACTTTAGACTTTGAGTTGATGCTGGAACAAGTTAAGACTTTCGGGGATGTTGAGATAGAATGAACATATTTTGCATGCAAAAAGGACTTTTGGGGTGTCAAAGGTGAATGCTATAGACTAAATATTTGTGACCCCCTAAAATTCCTAATGTTGGAATCTCATTCCTAATGTGATGGTATTTGGAAGTGGGGACTTTGGGTGGTGCTTAGGTCATGAGTATGGTACACTCTCCAATAGGATTTAGTGCCCTTATCACTGAGATCCCAGAGACACCATTCAATCTCCTGCCATGTGAGGATACAAGAAGATAGATGGTCATCTATGTAACAGGAAGCAGGCTCTCACCAGACACTAAATCACTAAATCTGCTGGTGTCTTGATCTGGGAATTCTCAGACTCCAGAATTATGAGAAACAAACCTTTGTTGCTTATAAACCATCTAGTATTTCTGTTCATGCAGTTGAAGCAAACTAAAACAGTTACCTTGAAGATTGCATTTGCTGTAAGAATGCCCAAACCTGTAGAGAATTCTTATGAGTTTACTGGAGCCAAACTGACGATATGACAATAAGCAAGATATTGGATGCTCTGTAGTTTTGCGGTTTTTATACAATTAGCATTAAGAGGGAAACATATGAAAGTTTACATGAAGGTGGAGAAAGAAAGGCTGGGAAATCTCTATGATTGGATTATAGGAAAGTGTACAAGATCATGTGCTCCCTTGAGGGTGGTTATGCCTCACAGGAGTCTGAAAAAGAGAATTACTTTGGCATTTCAAAGGTGTGTTAACATAGATGCACAAGAATGAAGATCAACATTTTATAAAATAAGTTATATGCCTCTGTCATGACTACCTACTATGGCCTGCCCAGTTGGTTATTTATAATCAATCACCCCATGAGGTTATTTTCAGTTATTGAACTTGTCAGATTTAATGCAGAACACCTTTTTATCCACATAAGTTTGCTCTCTCCTGCTCTTTTGTAGTATTACCATGCAAATTATATCTTTATACATTATCAACAAGGATTCATATGTATTGCTTTAAACAGTTGCTTTAATGATTCAATAATTTTATTAAATTATAAATTTATGTTATAAATTATAAACAATAAATTAACATTATTAAATATCTTTATTAAATAAAATTATTGCCTTAATTTTAAATTAGATGGTACACTGGATTACCAATAAGATATGTTTACAGTATCCATTATACTATGTAATTACCTTACTGGTACTTTTGATCTTCATTCCTTCATTTGGTTTCTAATTACTCTGGGTGCTCTGATCTTGTCAGCATGTTGTTATAATTTTTGTCAATATCTTGAAAATAGAGCTTTTCTCATTGAACTGATCACTGAGTCAAATCAAATAGCCACACCACCTTAGAGTTGGAGATCAGCCAGATTGTCACTGGTTTGAATGAAATATTGACTGGGATCTGGGGATAGAGCTTTTAATGGAGCTCTGAATGAGATTGATTCTCTCATTTGGCTGTGAGTACTGATTTTCATGGCTACAGTGACAAAGAGCTAAGAATGCAGTGTATGGGGACTAGTCGCAAGTTAGAATGCCATAGATATAGCTATCCTATTGAGGTTTAATAGTTTCTCTTGGATGGGCACTTATCAGTTCACTGTGTGGATTTTGGTTAATTTCCAGAGTTCTAAAATGGTTGATTTTAGCTCTTTTGTCAGTATTCTTGTCATTTTTATGGGAGAATAGTTCACCAGAGCTTCATTTGGCCATACTGGAAGTCATTTTTTTAGGTATAGATGTTTATACTTTTTATTACAGAAAATATTAATGTTGTCACTTTGTGATTTTTAGGAAACATTGATCCATTGATACACTACAGGTTGCAGAATGATATTCTAATTATTCAATTCCTCCCTCAGTTATGAGCTGGTATACATAACATATAGAGAGATAGAGAGATCATACACACACACACACACACACACACACATATCTTGTTACTTGCCACTTTATAAAACAGAGTTATTTCCCTAGCACTGATCAAATGGGATCATAAGGTTTTTGTCTGTTTTTTTATTGCTTTTTTCTGTTTGTGTTTTTTGAGTACATTATGGATTCTTGAATTAAACAAACATATATTCTGTCTTTTAACCAAATATCCTTATGCTTAAATTGCTTCACCATTAGCCATTAGGGAGGCCCCTTTAAGTTGGTTCTTAAAAAAGTTTGAGTGTCTTAATCTTACTATCTTTAATAGTTTTGATACTTTTCTTCATGGTATTTACTTTGGTGTATGCTATTTTTCCAGGGTATCCCTGTTCCTTTGTTTACAAAATTGATAATTAGAGACTACAGTATGCATATTAGGATTACTCATTGCCATCAGACTGGACATTATGTCAAAGAAAAGAAGACTAAAGCTCTGTAAATTTAAGTAAGAGTTTTATTTAGGTCTTACTAATGAGGAATATAGGCTGGGGACATGAATTCAAGAAATCTTGGAAGAATGTTCCAACATTGAAAATGTGAGGAGCACTTACATGGTAGAAGAAGGAAAAAACTAAGAAGTCAATTGCATATTATTTCAGGCACAGAGACCTTCTCTAAAGGGAAGGCAGGGGGTCTTATCAGGCAAATTACCTTACTAGTGTGGGTTAGAAAATTCCAAAGAGATTGATTAAAAATCCCACTCCTGGGAGAGGCTGAAACTGTAGTTGAATTAGGTATTAAAGCTAACTATGGTGTTGTAGACTTGTAGCAAAAGTGATACCATTTGGGGTCTGTGGTTTTCTCTTTAACAATTCTTTTCAGGCATTTTAGAAATAGGACATAAAAATATTTCACACAAGTTTTTACATGTGTGTGCATGTATGTATTGCCAAAGAAAAATTGCAGAAGTTAAACACAAAGGCTTTACTCAGAACTTTTGCAATAAGGCAAAGAAATTAAACACAACTCTCCTGAATAAAAAAGGCAACAGTGTATTTAAGTGCTGGGGTGGGCTTGTGGAAAAGAACTGGAGGACATTGTCCTTAATTCATATCACACTAGGGTGTGCAGTTAAATTACTGTATTTCAAAGTTACTTGAAAGAGATTTTCTCTGTGGTATATACACTCAATATAAAGTTAAGTTAGTTTGTTTTAGTTTATTATTTTTATTTTTGAAGATAACTTTCTTTTTTATGAAAAATAGAAACATTTATTGAAGATGACATGAGATACAAGAAACATTGTACATAGGACAGTGACATCTCAGTTGCTTTCAAAGTAGGCACCTTGAGACCTCACATGGTTCTCCCAGTGTCTTTTCCACTGTTCAAAACACTCTGCAAAATCCTTTGTTGGAATCACCAGCAGCTGTCCCGTCATATTTTCCTGAGTCTCATCACTGGTCTGAAATCTTTTTAATTTCAAAGATGATTTTAGTTTTGGGAAAAGCCAGAAGTTCCAGGATGCCAAATCTGAGCTCTAGAGGGGCAGGGTGAACTTGGTGATTTGATATTTCACCAAAAAACTCTGCACAAGATGTGATGCATGAGTGGGCACATTGTCATGTTGAAGCTCCGGCTCATCAGTTGCCCATAGCTGCAGCTCTTTTTATTGTATTCCAACTGTCAATCAATGAAGAACATTGAGGTACTACTCCTTATTAATTGTTTGTCCTGGAGGCACATACTTGTGATGGACAACACTTTTCCAACCAAAATACACAGTTAACATGGTCTTAATCTTGCTGTGAATTTGCTGCATCTTCTTTAGACATGGAGAACCAGGCTACTTCCATTGGGAAGACTGGGTCTTCTTTTCCAGATCATAACCATAGGCCCATGATTCAACTGCTTATAACTTTCTTAATGTAAACATATTCTCTTGGTTCCAAAATCAAAAGTATAAAATGGTATATTCAGAAAAGCATATTCTATTCCTCCATGTTATCTTCTCCCTTTCTATAGATAATATTTCCCTATATGGTTTATTGATCCATTGTTTTCAGTATAATTACTATGCACAACTATATATGTTTACATATATAAATATATATATATTTATACACATTTCAAATGTTTAGCTCCCTTTCTTCCACAATCTGAATATTTGTGCCCCCTCAGAATTTACATGTTAAAACCTATTCCCCAATGTGATGGTATTAGGAAGTGGGGCCTTTGGGAGGTGATTAGGTCATGAGCGCGGAGCACACAAGAACAGGATTAGTGATTTTGTGAGACCCCACAGAGCTCCCTCTTGCCTTCTGCCATGTGAGATTACAGTGAGAAAACGGGTATCCACCAGGAATCAGGCTCTTGCCAGACAAAAAATCTGCAGGCACCCTGAATTTCGATTTCAGAACTGTGAGAAATAAATGTATGTTGCTTGTAAGTTACCCAATATATAGTCTTTTTGTTAAAGCAGCTATAATGGATGAAGACGTTCCCGTTTCCATATTATGTTAGCTATGCACACTTTTCTCCACATTGATCTTAAAAAGGATAATACATGTAGCTCACTTCATAGTGGTATATAGAGATAGAAGTCATCCATTTTTTTAAGTTGGAATAGTATTTGTATGTTATTTTCTTAGGTGAATATAAGAAGTTATATTCAATCAGTTTCCTTGCTAATGATTATTTGGTCATTCCTATGTGAGATTATTATTCTCACAATATCTTTGAGACTTTTTTCTTGAACTCTTAGAAGAGGAGGGTGGGCTAAATCAATTTTTTCATTTTTGTAATATAAAGGTATTTTTCCTATAGTTTTTTTCCCAAGTGTTAAAAAAATGTTGCTTCATCTCCTACCTAACTTTTACCTAGTTAGTCTCTTTTCTTTTGTTCCTACAGTTCCTGTTGGTTCAATTTAGATTTTACTTTCAGTATTCTTCCTTAGGTCAGGGCTTGATACTTTCTGGATAAAAGGAGTTATAGTTCATTCATCTGAATAGTTCTCAGAACCCGAAACAGTTCCTATTGTGGTCCTGTTTCATCCTAGAAAACTCCCTCCCCATTTTATGGGCTGTTCTGAAATTGGCTTACTGACATTTTTACTGAGTAGCTTATGGCACTTGAGATTTTTCTGCACCTTTTAACAGTTGTTTTCCTATTCTTTGAAGTTTTCTTTTAATTATAAAACTAACAAAGTCATGTGTTTACTATAGACATGGAATTTTTATGTAACCAGGATATTAACTTTATTGGTATGATATTTAGTAATTTACAAAATATTTCAGTTTGTTTCATTTTTACAATCCTAATGGCCCCAATTGTATATTCATATAGTTTAAGATATCTGCCATCAACGTCCAAAGGAATCTGTATGTGGTAGAGTCATAATTAAACCCAGCTTCGAAGAGGAAGCCGAAAGCATGCTTCACACCATCATGACTGACAGCTAAATCTCTGGTAGGTTGAATGTAGACAATTCTATCAATCTGATATAGTTTCCCCATGTTTTTGAGACTTAAAGGAAATAGCTCAAGAATATCCTAAACCAGCAATATTTATGTTCTCAAATTATAGCTCCAAGAAACTCGAAATAGTACGTATGTGAGGGACAGAGCAAGTCACTATCACCACTGAGAAGTAATGAAGGATTAAGTCTCCTGTCTCCTCATTTAGATTCCTATACACTAATTAAATTGAAAACATTCCCTGAAGGGAACAGTGAATTCTCTGCTGTTATACCTCACTCATTAAAATATTCTTCTTTTAGATGAAAAAAGGCCAGTTGCCTTCAGGAAAGACTGCCTTTTGAATTTCAAAAAAAAAGTTCCTGCACTCTTTACTGCCTGACATAATATAGAGAGAATAAAACTATTTAAACCTCACTGGCTCATTCATTAGTTTGCAGCAATACTGAAGCAAAAGTAATTATACTATTCTTAAGTATCCCATGGTTCTGGGCAAGACGTTTATCTAAATTTTCTCACTGTTACAGAATTATGGATTGTTATGAGATGCTTTCATTATTCTAGTATTTCATCTATTAACTTCTGACCCTAGATCCTTGAATTGTGAGGTAGAAATCAACACTGTCAAATATAAATTATTTCATATAAAATAAAAATAAGGGTTAAAGAACTACAGTCTGGTAAAATTTTGGGTCATGTATCTATCAACAAAACTATTACACTGAGGGACCATGTATTGGCTGACATAAAATATATTCTCTATTGCTAACAATTGTAACTGTAGTAGTCTTGATCCAATCAAGAGACAGTAGGTCAAAAGTGAAAATTTAAAATAAAATTATTAGATTTGATAAAATAATTATAAGAAATCTATATGGTGCCCTATGACAAAGGGAAAGTGCTCGAGAGAGATGAAGTTTTCTGACCTCATTGATGATAATAGAGTACGTTTGGAACTATAAATTGATGACAGAGAAAGAACCTAAGCAAATTGTTAGGTCACATGAATAGCAAATAACAAGATGATGAGGTCATAATAGCTGATAAAAATCTTTCAAATAGGTTATGGCCATCACTGTGTATTTGAGGTCTTTTTCTTTCATACTATGCAAGTTGCTTAATATATTACCCAAAGACTTTCATACTGTATTATTTTCCACTGTGGCTCAGCCATTTTTCCCAATAATAAATGCTGCATGGGTAAAATAAATGATATATAATTAATGACTAAAGATAATAGATAAAGGTAAATTCAGAAACAGAGACTCAAATATAGTACATTGACTTAATTCAAATTATTTTAGGTGAACATATAAAATATTAATTAGAGTTAGGCTTTAGAATCATATTTTATAAGTCAAATCCCTGGATTTCCACTAATAGCTTTGTGGTTTGGGCAAATAGACTAAGATCTCTATCCCTCAGGTTACTAAATTTAAAACATGGGGACAATAATAAGATCTGTCTTACAAGGTGTGATGTAACCAATTTAATTAACTATAAAGATATAGAACTAAGCAGAAAAATAATAAATACTCAACAAACATAACTATGATTACAACTATCAGTACCATAGGTTGATCAAGTAGAATTTGTTTAATGACTCAGAGGGTGTTGATGAAAATGATGAGCTGAAGTCTTGTCACATTAAGAAATATCTCAACTTTAAATTTTTCTTAATATCAGATATTAAAATGTAGCTGTTAAGAGAGACAAAGAATTTTATTATTGAATCACATTTTTCTCTGGGTGACACCAGAAGAAAGTAAATCCCATAGATAGATACACCAGTGGGGAGGAAGAGGTCATATTCTACACACAGGAAAGCCCTGAGCCACAGATGGAGGTAGGCCGTTGGAGCATGTATTCAACAAAGACAGATTATGCCAGGAGAGCCAATGTAGTTATTGTTTGTTATGTTCAAACAAAAAGCACAGCAATAGAGCACCCTGAAGCAAATTCAAATTATACTTCAGATAATGACATATGCCACAGTAAAACACCACTTCACATTCATTAGGATGGCTATTATTAAAGAGAAAAGAGAAAGATAACAAGTGTTAGCAAGGATGTGGAGACATCAGAACCCTCATGCATTGGTGGTAGGAAAATTAAATGGTATAGTGGCTCTCAAAAACAGTATGCCATTTCCTCAAAACATTGAACATAAAATTGGCATAAGATCCAGCAATTCCAACCAAGGATTTTGCAGTGTTTCGAGCAGTGAAAGACACACTGGGAGAACTGTGTGAGGTCCCAAGGTGCCTACTTTGAAGGAGACTGAGGCATCATTGTCCTGTGAACGTTTCTTGTATCTTCTTTGGTAAATGTCTCTGTCTTTCATAGTACATGGCTGATTACTTTCCAGACAGACTCGATCCCTCAGATGACTATTGTTCTGGATCAAAGACCAAAGGAGATGTTGGGTGTGAGAGAGTCAGTTACGGGGGGTTACCAGAAAAAAAAAGAATTCAAAGTAGGGGCTCACACAGATATGTGTATACCAACATTTATAGTCACATTATTCACAATAGTAAAAAAATTTTCATAGAAAGATGAATGGATGAACTAAATATATTGCCTTTGCATGAATTCTAATCACGTACAATTCACTTTGATCCTGCATTTGTCATTGCTGCCCACTGTAAAAGAAATAGGTTCTAATCAAAATGTAAGTTTAATGTCTGTGTCAAGAATAAAATAAAAAAAGAGAATAGAGGAAAATAAGAGGCATCAGTGACATCTTAATATTTCTATATGGAAAATTTCCAGGCTTACATAAGGACTAAGAGTGTGAATAAACAAAGTAGCTGTTTATCTTTTAGATAAACAGGGTTTAGGCCGGGGCTGGTGTGGCTCAGTGGATGAAGCACCTGCCTGCGAACCAAAGGGTTACTGGTTTGATTCCCAGTCAGGGCACATGCCTGGGTTGCAGGCCAGGTCCCCAGTAGGGAGTATACAAGAGGCAACCACACAGTGATATTGCTCTCCCTCTCTCCCTGCTTACCCTTTGTCTAAAAATAAATAAATAAATTCTTCAAAAAAATAAATGAACAGGGTTTAATAGAATTCCATTATTTTTCAATATTGCTAATATTAAATTCTTGAGCAGGAAAGTTTCCAAGAGGTTTAGAATTTACTAAAAATCAGTCATGAAAAACTGTCAAAAGATCCATACTTGAAATATAAAGCACTTTTCTGGGTAAGCACCCTTAGTATCTTATTAGAGAATCTACTTTGGGACCCTGTGGTACTTTAAGTATGTTAGAGGAGAGATGGGGATGGTTTTGTGTGCAATATGACAGTATGTATAAGAGAAAAGAAGTTACTAAAGACTGCCCAGCAGTATTAAATATATCAAATGGAATAGATCTTCTTAAAAATACAATAATCCTCTTTGTGGACATCAGTGGACAGGAAATAAAGAAGTGGTGAGGGTTGAAAAATCAGACATGCTAAACTCCAAACTTCAATACATGATAATGACCAGGAAAATGTACCAGTCACTGCATTCTTGATAGGGGGAAATCATGTGAGAAAATGTCCATGAAATCTAGAAATTTATTTTTGTTCCTGTGGCACATTTCATGTTAAGACCCTGTGTAAAACTCTTGAACACAGTAATTTTTGGAATCCCTGGATCAGCGTCTAGTTATCACACTGTCAGTCGCCAAACTTTGTTGATTGCAGCCTACACACACTCAACATTCTCAGGTGTTCTGCTTGTTGCAGGCCTTTCAGCACATGGATCACTTTTAACAGATTCTTAACCACTTTTGAAGCATTTGTGCCATACTTCTATTTGTGCTGCATTCACTGCATCATCCCCAAAAGCCTTCTGAATCATCTGAATAGTTTCTGCAGAGAAATGTTTGATGCAAAATTTGATGCAGATTCATTGCTCTACTTGCTCAGTCAATTTGAATGTGACATCCACACAGTACACATGCTCACTCAGCGGTGTCTATTGCCCCCAGTGATTAGTACAGTGAAGTCGTCTTTGTCACACATGCACATTCTAGTCCACTCTCCTTGGCTGCCAGGTTTCATTGATGTCGTGTAAACTGTTCTTGTTATATTAACAATAGATAAACTTTTTCCAGATAGATTTTATATGTACATGTTACTAAACTTTTGTTTGTTTTTCTCTTGTTAATTTGTCTTATATCAATTTAATTATTAGGCCAACAACTTAGAAAGAGAATGCAAGTTTTTTCTTCCCTATGTTGTTTTATGTCTTTAAAAGTATTATATGACATAGGTAAGTAGTGTTTAATTTCCAATAGTTGACCTGAGTAAATATACATGGAAACTCCTGGTTTTGTTTAAGTTTCCTTGTCGTTTGCATCTGGAGCACTACAAAAAGCACAAAAGAAGATTGACCCAGTTTTTGCAGAAACTATATTCATTTAACATAGACTCCCTCTCCTAGTTTTTAATGTTAACTACAATCGCTTTTATGAAATGATTTTTTCTTTTTAATTACAATATCAGAGATTTCATGAAATAAATAGAGGAAGAAAGAGCTACCAGTCTCTTGTATTCTACCTGATGTAAAACTTAAGCATTCAAAGCTGCAAAGAATTTTTATGAAATTATTTGAGCCAAACTGATGCCAGGAAGCAAGATCTCCAATGCTCCTAAGAATAACACTTTGCCACATCTTTTATGCATTTGAAATTAAAGAGGAAATGTAAGGAAGATTATAGGAAGGCAGGCAAAAAATCAAGGCAGAGATTAAATTACAAGATAGTTAATAAGGTCATGTGTTCTCTTGAGGGTGGTTTAGTCTCAAGGGGATCTTTTTAAAAAAAGGCCTTTTAAAGGTGCTAACCTAGATGCATAGAATCAATGGACAAGGCTTGTTTAAGTAAAGGATAAACCTTTACTAAAGACGTTATGTGCTGGGGTGTTACTACCCACTATGATGTTCTCAGTTAAGTATTTATGATCAGATCGCACTGTGAGGTTACTTTCAGTTAGATTTATTACAGCACCCTTTTTTCATTTACATAGATCAAATTGGGAAAAATTATCATACCATCAATTGATAGATTAGATATTAGGTAATTCCTGTCTTTAGGCAGATGTTGGGGATTCTCTGTGTGATACAATACATAGAGGATACTAATTTTGAGTGAACTTAATGGATTTTCTAATTTTAAATGTAGTGTTTCTCTACTCTTTTAAGCTTATGCCTAGTAGTTCCTCCTGCTCTGGTAATTAATTATGTTTTGTGAGTTCTTTCTTTCTGACCTTTAAGTAGAGTTGTTGCCAATGAAAAATAAGTTATTGCAATGTCACAATGCGAAGAATTTCCTGAGACCCAGAGGATGGGATTTTATAGTAAACTTTATTGATAATGTAAAATTAATGGGGGCTCCCCTCCTGACTTCCCCATGTCCCTTCTCTGTCTGTCTTGCCACTGAAGAAGTCTAATTGTGTCTTCAGTAAGGCCGAGACAAAAGCCAGTGTCCAGAGTTTGTGCTCTGTATTAAAGTCCAGTCCAGTCTGGCATCTGACTAGTTTAGTGTGTGTTCCCAGCTGCAATCCATGGCTGTGCTGTGGTATTCAAATTCCTGCCTGGAGACTGCATGTGGAGTCCACATGTGGAGTCCATGCAAAAATTGGCCACATGGCTGCTAAGGCTACACAGCTATAGAGAGAGAATAAGCTAGTGCATGGGGTGAGTATGAGTCACCCAGGTGAGAGAGAGAGAGAGAGAGAACTTCTGTGTTCTCCTGGGATTATATTAGTTTGTGTTTGGTATAGAGCAAGTGGTTTTTTAAAATAACCAATTAATTTCTAAGGCTTTTGTGGACTTTGGATGAGTCCACATTGCCTAGTTAGATTGATAGGTCTCTGTGGTCTATCACCTCCCCCTTTGCCTACTAACAATCTGGTCCCAGAAGGAGGAAGAGGTTAGTATTAATTCCCTTGGTGGAGTAATGCTGTAATCCCCTGGACTATGAAAAGCTGTAGCAAGCTAACTCTTGCTTTCTATTTTATTAAGCTCAGTGTCTAAGTCCCTTTGTTCATTTTTTAAATTAATAATCTGTGAGGACTTCTGGTCAAAATGGAGATATAGGTAAACATGGCTCACTTCCTCACAGAACCACTGCAAACATTACAACTAAAATATAAAACAACTATCACCCAGAACAATCAGAATATCGACCTGTGTGGAAATCCAACATATAAATAATTTTAAAAGTCACTTTCATTCAGACAGGTAATATAGGCAGAAATTCAGAACAAGGGTCCCTCCACACACACCCCACACACAAGTGGTAGATAGAAATCGGGAGGGATACTTAGGGAGCAAGGGATCCCAGCTCCACACCAGACCAGCAAGGCCAGCGTTCCAGTGCCACTAAGATAAATCCCCAAACTTCTGACTACAAAATCCAGTGGGGTTTGGGGGGGCAGAAGAAACCGTGAGATTATCAGGAATCTCCTCTTAACGAGTCTGCAACAGACGTAGGGTTACTCGGACTCACTCCCTCTGGGCTCCAGCACAGGGACCGCTGCTGGAAGGGCACTAGTGGCATATGAGGAGTAACTGAAGGGTCTGGCATCAAGGTGAGTGCTGGGGGACAGCTTCTGTCTAGATAAAATTCCAGCGGCCAGGCAATGGCCATTGTTCCTCTTTTGAGCCCTCCCGCACACAGAGAAACAGAGTGGTAGCACCATATCTGAGACTCCATCAACCTGGTTCACACAGGTTGTCCCACCCTGGTGATTATCTAAGTCTCTGCCTAATCCAAGTTATGGATGCACTTTAAAACTTTATGCCATTCTTCTAAAACAGGGAGTCAAAGAAGCTCTACCTATTACATAGAAACAAATACAGGGAGGATGCCAAATTGAGGAGACAAAGAAATGTGGGCCAAATGAAAGAACAGAACAACGCCCATCCCCCCACCCCCCAAAAAAGAATGAAATGAAATAGAGATAGTTGATCTATCAGATACATAGATCAAAACACTGGTGATCAAGGTTCTCAGAGAACTCAATGAGTATGGCAACAACATAAAGGAAGAAATGAAGGTCACACTAAATGAAATGAAGAATAAACCACAAGAAGTTAACAGTGAAGGGAAGGAAGCTGGAATTCAAATCAATGATTTGGAACATATAGGGAGAAATAAACATTCAACCAGAACACAGTGAAGAAACAAGAATTCAAAAAAATGAGGAGAGGCTTAGGAAACTCTGGGACAACTTTAAACATTCCAACATCCAAATCATAGGGATGCCAGAAGGATAAGAGGAAGCAAGAAATTGAAAACTTATTTGAAAAAAATAATGAAAGAAAACGTCCTTAATTAGGTGAAAAAATAGACATACAAGTCCAGGAAGCACAGAGAGTCCCAAACAAGTTGGACCCAAAAAAGGCCACACCAAGACACATCATAATTAAAATATCAAAGGTCAAAAATAAAGAGAGAATCTTAAAAGCCACATGAGAAAATTAGAGAGTTATCTACAAAGGCATACCCATAAGATTATCAGTTGATTTCTCAAAAAAAAAAGCTTTTCAGACAAGAAGGGACTAGCAAAAAATATTCAAAGTGAGGAAAAACAAGGACCTACAGCCTAGATTACTCTTATCTAGCAAAGCCATCATTTAGAATGGAATTCTGATAAAGTACTTCCCAGACAAGATAAAGCTAAAGTTCATCATCACCAAGCCATTATCACATGAAATGTTAAAGGGACTTATGTTAGAAAATTAGGAAGGTCAAAACTATGAACACTGAAAAGGCAACAAATTCACAACTATCAACAACTGAATCTAAAAAAAAAAAACTAATCGAACAAGAAAAACAGAGACAGAATCATGGGTACAGAGAGCATTTTTATGGTTGCCAGATAGAAGGGGGAACAGGGAGAATGGGGGGAAGAGTGTAGGGATTAAGAAATACAGAATGGTAGGTACAGAATAAGCAGGGGGATGTTAATAACAGCATAGGAAATGGAGTAGCCAAAGAACTTATATGCATGACCCATGGATGTTAACAACGGTGTGGGGATTACTGGAGGGAATGGGGTGTGCTGGGTGGGTGGGGGAGCAAAGGGTGAAAAATTGGGACAACTAGAATAGCATAATCAATAAAATATATTTTAAAATAAAAATATAAAATGTTAAAAATTAGTTAAATACCTACAGTAGCATTGTGTCATTCAGGATTCTCTTTTCATCTCTTAGTCTAGTCACATTGTATTTAAGTTCCTCAAAAGCATTTGGAACGCTCTTTTCTTTCCTTGACCCTGGGTCATTTCAGTTTAACACTTGGGCTAGACTTTTATATGATATTATCCAGAAATCTTCTGTATCCTCTTTCTGTTTACTTTCTTCTCTCACTTTTGTCTTTATGTTGACTAACTGACAGTGAGACTTTATAGGGCAAAAAGTAATAGAAATCATGTCCTTTGGTTAAAACCAATATCACACAGAAGTGAAAAGAATAAACTTCTTTTTTAAAAATTATACTTAAAAATCAAGATATATAAGTCTTGATTTATACAGCAAATTTCACCCTTGGTGCACAGGTCTGCAAGTCTGGACAGATGTATAATCCTCATATTACATTTTTAATCAAGATTAATAGTTTTATCACAAATATATTTCCACTGCTCTTGCTGTAAAAACTTCTATCAGACAGAATTTAACAGGCAAAAAAAAATCTTATTTAAGACAATTACAATAGAGGTCAACACTATTGCAATAGGGACACAACTGGACACAACTCTGCTGAAACAAAAGTCAGGAGTGTGTTTAGGAGCTGGTGTGAAGTAGTGAAGAAGAACAACGAAATATTAGAGGTGAGGTAGGTCAGCATGAATAGACCATCTGAGTTTGCTAACTGGTGCTTATCCAAGTTATTCTCCTACCCTCTCAGACAACTGGAAATAGGGGCTCTTTCTTGATGATTACATTTCAAATGGATGGCTCCCAGATCCTTGAGAAATACATCATTTGGATTGTAAAACTGGCAAGAAGCTGTGAGAAGATTTACATCTCTAAGAGGCAGAGAAATAATTTACAACTAAAAGTTTTCTGAAATAAATGCTCTAAGCAAAGGAAAGTCAGGGGTATACAGTCTGGAAGAAACCTTGCTCAGTTTAATTAGGCTGAGGGGAATGTTAAGGCCTTAGTGACCCTTTTGTAATCAACCAGTTCCTTTACTCCAGGCATTTAGAAATGACTCAGCTTTTTTCCGCCTTATGCAGTTTATATTTGTTTGAGTCTGGCTCATTAAAGTCTGTATAAATAATTTCATATTTATCTATTATCATGAACAAGGGAACATCCCTGAAAGGATTAACTCATACATGTTTGTGTCTTTCCACACTGCCAGATTTATGCGGGTAGACACCCAATAAGCCAATAAGGTCACACAGAGAGGGATAGCTTACACAATAGATGGCAGCAAAACCAGCATCCAGGGTGAAGCCCCAGTCACTGGCAGCTCCTACAGGTGGAGAGGCAGGCATTGGTCTTAAGCCACGTGGCTAGAATGGCAGCATGCATCAGGAGAAGTGGGCTCTGAGCGTGACCCATTGTACAACCAAGCTCCAGTGTTAGGTCTGAGTTCTGATAGCCCACAAGGGTCAGAGTTTGCACTGATATTGATGTCCAAATGGGGTTCTTATCCATGTGTTCAGACTTGTGGGTTTGGGTGGTGTTCTGGGTCCCTCTTAAGGGCATTCCTATTATACCCCATTACCTCAGTCTTGACATAGCACTTGACTGCTTGGGGTGTGTCGAGGCTGACAGTGACTCCATACTGGATCTGCTCTGCTCTTGCTCTACATATCCATTTTCTTGGGTCCATCAGTAGTTCGTTCTTTTTTATTCTTGGGTAGAATTCCATTGCACAGGTTAAGTGCACTGTATTTTCCCAATCCCCAGTTGAGAGACATTTGAATTATCTTCAGAGGTAAACAATTATAAATAAAGCTGTTTTTAAAAATCACATATATATTTTTATAAGAACATACATTTTCATTTTAATTGGGCAAGTATCTAGTAGTGGCATTGTTGAATCATGTAAGTCTATGTTTATCTAATTAAGAAACAATAAACTATTTTCCAAAATATGTTTTGTATTTCTACCAGCAATATATCAGAGTTCCAGTTGCCATACAATCTTGGTAGAACTTAGGTTTTGTCAGCTTTTCAGAATATTGATTTAATTAGTTAATTTATTTCAGTCACTTTAATAACTGTGTGGTAATGATACATTGTGGTATAAGTGTGCAATTCTCCAATGATTAATGATGTTCAGCATAGTTTCATTTGTTTAATAACCATCTGTGTTTCTTCTTTTGTGAAATGTCTCTTGAAGCCTTTGTCAATTTGTTTATTGGGTTGTTTGTTTTCTTACTACAGACTTTTTTTCTGAGAATTCTTTATAAAATCTAAAAATGTTCTTTTTCAGATATGTGATTTGCAAGTATTTTCTCTTTGGGTAATGATAACATTTAAGATCTATCCTCTGAACAACTTTCAATATGTAATATAATATTGTTAGTTACAGTCACCATGCTCTACATTAGATTCACAGAATTTATTCCTCTGATGGCTAACATTTGTACTCTTTGGCCAACATCTCTCCATTTCCTTGACACCTCAGCCTCTGGAAACCACTACTGAACTCTCTATTTTAAGAGTTTGGCTTTTTTAGGTAATGTATAAGTGAGGTTGTATAATATTTGTCTTTCTGTCTGATTTATCTCACTTAGCATAACACCCTTAAGGTCTAGTCACGTTGTTGCAAAAATCAAGATTTCCTCCCTTTTTATGGCTGAATAATATTCCACTGTGTGTATATGTGTGTGTGGTGAAATGTTATCCATTCATGTGTTGATGAAAATGTTTGTTTTCATGCCTTGACCATTATGAGCAATGCTGCAGTGAAAACAGGTGTGAATATCTCTTCCACATAGTATTTAACTTCCTTTGGACATATAAGCAGAAGTGGGATTGCTGGATCATCTGCTAGTTCTATTTTTAATTTTTTGAGAATCTTCCATACTGGTTTCCATAGTAGCTGTACCAGTTTATATTCCCACTAACAGAGTACAAGGGTTCTCTTTTCTCTGCAGTATCATCAGCAGTGGTGTTTCTTGTCTTTCTGAAGATAGCTATACAGGCATGTGAGAGATGATATCTCATTGTGATTTTTACTTGCATTTCCCTGATGATTAGTCATGTTGAACATCTTTTCATACACCTGTGGGCCATTTGTATGCCTTATTTAAAAAAATATTTGCTTAAGTCCTTTGCCCATTTTTTAATAAGATTGTTGTTTTATTTTGTTTGCCATTGAGTTATATAAGTCCCTTATATATTTTAGATTTTAACCCCTTTATCATATAAATGATTTGTCAATTCTTTCTTCTGTTCATTAGATTGTCTTTTTATTGTATTGATTATTTTTGTGTGTGTACTGAAGATTTTTCATTTGATGCAATACCATTTGTTTATTTTTGCTTCATTGCTTGTGCTTTTGAAGTCATATCCAAAAAATCATTGCCTACATCAATGTCAAGGAGTTTTTTTCCTATGTTTGCTTCTAGTAGTTTTGTAACTTCCCATCTTACAGATGTCCTTAATCCACTTGAGTTAATTTTTCTGAGTGATATAAGATAGTGATCCAATTTCATTATTTTGAATGTGAATATCTAGTTTTCCAAACACCGTTTCTTAAAGAGGAATCATGAGTCTTTAAAACAAGTAGTGAATCTCTCCCTGCTTTGTTCTTCCTTTTCAAAGCATATTGGATATTTCAGTTCTCTCATGTTCTGTATAAATTTTAGAGTCAGCTTGGGAATATCTACAGAATTCCCAGTAATATACTAACCAAAATTTTGTTGAATATAAAGATTTGTTTGAGGAAAATTGACATGTAAATAATATTGAATTTTCCAATCTATAATTATGGTATATTTATTAGTTTGTTAGGGCTGCCTTACCCTACAGCTTGGGTGGCTTAAATGCCAAAATTTATTTTCTCACAATTATGGAGTCTAGACTCTGAGATCAAGGTGTCAACAGCATTGGTTTCTTGTGAGGCCTTTCTCTCCTGATCTTGTAGATAGCTATCTTTTCACTGTATCTTCACACTATCTTGCTTCTGTTTGTGCCTGTGCCCTAATCTCCTCTTCTTTTGTTTTTAAAGATTTATTTATTCATTTATTTTTAGACAGAGGGGAAGGGAGAGAGAAAGAGAGGGAGAGAAACATTAATGTGTGGTTGCCTCTCACATGTCCCTTACCAGGGACCTGGCCTACAACCCAGACATGTGCCCTGACTGGGAACAGCACCAGAGACCCCTTGGTTCTCAGGCCAGCACTTGGTCCACTGAGCCATACCAGCCAGGGCTAATCTTGTCTTCTTATGAAGACACCATCATATTGTATTCGACGCAACTTAAAGACCTCATTTTAACTTACTTTAAAGACTCCTCCAAAAACAGTCACATTCTGAGGTACTGAGGGTTAGAATTTCAACATATAAATTTTGGAGAGAACACAAATCAATCAGTGTAATTCTCTATTTATTTAGGTTTTTGATTACTTTTCCTACTGCTTATAGTTTTAAAATGGAGATATTTTATATATTCTCATATTGTTCATATTTCTGCTGAAATGATCAATTTGATTATGCATATTGTTCACCATTTTCTGTCTTTAACATATTAACAATTAACCATAGTTATTCTTTTCTGATAGTTCCAATATCCAGCTCATTCTAGGTCTGGTTCTGTTGAGTTGTTTCACTGTTAACACCTTGTTGTATCTTCTTGATTTTTCTATCCTACATCACTGTTCTTGTTACTAAAAGATCGTGATTGTGTAGGACAGTAGAAAATGAGGTGTGTGATTTTTTTAATGAATAGAAATGGGCAGGTCTATCTTTCTGCTAGACCTTTAGGGTGGAATGTTTATACCACGTACAGAATAGTTGATCTGAGATTTGTTGTGAGTAGGTTTATCCTCAGTACATCACATACTTTAGATTCCTTTATTGCTAACCTGTGTTTATGGCAGGGGCTAGTCTACCTGAGGATTTTTCTCAGTGTCTGTACAGCCTCATCTCTGGCGTTTGCTTTCTGCCTCACAAAGGATCCTTTATAATGTTCTCATTTTCTTCCAACAGTTGACTGCAGTTACTTGTTGGTCAATACTTGTTAGCCTGGTGGGAGATTAGTGAGATGTTCTCTGTTGTTCTGACTATGCGTCTTAGGGACATGCTGTGTCCCTGAATATTAAAATCAGGGCTTTCTCAGTGATCTTGCCTCGATATCACCAGTAGCTCTGGAGCATAGCATAGTATTTATATTTCTGCTCAGCAGAGATAGTATTTTCTTGTCCTGTCTTCCTGCTACAATTGGATACCCACCATTGTCTTCAAAGTATTATAGAATTCTTCTTACTTTCTCCAGAGTTTCAAGACATTTGTTCTCTTACAGAGGTCTAGAAAAGAATCAGGTAGGATTTGTGCTTTTCCTAAGGAAGCTACTTTTCTCTTCCCCTGTCAGCATTATGGGGGACACATTCCTTGTTCTCCCATCATCCTCCAAAAAATTTATGAGGTATGTGGAGGAAAGTCTGAGAGTGGCTGCAAAATCCCAATGTGTGTGTAACTTCAGGGTTCCATATACTCTCAATATTTCACACTCAACCTCCATTTGGCTGAACTCATCTCACCAGTGTCTAGTGACATCTATCATATTTACTTAACTAATGTGAAGATGGCCTTCTTTGTTTACATTTGGGTTAGTTGACTGCCTTCCAGTAATCTGATTGATTAAAGTGAATTAATGTTATTTGCAAATTGCTCAGGAATTTGCATTTTTTACTGGTGTAAATATGGGAATGATGTTCTTTCCAGGTTTCTACATTGTGAGCAGAATCTGGAGTCTCAAGGTGAATATTTTTTGAGTCAAATGCTTCAAGGTGACATCATTATAGTAGTAGCTATTTATTTTAAGCGAGGCTATTTAATTTCCTGTCTCAGATTTTTCAACAAGCAGAGAAAAAAAAATATATATAAACTACCTTCAAAAGTTTATATGGTTAACATGGAAAAGTAGGTAAACTCTGTGCTTACCTTCTCCCATGACCATTTCAAAATTACAACTAAATAGTAAAACAACCTGAAGACTAGTTGAGGAGAATTCTTATAACTGAGGATATAAATAAGAAGCCACAATGAGACTGATAGGAGGGTGGAAATGCAGAATGGGCAAGTCCCCTACATATGGTGTGGCGATTAGGAATATTAGGAACCACAAGGGGATATTTTAGCTGTGCAGGTTCCCTCTGAGAAGGAAGGGGTCCCAGCCCCACACTGAACTCCCTATCCCAGAGCATCAGTGCTGGGAATAGGAGTCCCCATAACACTCAGCTGTGAAAACCAGTGAGGATTTTATCCCAGAGAGACAAATGGCTATAGAAGACCTAGGTGATACAAGCTTTAAGGGACCCATGCACAGACAGTCACTCACAAACTCACTCCCTTTAGAGCTCAAGTGAAGGGACAGCAGCTCAAAAAGCACAAGGGATAAAAAGGGAAGTACAAAATTGACTAACTTCGGGGCAAGAGCTAGTGGGGAAGGGTTGGGGCAACTCTTTTTAAGGAGGAAAGCACTGGTTGATGCCATTGTCATTTTGTTGAGGCTTCTCCCCGCCACCGAGCTAATTTGACACAGGTGGATGTCAAATCTGTGCTCTCCATTAACTTAACACCACTTGATGTGCTCTCTCTGGTGATCCCCTAGGATCTCAGCCCACCCAATTTGCCCACCCAGCCCAAGCTTCTACATGGCCCTTTCACAAAATCAACTTAACTAGGCTCATGCTGCAGACTTTTGCATAATGTCTCAAAGATCTATACTCCCTAAACAGGCACAGGCAACCTCTGTAGGCCTTGTTGCTCTTGTTAACCAGTCCTAAGACCAGTACAAGTGGTGACTGTTCTCAACTTGCATTGTAATTCCTGTCAGGAGGACCTAGCCTGGCATAAGTAGCAGCCAGTCTTATCCTGAAACATAGCTTCAACTAAACTGCCACAAGTCTGGGACAAGTGGTAACTGGCCTCAGCTCACACTGTGGTGCACATCAAAGAGTTCCACACCTAGCATAAGGGGCAGCCAGCCTCAGTTTTCATTATAGACTCCCTCAAGCACCTCCAAGCCTAGTGCAAGTGACAATCAACTGTGGATCACTTTAAAGCTTTTTATTAAGATGCCCCAAACTCAGCACAAGTGTCAGCTAACCTTGGCCTGCACTGAAGCACCTCTTAATAGATCCCAGAACAATACATCCATTGCCCAGCTTTAGTCCACATCAGAGCGCTACCCAACCAGCTGCACAATTGACACACCAGAAGGGAGCACTCATTTGGCTGATACAGAACCCCACTAAAGTAACACCCACTCCATAGAGTCATGCCTCAAGCAATAGCTCATCCACTGATTTCAAAGGCAGCCTTCACAAGCAGTCAGTATAAGGGTCAACCCAACCCATTTATGTACCAACAGCAATCAAGGCCCAACTGCATCAGGATGGCACACACAACCTGCACTAGAAACACCCCTGAAGCACTTGGCTCATATGATCAGGAGACTGTACCACTGTCTATCTAACAGAACACCGTCTACATAAGGCAACTTTACCAAGATGGGGAAATGTAGCAGATCTACCTAAGACAGCCAAAATGAGACCACAAACAAAAATGTCCAAAATGAAAAAAACAAAACTTTACAGAAAGCACTAAATGAAATGTAGAAGGGCAATCTACCAGATACAATGTTTAAAACACTGGTATTAAGGATGTGAAAAGAACTGAAGGGAATAATAAATGAATTACATGAGAACTTCAATAGAGATAGCAAACACACAAAGAAGGGTGAAAACACAAAAAATATAAAAAAGAATATAATTAACTGAAATGCATATAACATTAGAGAGCATGCGTATTAAATTAAATGAAGCAGAGGAGAAATTAACAATATAAAGACAAGGTAGTCAAAAACCCAAACATAAAAGCACAATTTTTTTTTAATAAGGAGAATTTAATAGACCTCTGGGACAACACCAAGGTACCAACATTCACTTATAGGGGAACCAGAAGAGAAAGAGCAAGGGATTGAAAATCTATTTGAAGAAATAATGACTGAAAACTTCCCTGATCTGGTGAAAGAAATAGACATACAAATCCAGGAAGCACAGAGATTCTCAAATAAGAGAAACCCAAACAGGCCCATGCCAAGACACCTCATAATTAAAATACCAAAGTTTAAAGATAAAGAGAGAATTTAAAAATAGCAACAGAAAAACATTTAATTACATACAGGGACACTCCCATATGACTATAAACTAATTTTTCAATGAAAACTTAGTAGGCAAGAAGTAGCATACAATATTCTAAGTGATAAACAGCAAAGACCTATAACCAAGATTATTATACCTAGTGAAGCTAATATTTAAAATCAAAAAAGAGAAAATGAGTTCCCATGAGAAGATAAAGCTAAAGCAGTCCCCCACCACTATACCAGTATTATAAGAAATATTAAATCTTTAAGTAGAAAAGTATAAAAAATATGAATAAAAATATAGGAAAGAAAAAATATCACTGACAGAAGTAAACAGTAAAAGCAAAGGATCACCCTAAAGCTTATACAAAGGGAAAAAGGAAAAAGGAAAATAAAATCATGTATAGTCACAACATTAAATTAAGTTATAAACACAAAAACAGAAAAGAAAAAAAATGAGCAAAACAGAAATATGGAGGGGAGAAGAAAAAGGTAGTGATTTTAGAATGTGTTAGAATACTGGTAACCATCAACTTGAAATACACTGCTATAAACATAGTTCAGTATATGTGAAGCACATGGTAACCACACCAAAAATCTACAAAAGATATACAAGAAATAAAGAGAAAGGAATCCAAACATAACACTAAAGAAAGTCATCAACTATGAGAGAGCATGAGAATAAGAAACAAAGAACTCCCACAAATTAAAAAACAAGTAATAAAATAGTTACAACTACATGCCTAGAAATAATTACTAAAAATATAATAATAATAATTTTAAATGTAAATTAACTAGGCTCATGCTGCAGACTTTTGCATAATGTCTCAAAGGTCTATACTCCCTAAACAGGCATCAGGCAAACTCTGCATGCCTTGTTGTTCTTGCTAACCAGTCCCAAGACCAGTACAAGTGGTGACTGTTCTCAACTTGCATTGTAAGAAAAAGACATAATGTGGCTGAATGAATTAAGAAAAAAAAAGATCTGTACAGATGCTGCTTACAAGAGGCATACTTCAGATCAAAAGACTCATACTTATACAAAGTATAAGTAAAAGGATAGAAAAAGATATTTCATGCAAATCAAAATTAAAAAATAAGCTAGGGTAGCAATACTTAAACAACATAGACTTTACAGCAAGGGCTGTAACAAGAGACAATGGCATTTCATAATGCTAACGGGGTCAATTCAACAACAGGATGTAACTCTTGTAAACACAATGACCCAAAATCTATGGCACACAGCAAAAGTGGTTCTAACAGGGAAGTTTATAGTGATAAAGGCCCACCTTGAGAAAAAAGAAAAATCTCAAATAAACAATCTAACTTTACATTTAAAGGAATGGATAAGAAAAACAAGAAAAGCCAAAGTAATTAGAAGAAAGGACATAATAAATATCAGAGTGAACATAAACAAAATAGAGGCTAAAAAACAATTGAAAGAGTCAATGAAACCAAGAGCTGGTTCTTTGAAAAGATAAACAAATTTGATAAACCTTTAGCCAGACTCATTAAGAACAACAGACAGAGGGACCAAATAAATATAATCAGCAATAAAATAGGATAAATAGCAATGGACACCAGAGAAATACAAAGAATTCTAAGGAAATACGACAAACAATTATAATGCCAACAAATTGGACAACCTGGAAAAATGGATAAATTCCAAGTAACATACAATCTTCCAAGCGCGCATCAGGAAGAAACAGAAAATCTGAGCAGACCAATAACTGCCTACAAGATCAAGACAGTAATAAAAAAATGGGACAACTGTAATAGCATATAATCAATAAAATATTCTTAAAAATTAAATAAAATACTAATAAAAAAACCTCCCAACAAACAAAAAATCTGGACTAAATGGATTCACAGATGGATTTTACCAAATATTCAAAAAATAATTAATACCCATGCTTTCAAAAAACTCCAATAAATTAAAGAGGAGGGAAGGCTCCCGAACTCATTTTACTAGGCTAGCAGTACTGTGATCAAAAGCAGACAAAAACACTACAAAAAAAGAAAAGTTTGGCTCAATATTCCTGATGAACACAGATGCAAAAACCCCTCAAAATATTTTCAAACTAAATCCAGTAATACATTAAAAACATCATATACCATAATCATATGGGACATATTCCCAGGGTGCAAGGTTGTTTCAGTATCTGCAAATCAATTAATATGATATACCACAACAACAAAGTGAAGAATAAGATTATATGCTTATATAAATGGATCCAGAACAAATATTTGACAAAATGGAATATCCACTTACAACAAAAATTTCATCAAAGTGGGCATGGTGGGAACATAATCTCAACATCATAAAGACAATATATATGATAAACTTAGAGATAGCATCTTACTCAACAGTGAAAAGTTAAAGGCTTTTTGTTTAAGATCAGGAGCAAGACAAGGGTGTCCACTTTCACCGCTTTTATTCAATGCAGTATTGGCAGTCCTAGTAATCAGACAATATTTAAAAAAATAAAAAGAAGCACCTAATTTAGAAAGCAAAAAACTGTCATTATTTGCAGATTACATAATACTATATACAGAGAACCCAAAAAGATTCCACAAAAAACTCCTATAGCTAATAAGTGAATCCATAATGTAGTGGGATACAAAATTAATATTTGGACATCAGCTTTATATACAACAATAATGAACTATCAGAAAACATCAAGAGAACAATTCCATTTAAAACTGCATCAAAAATAATAAATTACCTTGAAGTAAATTTAAAATAAAAGAAATATATCAATGACATTATTTCACAGAACTAGACAAATAATCCTTAAATTTACATGGGACTACAGAAGACACCGATTATCTGAAGCAACCTTGAGGAAGAAGATCCAAAGTTGGATGTGTTATACCACCTGATACCAAACTGTATATTACAAGACTATTTAATCAAGGAAACATAGTACTGGGATAAAAACAGACATAGATTAATGGAACAGAAAAGGAGACCTGAAAAAACTCATGCCTACAGGGTTAAATACTTTATGACAAAAAAGGCAAAATTATACAATAGGGTAAACACAGTCTCTTCAATAAATTGCATTGGGAAAGCAGGGCAAAGCATTAAAAATAATGAAATTGAATAATTTCTTATGCTATATATAAGAATAAGCTCAACATGAATTAAAAATTAAATGTTTAACACCACACCATAAAACTCAGAAGAAATGGGCAGTGAACTCTTTGACTTGACTTAATACTACCTTTTAGGATATGTCTCCTTGGGCACAGGGAACAGAAGAAAAAATAAACAAGTGGGACTACATCAAACTAAAGAGTTTTTGCACAGCACAGGAAAACATCAACAAAGCAAAACAAAGCAAACCTATTGAATGGAAGAAAATATTTGCTAATGATACATTTGACATGGAGTAAATATCCAAAATATATAAGGAACTCATACAAAAGTAATCAAAAAACTCCCAGCACACAAAAGCCCTAGACTGGATAGCTTCACGGGCGAAATTTAGCAAACATTCAAAGAACTAACACCTTTCCTTTTCAAACTATTCAAAAAAATTAAAGAAGAAGGGAATACTCCCAACTCTTTTTACAAGGCCAGTATAATCCTAATTCCACAACCAGTTAAAGATACAACAAAGAAGCAAAATCACAGGCCAATATCTCTGATGAACATTGATGCTAAAATCATCAATAAAATATTGGCAATTGGGATCCAGGAATACATTAAAAAAAATCATAGACTATGATTAGTGGGATTTATCCCAGGGATGCAAGGATGATAAAACATTCACAAATCAATAAAAGTAATACATCATGTAAACAAATTGAAAGACAAAAACCACATGATCATATCAATATATGCTGAAAAGGCATTTGATAAAGTAGAGCACCCATTATGGTAAAAATACTCAGCAAAGTGGGAATAGAGGGGGCATATCTCAACAAAATAAAAGCTATATATGTGAAACCTACACATTCATATTCAATGGGCAAAAATTAAAAGTGTTCCATTTAAGATCAGGAACAAGACAAGGGTATCTGCTTTTAGCACTTTTATTCAATATGGTATTGGATATTCTAGTCATTGTGATTAGACAAGAAAGAGTAATACAAGACATCCAAATTGAAAGGAGAAAGTAAAACTGTTATTATTCACTGATGACATGATAGTGTACATAGAAAACCCTATAGACTCCACTGAAAAATTACTCTACTAATAAGTGAATTTAGCAAAGGAGTGGGATGCAAGTCAATATTCAGAAATTGATGGCATTCTTGTACACCAACAATGTATTACAGAAAGTGAAACTAAGAAAAAAAATTCTATTTCTGATAGCAACAAGAAAAATAAAGTACCTAGGAATAAATTTAACCAAGGATGCAAAAGAACTGTACCCAGAAAACTATAGAACACTGAATAAAGAAATTAGGATGATACATATAAATGGAAGTATATACCATGTTCATGTATTGGAAGAATAAACACCATTAAAACTTCCATATTACTCAATACAATCTATAGATTCAATGTGATCCCTATTAAAACACCAATGGCATATTTCACACATCTAGGACAAATATTCCAAAAATTTATATGGAACTAAAAATGACATCTCATGGCCTCAACAATCCTGAGAAAGAGGAACAAAGTTGGAGGGATCACAACCTGATATTAAACTATACTACAAGGCCAAGTAATCAAGACAGTCTGGTAGTGGCATAAGAACAGACACACAGATCAATGGAAGAGAACAGAGAGCCCAGGAATAAACCCATGTCTCTATGGTCAATTAATATGCAACATGCAATGAGCAAAAGCATATAATGGAGTAAAAAAGAGTCTCTTCAATAAATGATGTTGGGAGAAGTTGACTGGTACATGGACAAAAATGAAATTAAACTACCACCTTATGCCATACACCAGAATAAACTCAAAATATATAAAGGACTTATACATAAGTTATGATACCATAAAAGTCCTAGAGGAAAACACAGGCCGGAAAATTTCAAACATTCCATGTAGCAATATGTTTGTCAATATATTTCCCAAGGCAAGAAAAATAAAGGAAAAAATAAACAAATGAGATTACAACAAATTTTAAAGTTTCTGCACAGCTAAAGAAAAAATTATCAAAATGAAAAGGAAACTGACTGTATGGGATTACATATTTGCCAATGATATATCAGATAAGGGGTTAACTCCATAATATATAAAGAATTCACATGACTCGACACCAGGCAGACAAACAACCCAATTAAAAACTGGGCAAAGGACCTGAACAGACAATTCTCCACAGAGTACAGACAGTTGGCCCATAGACATATGAAAGAATGCTCAACATCACTCTCAAATAGTAACATTATATCTGGCAGCAATACTCTTGAATCTCCAGCTCTATAATGGTCAGAAATTTAGCTGAATCATCTGTTACTGCAAAGGACTAGACCGTGGTATGGGATCAGTAATAAGAAATTTATAGTCCAATCCAAGACCTACTGAAGAATTAAAAGAATACTAAAATTATGAAATGTATTACTTTTAAATATGAATTGATATAATATTTAATTTTATTAAATACATTTCCAATATAAATTATGTCCTACAAAATAGAAATATGCTGCTATGTGTATTAAAGCAAGAAAACATATTTGTACTAATTACTGGGACATAAAAAACAATATAATGATTTCATATATGTGTTATGTATTTTAATAAATTTCTAGGTCATATCTATCCTTAATAACAGTGACTGTAAAGGCGGGAATTGAGCATTTCTTTAAGGTTTTGGTAACATTGATTAAAGTCGATCGCATAAACAAAGCAATAAAAAGGGCACAAGTACCACTCAGTTTAACGTGTGTTAGGCTGCTTGGCTCAAATAGATGTCCAGTGCACATTTGCACAATAAATACCAGCCTGAAGCCGTACTGTTTAACCATTCAAATAGAGCTCTAGATTTTTACTTCTTGTGTATTTTCTTAAACTTATAAATACAGAATATGAGCTGTTACTGGGCTATAGAAATTCCATTGGAATCTTTTCAATTATTGTTAATATGATTAGTGCCAAACTCTAACTTATATTATGACAACTCTTGATTTTTAATGAAAAGAAGAAACTGAAAATATGTAAACACTGATTCAGAATAAATATTTTTGCTATATGATTCAGTAAACTTTTTAAAAATATATGTTTACTCAATTTGGGGACAGATGAAACACAAAGAAAGTAATCCTTTCTCCAACTGAAAATTTCTTTAACTTCTCATTGCAATTTAGAAAAGTAAACATTCAACTCTTCTGGTCCTAAGCATTTTTATTGTTTTTTTTTCCTGTTTTTGCCACTACTAATCAAAGTGAAAACTTTAGGTCTGTGTTTTGGTTACTAGTTACTTGTTGCAATTTACATTATGTGACAATTTTTTAATTAAAATTAAATTCAAAATATGCGTATAAAATGAATTGGACCAGAGTTTCTTTAACAGCTCTTTGTATTTTTATTTCCTTTATTTTAATATTTTCCTTTGCAATCAAATCTCACAGAATTTGGCAAGAGCTAAAAGCTTTTATTTTATTTTAATAAAAGCATTTATTAAAATGCTCTGGGTACAGATTAATTTACTTTGCAAATATTTTTTTGTTGTTACACCTGACTTGAAAAGGGAGCTTTGGGCACTTTGATAAATGACTAGGGAGGTTGTCTGGCTTCTCTACACCTTCTGGAATTACTTTTATCCCTTACTGAAATGATATCTTGCATTTTTTCTCATAGTGTATCCCTAGAAAAGTTGCAGCTGATATTCCTATGAATTCTATTGCTGCATCAACAGCCAAATTTTCCTTCGCTCTCTGTCAGTGAGGTGCATCACTGTAAAAAAAAAAGTACGTAACTGATTTTTTTGTGTGTGTCGGGCTTTTGATTATGTATTACAGAAGAAAATGCATGAGGTTGGTCTGTGAATAGTCAGGAGAATGGGTCTCTTCTCTAATCAATAGGATGTCATCACAGGATAGTCCTTCTAGAATTATGATTCCAGACACTTGTTATTGGGGTACACCATTTATCACAGCACTTCCTTAGCTGTGTGTGACTCTGACAATTATATGAACCTATTTTTCTGTACAGATACTGCTTTTATAGACAAAGCTCTTTCTTTTTGTAAATATAAATAAATAGATTGAGTTCAGCTGCAAATCATACTGGAAAAAATACAAATGCAGTGGGTTACATGTGCCACTCTCAGGTCAGGTGAAACAATTCCTAGGTGAAGCTTTCTATGGGATAACACAGAGCCAAGTTAAAGGTAAAAATGCTAGTTGACTGGGTTAAGTGGTGATTTTTTAAAAAAAAATCCACCAAATCCACTGTTCAGCTTCAATTACAAGGGAAATTTTGTCCAACTGACTGCTTCTCTCCATTAGAAATTCTACCACATTATTTTATTCTTATATAACAGATATTTATTGATTGTATTAAAACTGTTATGTTTTGCTCTTATATTTAAACAACTGGTTCAAAACAATCAATGAACACTGGAGATGGAGAGCACATAATATTTTAAAAGTTCGTATAAAAAATTTCCATAGTGGACATCCTTGTTCATATTTTATGTTTTTATAAAATGATAAGAAAAATTTTCCTCAGGGTTCAATTGAGGGTTTGAAGTTATTACATGTGTTATTACGGTTCAAAATCTCTATCATGGGATAAGTCATATAAAAGGATGAAACTGACATCCCTTGCTCTCTAGCTTAAGGACAACCCCATTTCCTCTCGCTGAAGTGAACAGTAAATATTTCCACAACGGTTTGGTTCTGAGCTGCTGGTAAAACCTCAAGGTGTCATCTAATTATCGAGTGTCAGAAACTTTGAATTATCGAGAAGCACCACTTTCAATACAATGTGACAATGGTTGTGGGAGAAGCTGCTAGTTTTCACTCAGTATCTGTCACTCCGCCTCTCTGGAGAAAATAGAAATTGTAGCTTGGCACATAGCAGTGGACTGGAAGACTGCATTCTTCAGCCTTCTTTGCAGCTAAGTATGGTCATGTAAACTGCTGGCCAGTGGAATATGAGAGGTCCTGGTGAGTAGAAATTTCAGGTTGTATTCCTAAGAGAACAGCTCCACCAGCCTTTCCTTTCCTCCTCTCTCTTTCTTTGAGAGTGCAAGGTATGACAGAGAGCAGCCTTGGACCACAAAAGGGGACTGTGCCTTGGAGAAGGCAGAGCCACAAAACCCCTGCAGTTGCATTTATAACAAGACAATGTTAGCCTGTTATTCTTGTATAGATTACTCTCACATCATTGCATTAGAGAAAAATCAACTTATTTCTTATCTGAGCCACATTTACTTCAGATCGCGGTTATAATAGAATGTGTGTAATATCTTAAAAATAAAAACCACTGAGGCTTATTTTTTAAAGTTACTTAATCATCTGTTTATTATACTTTATTTCATTAGCCAGTGTTCTAAACTATATTTAGATAAACAGAGGAATAGAACAAATCACATAACATTAAATTTAGTGGAGGTTTAAATAAATGCATCTATCCTTTCAATAAAAATAACTGCTACTGTAAACAAGAAAACTTTATGTCTGAGAAGCTCAGAACACTATTGCAACTTTAAAATCCAGATGAAGAAAAGTTTACTGTCTTCAGAGTGTTATAAAATCACCTTTCCAAGGTGAAAAATCTTTTCGGTTTTCTAAGGTGTAGCTACATTCTATATTTAAGAAAAAATTAGAGGCATATGTTGACACCATCTCATATAAACACATGTAAATGAACCCCAATCAATCATATATTTTCTCTCACCGATCTGTATTTAGAACTTGTAATTGTGTCAGAGACTTGGCTTTGGTCTGACTCAAAACTGTAAAGATTTTGTCTGATCAAGTCTTTGATCAAGGAAGAGTTCTTTGTTGCTGTTTTTTCTCTCCCTTTTAATCTTTTAAGTATGGTTGTAAGTTTTAGCAGGGTCAATAGAACTTTAAAAAATACTAATTTTCAAAATGTTTTTTAAACTTTCTGAAAGTAATGCTATTATTCCAGTTTAGTGAGCATGATTCTATTCTCCTGTGGTTGCCACCAGTGACAAAACTACGTGATGTGCCTTATTGATCTCAATCTCATCTTCAGTTATTTGGACCTGTCAGCAATTTATAACCTCTGGTTTTCTTTCTTTTCCCAATCAATACTTCCAAACACACACACACGCACTTATTTTATCTCACTCTGCTTTGTATAGTATGTATATGTGGGTATGTAATTGCAACTGTGAGAATCTGGATGCTATATACCATGGGGTTTTTTTTTGTCTTTTTTTTTCTCCATGCCCTGGTTCTATAGTACTAGGCAGAGAAAATTCTAGTAAACATTTATTAAATGTAATTACAATTAGAGTTGCAAGACTTCAGTAAAAAAACACCACACTATTTTGACTGAATTCTGGAGCAATGTTCAAGCAGATGATTCATTTTATGTACCAAAATGCACTCTTTCAGACACAAAATTCCTAAAGGTCAATTTATTCATATATGAAGATGCCATCATCTAGGATCACTTTGTTGAATTAAGTATCTTTAAAATATGTTATTCAGAGGCAGATAAATGCTAAGTGTGCTAAATAGTGTGCCCTTACAGAAAGTGAAAGTTACTTTATATGATAACTAATTATTTCGAGTCATGTCTAATTTAAAACTATTTATCATAAAATGCTTATATATTATATATTCTGACATAGATTAAGGAGCATTGTCATAACTAAATTCATTAATACATTTCATCCCTGGCTGGTGTGGCTCAGTAGATTGAGTGCCGGCTTATGTACCAAAGGGTTGCTGGTTTGATTCCTAGTCAGGGCACATGCTTGGTTTATGGGCCAGGTCCCCAGTGGGAGGCACGTGAGAGGCAACCACACATTGATGTTTCTCTCTCTCTCTCTTTCTCTCTCCTTTCCCTGCTCTCTAAAAATAAGTAAATGAAATATTTAAAAATTTTCAAATTACCTTTCTTCTCATAATTATCCACAATATAATGGTATCATTATAGAATTTATGATTTAGGAGGAAACAATGAGATTCATTCTTCTAATTATATTAATGAGAAAATTAAGACCTAGAAAGTATTACTGATTGTCCAAAGGTAAATACATACATGAAAGAGAGCAAAGAATGTTTAAAAATCACCTATCATTAATTGAGTATGTACTATATTCCAGGTACCATATTAGATACATTAGGGAGAGCATTTGCTGTTGTGGTATTAAGATATTAAGTTATTAAGCAAGGGTTCTGCAGCAAAATTGCTTGTCTTAACCCTGGCACTTCCATCTAATAGCTGTGTGACACTGGACACATAACTTTCCACTTTATGTCTCAGTTGCCTCCCCTGTAAAATCAGGTATATATTAGTATTTCACTCTCAGAGACATTTAGGGGATTAAATAAGTGAATATACCTGATACACATAGAATAAAGTACTCAAAATTTAGTAAGTTAGAAACATCTAGGGGAAATTTGTAAAATGATGAGGTGTTATTGTAAAAGGGATCTTCAGGACAAACTAGATTGGGAAATCATCTTTCATGTTGTTGAGTGTAAATTACTTTGGGTTTAAGGTCATTTATAAAGCAGTCTCAGTTTTCATCCAGTTTAACTGCTTCCTGTTCCTCAATAAACCTCCTTCAGTCACTTATTTAGCTCAAGCTCATTTCTGTCTCATAGAATTGTCTGCCAGGTTAGGCTGAATAACAGCCCTCAAATTCTGCAGATTTGACATACAATCCCTGGAACCTCTAAATGTTATATGGAAAAAAATGGATCTTTGCAGATGTGATTGAGGATGTTGAGATGGAGAGGTTATTCTGGATTATCTGGGTGGGCCCTAAATGCAATCACAGGTGCCCTTATAAGAGAAGGGCAGAGAGAGATTGAACACAAACAGAAGAGAAAGCAATTCGGCCATGCAGACAGAGATTGTAGTGATTTGGCCACAAACTGAGGATAACAGCAGCACCAAAGCTGCAAGAGGCAAGGACTAGATGACAATTCATTAGTAAGAAGGGAAGGCAGCTCTGCACCTTTTGGCCCAGCAATACTAATTTTGGACTTCCAGCCACAAGAAAGATGAGAGAATAAATTTCTTGTATTTTGGGTCATCTGGTTAGTGATAATTTGTTACAGCAGCCATAGGAACCAAAATGGCAACTTTTTTTGATAAAGATCTTTTTGTGGGTTTTGAATGCCATAGTCCCATTTGAGTCCAAATTCTCAATATTGGCAATATTTGCATTGTATCAAAAATGCAAAAGAGGTCATGCATATTCAAGAGAACACAGATTTGGATGGGCACCCAGTCTGTTTTGATCTCCAACACATAGCTGGCATTTAGGAGATTGTCTGAAGCTGTGGCCACGTAATATTATTTGTAAGTAAACTATAGGCTTTATGCCAATTGGCTCTTTCGTGTACAAAGACATGGCCAAAGACAAGAGGATTGGTTTGAGTACAGCCCCATACACATGCTGTCACTTGTTCAACCACAGTGGAATCTGTCGTCCTGACTACTTTGAAGCTTCAGTTTCTAAGATAAATAGATGGAAGGAAATTAAATGTAGATATTTGTGAAGTATAATGACTCCAGACAAAGGAAGCTAACACTGTTTTAAGGGGGAAAAAAACTACTAATTAATCAGATCTTTGAGATAGAAGAACAGAGTCCTTTGAATAAATTTAATGGTCCCAACAGGCTGATCGATCAGAGAGAAGGAAAAAAACTGACTTGCCTGATTAGCATCATTTTGAAAAGAGACAGAAATTTGGTCTCTAGTTATTATACAGCAAACTTACTTGGCAGCTGTTCTTTGTATCTTAGCCATAGAGCAAACGCACATGTATGTGCACATGCATACACACACCTTCCCCACACATAACACACCTGTCATGCAGCTTGTAAAGAAACGATCCACGACCAACTGTTAAAAATCTTAACGATTGCCTGATAGGGAATAAGGGTTTACCTCTCTCTTCCTGAATAATTCCTCATCTTTGAATCTTAACGGAAAGCATTTATTAATGTTAGTAAAATGGGAAAGATGGCAGGAAAGAAATCCTCTAGAGATACCAGGGAAAGCAGTGAGACAGAGGTTCTTGTTGTAGAGTAGGGTACTTTGTGGAGGATATAAGCAAAAACCTTGAGGGAAAGAGTTATACTTCTTCAGAATTTGCATTTAACCTACAGAAAATAGCATGCATGCAGCATCATGGTAAATCGAAAGAGTCAAAGATTTAGAAAGAAATATTTCAAATAGCACAAACATGAATGATACACATGCTGCAAAATTAATGTTTCTCCCACAAGTTATTTTGATACCTCCCTACGAAAACCCTTGCACCTTCTTTTTATCAGGTTTTCTGAATGTCTCATCTGTTCTTCTCCATTTCTAAATCATTTGCAATTTTCTGCTACAATAGCTTTATTCACAATGTTAAAAAGTAAAATACATTTACTGAAAATTTCATATTTAAGTGCACACTAGAACTATTGATTTACAATTCATTACACAGCCACCAGAAAAGATAATTTAGCACAGTATGGAATTCTGACTTCAGAAATAATTTTCCTCCTATTAGCCTCTCTATCTTTTTCTATTTGTTTTCATCATTGCTGCAAATGCATATAAGCTTCTTGTTTATTTAGTTCAGAAGTTTGGTAGTTCTGGTTGTTAGTAGCTGACCCATCTCTCCCACTTTTATAGATGAGAGCCTCAGCCACAAGCCTGCTCTGATCATCAACGATGTTCTGAACACACTGTCAGGTCTCACAAACCCTGGGTACTTGCTGCTTTTGCTAAATAGTGCATATGTTACGCCTCCTATTTCAGACCCCTTGCTTCTGCACATCAAGGCCTAGAATTCACCTTATCTGAGAAGTCAACAAGGAAGTGGGGAATGTCCTTTAAAGGATAGGGAAAACACCATTTTCATCTCATTTTATTTTTTAAAATATTCTATATATTTATTTTTAGAGAGAGAGGAAGGAAGGGAGAGAGAGAGGGAGAGAAACATCAATGCACAAGAGAAATATTGATCAGATAACTTTCACACATCCTCATCTGGGACCTGGCCTGCAACTTAGGCACATGCCCTGACTGGGAATTGAACCAGCGACCTTTTAGTTTGCTTGACAGTGACCAACTCACTGAGCCACACCAGTCAGGGCATAATTATAATTTTGAAATGAAATTCATGAGGATGGCCTTGCTGGCCATAAAATTCTTAAATCTGTCTTTTTATTCATATTTTATATCCCCAAGTACAATATCTCGAGTAATATTTCACATGTGTGAATTTACTAAATTGAAGGAGAACCTTGAAGTCTTAGATGAAGTGTAGAAAGTTACATGAAGTTATGATAATGATTCTTACCCTTTCAAGAATAAGTCACCCTTCCATTTCTACAGATTTTCAGATGGTGAATGAAGCAACAAAGGAGAAAGAATTTCCTGCTATCACTGTTTTTTGTTTGTTTGTTGTGGTGAAGCCAGAATGCAATTGAAAATATCCTCTTTCTGGAGCAATTGTTCAGCTCTGTATCTGAACTTTATATGCAAACAGAAAATGGAGTCTGCAGAGGGAAGACTGGTATATTCACGTACTTCACCTTATTGTTTTCTGGGATATTCACAAGTTTGCTTCTCCTCCTGTGTGAAGCCCTGTCACTTTAGAGTGCATTGTTTATAACTTGATGTTCTTTGTTTTTCCACCAGAAATAAAATATTAAACAAATTACTGTTTTGTTTTAGCTCCCTCCACAACTAGGTAAGGAGAGTGAGTGAGGGGAAAAAGAAGGGTGGAGTGGGCAGTTACCCACTGACGGTCAGCTTCTCCTCCTATTAACCTAGGGAAGACTGAGGAAAGATTTTTAATTGCACAGAATTTCATCTTACATTTCTTTATTGGATATCCCTTCTTGAGTTTTAATTCTTGGCTGCTCGTGTCTGTGGACAGTCTTTCAATCTTGTCAAACAACCTCCAGGTCACCTCTGTAGACCTCAGACCACATTCTAGGTTCCAGGAAGATTTTTTTCTCTCCCATTATATGCAGTTATTTATTGGTGGTCAGATAGTTCCATTTTACAAATTCCAAACTATGACCTAATTTTGTCTTTAATAATGCAAAGAGATTTGTCCTCATGATTTCTACATCATTCAGGTATTATTAGACTATACTTTCCCCATTAAAAGTGGTAACATTTTATTGTTATTGGTGCTGTTTTATCAATGTCAATAATGGTTGGTGAGAGGGAATGGAAATAGAATATAAACATATTCCTGGTAATGTGACCTTGAGGAAAATGAAATGAATCAAGATTCACTGGGCCTTTGGGGTTTTGTTCTCCCCAGTAGAAATAAAGGGTCTGAGGTGTGTGAGACAAGAGGCAACAGATAAAGTTATGTAATGTGTGCGTTGTGGGAGAAGCTGGCAAAGCAAGCCCAGGGAATATTCACTTTTCCTGTTTAAACCTTCCTAAGTATTTTGTGTAGAAGTAATTTGAAGCTTATCCTATTCAAATCTTAAAATATTTAAGTATCTACAAAGGTGGAAGGAATTGAAAACTGAGACTAGTAAATCTGTGACAATGTTACTGAATGTGAATAAATTCACCCAGTGGAAGAAATTAGCATGAAGTGTATAACAAGTTCTCACCTGGATAGTGAATCATAAAGCTTAATTGCATACTCTAATTTTAGAGAATTGTATAGTTCCAATCATACCTTCCTATTCATGATAGTAGAGACAGTTAACTATATGTTAATTCCTATTTTAAGTTAATATTTCAGGTTTTCTCATTTATTCTTCATGATTATGAAAATATTTTAAAATTCATTTTTATCTCCCTATTAGAAAAATATTAACCACACACGTATATGTATATGGTTCAGTTCCAAGTTGGAATGAATGGACTTCAATTAGCACATAATGTGTTTCACTTTTGTGAAGTCTCCTATTATTGAATAACACTGTTGAAGACTCCACAAATTGATGATTTAAGGTATATACTATTGTAAGGCTACAGAATGCATTGTCCATAAATTATCTGATTATGTGTCTTTATACCATATGGGTCTGTGGGTATACACATACGGACACACAATCACATTCTCCATGCCTCAGTGGGAATGCGGAATAAATTGCTAACTAAAATTAAAAGCATTTGTATTTTAAAAATCCCAAATGAGGCATCCGTGTATTTAAATATTGTTCTTAAAAGTATTCTCTCAGTACTAGAACAATAAAAATCTTTGGACAGAAACACAATGAAACAGCAAATCTGGAACTGAGATTCCCCACATTTCTTTCAAACAGATTTTTGATATTCAATCAAAAGTTTAAAAGAGAGGTAGGCTTTGTTTCCATTCACGGAGACCACGGCTCCATGTGTGTAATTCTCACTATAACATTTTGTATTATGAGGATGTGCTGCTCAGCGTCCCCTGCCCCCCGACGCTGGCTGGCGATGGCAGTGCATGAGGTGACTCCAGGAGTGTGTGCTTTACCATGTTCTTTGAAACGATTTTTTAAATGAAATTGTGTTTTGCTGTTACCTTCTTATGAACCTATTAACTTAAGAATCTCCACAGTCAAAATGCATACAGCTTTTCAGAATTTCCTGCAATCTATTTGAGACCTACGAATGGATTTGCAATACCACTATTCTTTATATGGTACTATTATATAAATTTTCATAGGTTTATATTCAATGTAAGGTGTTGAAAGATTAATATATCCTCTATTACTGCCACTTAATTTTCCAACTAATTTGCAAAGATCATCCAGTTATTTTTTCCATGAAATAGAAAATAGACTTTCTGAAGTTTTTCTTGAGTCTTTTATTATCATTGTGTCTTCTAAAACTGTATGACATAATTAGAAATTTAACTGTCATGTATGTCTCACTGACATATGCAAGAAAATTAGGTAGAGTGAAAATAAATGACATGAAAATAGTTATGCTTGCAAATGAAAACATACTTTAAGATATTCAAAATATTCTCTTCTAATGACTATTAAAGATGACAGAGTCAATGAGATTTTAAATTGATGTTATTTATATGTGATAAAATACATTAGATAAACTGGATAGATTTAAAGCAAGTAGTTTATAAATTCTGAAATATATATGTTTGTCATTTTAACCAAGATTGGAAATGTATAAAAAATTATAATCAATGCCCCAATCACCCCAGAAAGTTCTGTGGTACCCATACACTGTCAATTAATCACTCTCTTCTACCCAGTAAACCATTAACATAATTTCTATTACCATAGCTTAATTTTAGAACTTCCTGTAAATGAACTGTACAGTATACATTTATATGATTTGGTTCCTTACACTAAATAGAATTTGAAATTCAGCCATGTTCTGTTATATGTTGTTTTTTCTTTTGTATTGTGAGTAGTTTTCCACATTTAGAATACGCCATAGTTTGTTTATACTTTCACCTCTTAATAGACATCTGTATTATTCTAGGTTTGAGCTATTATAAATAAAAGTTCTATAAACATGTGTTCTACAAATCTTTTCATTAACATATATGTTCATCTCTCATGGGTAAATATCTGGGTGTGGAATTTTGGGGTCACAAAGGAGGTATATGTAGAACTTGATTATAAGAAACTGAGAAATTGCTTCCCAACATGTTTTTGCCATTTTAAACTCCCACAAGCTATATATAAATGTTACATTTCTCAACATCCTTACCAATGATTATTATTTTTAGCCATTTTAGTGGGTATGAAATAGATTTCATGGTCGATTTAGTTTGTAACTAAGAATGTTGAGCAATGTTTACTATGCATATTGGTCGTCTTATGGCAATTGCTCTAGTCATTGTCCATACTTTTTTAAATTGGGTTGTGTGACAACTAGTTTCTAAAAATGGTTCCCAGTGAAACACCCCTCTTGATAGTCATGGCCTGGAGAGTCCCCTCCTACACTGTATTCCAAGTGGCCCTCCGACACATCTCAAACAATGGAATGTGGTAGAAGTAATCCTATTCTAGTTCCAGACCTAAATCTATCAGTGTTGTACCAAACAATACTCCCCTGTCATTCCCATTCCACAGTTCTCGTACACAATTGATTACAAAGGGAGGCAGGTGTTAGTTGTGTGCTGCTGTGTGCTGTTACCCATGGTATGCTACCTCTTGGATTCCAATACTTTTTTAAAAAACTAACACAATTATTTGGTTGCCTTAGTATGTCTTACTTAATTCAAGTTAATATTCACTTTGAAAAACATTCAATTAAATAGGCACTCTTCCTTCAAACAGTAAACTATTCTATCAATTAACTTTTTAAATTATGCATTGATCACTGAAACAGGAGTGGTGAACAAAATTGCCACAATCCCTGGTTTTAAAATTTGTACTGGAAAACAGGTAAAAATAATTATAATCATTTAAATAATTACTTCTATTATGTGCTCTAAAAGTCACACAGAATTTTGTATGATCCTAAACCCAGGAAAACTGAGGCATAGGATTCAATAGAAAAGGGTTTCTTAAGAAATGATTTTTAAGACTAGACCTGAATGATAAGGAAAGTTTAACACCAATTCAAAAGAACCTATGTACCCCAATGTTAAGAGCAGCACAATTTACAATAGCCAAGTGCTAGAAGCAACCTAAGTGCCCATCAGTAAATGAGTGGATCAAAAAACTGTGGTACATTTACACAATGGAATACTATGCAGCAGAGAGAAAGAATGTGCTCCTACCCTTTGCAACAGCATGGATGGAACTGGAGAGCATTATGCTAAGTGAAATAAGCCAGGCGGTAAAAGCCAAATACCGTATGATCTCTTATAAGTGGAACTTAATCAACAAAACAAAGAAGCAAGCAAAATACAACAAGGGACATTGAAATTAAGAACAAACTGACAGTACCCAGAGGGGAAGAGGGAGAGGGATAAGAGGGGATAATAGGCGAGGGGCATCAAGGAACATAACATATATAATAGACACATGGACAAAGCCAAAGGAGGTAGGTGGGAGGGTGGGAGGCAGGGATGAGTGGGGTGGGGGGGCATGGTGGGGTGAAAATGGAGACAGCTCTACTTTAACAACAATAAAAAAAAGTTTAACAAAGTAGAAGAAAGACAAATATTTCAGATATGTGAACCCTCAGAGTTTATTGGAAGCATGATGAGTTTTAAGTACTGAAGGAAGCAATCTTGATGAGTTTTAGGTATTGCAAGAAGTCTAAATGGCCTGAGAAAAGAATATAAGTGAAGGACCAGAACTAGCTGAATTTGCCAATATAAAAAGAGCTCAGATCATGCTAGAATTCCTAAGACTTACTAAGTATTTTCACTTAAATCAACACTGGCAACCCATTGAGGAATACTGAGCTGAGGAATGACATGAAAAGATATATATTTTTAAAAGTCTATGTTTGATTAGGGTAAGAGAATGAGTGGCTATGTGAAGACCAGTTACAATCCTACTGATATAGCCTGGTCTAAAGTGCTATGGTAATAATGAATTTCCATAGAGACTCCCTAGCTGAGAATATTCAAAAAAACATTTTAAGTTCAAATTAAAGCAATATTTTTCTAAGACCTAGCACCCAGCTAAATAAATGTACTGGGTTCCTTGGCAGTTAGGTATGGCCATGTGACTGTGTTCCAGTCAACGAGACATGTATGAAAGTGATTGGCACCTACTCTGAACTTGGCTTGTATAACTGTCCTGCGTGTTCTCCTCTGTGCTTCTCCACAGGAAGCGTAGGAAACAAACTGTTGAATATGGCAGAGCCCACATCAAGACAGATCATGGCCATCTTTTTTACCTGTCTAGTATTATTAGGAGAGCAAATAGGTTACACATTTGGAAACAACTTATTATACCAGTTAGGCTGTGCTAATACAAAACCTTGAACTTAATTTTAAAAATAAGTTGATTTTTTGTATAAAACAATTTTAAATTAGTTAAAGTTGGTCATGTGTCATCTAACATTTTTCCCTAAGCTGATAATTATTATCTAAGCTGTTCTTTACTAATGACTGATATGGCAATTCACCATGCTGTTTATATATATTGTTCACAATATACCCTTATATCATTTTTCAAGTCAGCTCTACTGGGACAAAATATATCATTTTCCAAGGAGTGCTGTAACAAATTACTACAAACTGGGTGGCTTACATAAATTTATTCTCTCATAGGTCTGGAGGCTATTAGTTTTAAATTAAGATGTCAGCAAGGACTGCCAGTGAACAAATATGAGCAAGGCATTAAATCTTACCTGTAGGGCCCTCTCAGGTTCTTTTCTCCATCACTGTGACAAATTTATTAAATTTAACTCAATCAAAAAAAAATGTTAGCGAGGATGGTTCCTTCTGGAACTTCTAAGGATGAATTTGTTCCCTGCTTTTTTCCTAACTTCTGGTAATTTCCAGCGATCTCTGGCACTTCTTGGTTTACAGGTGCAATATTCTACTCTTTGCCTCTGTTGTCACTTGGCATTGCCTCTGCATCCTATGCCTCCACAAAGCCTCTTTATAAGAACATCCACCATTGGGTTTAGAGTGTACCCTGATCCACTATGACTTCCTCTTAACTTGGTTACATCTGCAAGCCCAGACTCTATTGCCAACTAATGTCACATTCACAGGTAGAAGGGGTTGGGACTTCAACAGTTCTTTTGTGAGGACACAATTCAACTAACAACATATGCATAGTACAATATTCACAATCATAAAAATATAATTCTTTTACTCCTACCAAAGGAAATACAGTATGTAAATACCATCATACTCATGATACGGAATATTTCTATCACTTCTCCCAGCTCTGTCCTGACATTTTGTAGTCAATACACCACTTATGACAGTACCCAGCAGTCACTAATGTGTTTACTCTCACTGTAGTTTTGCCTGTTCTGGTAGTTCAGGGAAATTGACAAGTTTATGAGGCATGTGCTACTTTCTGTGCTTTTAACAGAAAAGTCCTTTCTCTCTGTGCCCACATCTCATGAATTCTACTGGTAAATGTGGAACCATGACAGGCTAACTTAACAGCTTGCAATTAGGGTAAAAAACAGTTTCTTAATAATCTCCTTTGATGATGTATATTCCAGTGATGAATTCTTTTCTTTAAAGCTGGTATGCCATAGGCTTTATTTTTGGCCCAATTGTTCTTTTTTCTTTTATAAATTCTATTGGCACACAGTTGACCTAATTTACATGAAATGCTTCAATAGCTATCTTTTTTATAAATAACTTTGAAATATTTACATGCAGTTCCAATACCATTCTTTAAATCTCAATGTGTGCCCTGTCATTGCTTATCCTATCACAGAGCTGGGCTTCCCGTCCTGTTACCAAAGGGTCCTATGAAATGACCTATATTCACAATTAAATTTATTAAATATTCCACACAGCATGCTTATGATTCTAAATATATTATCAAATACCACTTCTTTAACCCATGTACTTAAAGAATTTTCCACTACTGAAATCACTCCTAGGTATTAAACCCTACAGCTTCCCTGTCAGCTATATGCTTCTTTCCTAGGTCTCCCTTACCATTTATATAATTTCCAAAGTTATTGTGGCAGAGAGAATATAAAAGGTTAGGGAGAATTTAGATATTTAAATAATAAATTGGCACAATTTTATAATTATTGAAGTAGAAAAGGAGGGGGAGAAAGAGAAAGGACAAAGACAGGGAGAGTGAAAATGACTGCAAGTTTGTTTGATATGATATAGATAATTAGATGAGAAAAGAAAATAAATGGAGAGGAAATAAGTTTAACATATAAAGAACACTTGTCTTCCAGGGTCTTTTACCAATATTTTCCCATTTACTTCGCATTATAAAATAGTAAAATAACTATCAATATCTCTCTCATTTGCAGAAAATTTACTGAGTAATCAAGTTACTTGATTTAACTCCACACTTAGAGTTATTTGAAATAACTCTGAAAAAAGATTATTTGTTAAGCTATTAAAAAAACAGAACTAAAGCAAGAAGAATTTATCTATCTTTCAACAATACCTTTTTACATTTTTCATTATAAACTATTGCACAGAGAAAACATATAGAACAAAAATGTGCAGCTCAATGACCTTTTTTTAAAGAACATGCGATTTCACATACCAGAACCCAGAAGAAGATATAGAATATTGATAACTTCCTCAAAGACACTTCATTACCACCCTCAATTTCTACATCCTGCCTGCCCTTCCCCAGAGATAAATGTTATTCTACTTTTATGGCAATAATTGTATGCACACTAAAAACTATAGCTTACTCTGTCCTGTGTTTTGGAGCTAATATAATCATCCAGCATGCATTTTCTTCTGTCTGGCTTTTATTGCTCACTAAATATATGTAAACAATTATTGTTTACAATTCCTTTGTTTTCATGATAGCATAGTATTTATTCCATTGCATCAATTTACAGTGATCTGTTGAATCGACTCTTGTGGGATATTTGCGTTGTTTACGATTCCCTGTCTGTTACAGTGTTTCATGAATATTCAGCTATAAGAATCTTGGAATGTATACACCTGAGTGTCAGCTGGGTATAAACCTAGATGGACTCACTGTTTCAGGGAGTATTTGGATGTTTAAGTGTAGTAGATAATGCCAAATAATTTTCAAAAAGAAATTTTAACAATTTATATTTCGGTAAGTAGCACATGGGCATTCCTGCTGCTCTATATTTTCTTTAACAGTTCATTATTATAGTTTTTTTCTTTTTTCTATTTTAATATTGGGCATTCAGTTGAGTACATATTGGCATTTCTGTGATTATGTAAATCGAGCGCTTTTCCATATTTTTAAGCTATTTGGAATTGTTTAGCTATTAAATGACTCTTCATGTCTCCCTGCCTTTTTTAAATTGGGTTTTAATAGTTTTATTGCTGTAAATGATATTTTATATAAACTAGATATAGGACTTTTATAGGTTGTAAAGGCTGAAAATACCTGTAAAATTGAGCAAATTGCATTTTTACTCCCTTGATTATGTATACTGCTAAAAAATCCTCAGTTTTATGAATTGAATTTATTAATATTTTGAATGATTATTAATTTTGGTTGATATTCTCTTTTATATATTCCTGTATTTAATTTGCTAATATATTATTTAGGATATTTGTATCCATGTTCATGAGTGATATTGGTGTATAATTTTTCCTTATAATATTCTTGTTAGGTTTTGGTATCAAGATTATTTGAGGCTCCCCTGACTGGTGTGGCTCAGTGGATTGAGTGCTGGCCTGCAAACCAAAGGGTCACTGGTTCAATTCTCAGTCAGGGCCCATGCCTGGGGTATGGGCCAGATCTCTAGTAGGGGACACTGGAGAAGCAACCACACATTGATGTTTATCTTTTTTTCTCCCTCCCACCCCCTCTCTAAAAATAAAAAATAAAATAAAATTATGTGAGGCTTAGTAAGTGAGTAATGGGGTGTTTCCACTTTTTTATTCTCTAAAGTATCTTAGTAAAATTAGCAGAATTTATCACTTAAATATTTGTAATAATTCAAAGGTGAAACTGTCTAGTCTGAGAGGTTAGATTGTGAAAAGATTCTAGAGTTACAGACTCAGATTCTAAAATATATATAACTATTCTTTTTGTATCATTTTTGTTCTGGTATTTCCCTAAGAGTTTGTTCATTTCACCATGCACTTCAAATATATTGATATATAGTTATTCATAATTATCACCTTTGCTTCTGGCTCTTACATTTCTTTTCTCCCTAACTCTACTTCCCAACCTTAGATAGTTACTTCCCACTGTTGCTACTCAAGCCACCTTTACATTAATCAGTTTCAGAATCCCTGCATTCATGATCTCTTTGCTCCTTTCAGTAGCACTTACTGTCCTCTATTGTCAGGACTCCTACAGAACTTACCTAACTTTTTGACTATCTTTGTCACTTTCAAATACATCCTTTACACTGCCACTAGAATAATAAAATTAAAACACATATATTACTGCTGTTTTTTTAAAGGCAATTATTTCCCAACTGTCTAAACTATAATTCCACTGGAATATCCTCTTCTCTGCAATTTTACCTACTTAATTCATATTCTTACTTTGATATAGTGTAGACACACTGACCTCATTCAGGAAGCAATTGCTGACTACTATTCCATTTGACAGGATGATACAATGGTTTTCATGGCTCTATATCCTTATGTGTTTGTACTATATCATTGCATTAACTGCATTTTATTGTAAGTTTCTGTTTTTTTGTTTTCTCAGTAACTAACTAGTTACCTTGGTTATTTGTATTCTTGATCTTCATATCCTTAATTTCTAGCCCAGTACCTCATATCATTGAAACCTTCAGGAAATATTTATTAATATGATGCATGGATAGATGAATAAATATAATATTTCATTTTACTCTGTCATTCTGATAATTAATATAGCACGTAATGGCAGAGCAGGGAATTTTGCTCATTACTAAACATACACGAAGGATAATAGTAAAGGGATGAAGTCAACAGATATTTGCCTTCATTTCACCCACTTTGTAATTGTCATTATTATGCAATAATTTAAAAGCTAGTGAACATGTTACATCTCCTAATTTTTTTTTCCTGAGAAATAAAGGCAGGAAATCAAATGCATTTGAAATTTTTAAGATTAGAACATGTGCAAAGTTAGGGTTTGGAATATCTGTACTAACCCTGTTGGATGACATTAAACATGTGACCATCTGATGCTTCTCCTTTAAGTTTCCTTTAGACATTATCACTATAGGTATGCATTGAATAGAAGCTAGCCAATAATCACACCTGATTTTAATTTTAATGATTCTTTGTTTTTCTATTTATTTTTATAATTTTATGCATATTCTTGGAAAAATCATCTTCATATATAGCACCTATGAATAAATTCAAAGAACTTCAGGGGTTTTAATACTTAATAATGGTTTCTTATTTATAAATTCTCCCTCTGGTCCTTTATTACCACTATTTGAAAGATCATGTTCATAATAGTAGACCATCTTCATTAAAGTACCTATGAATGAATTAAAATAATTTCAGGGATTTTAATGCTCAATAATGGTTTCTTATTTGCATAATGTCCCCCGTCATCCATGATTACCACCACTTCTTCATTACGAGTTTTATTAGTAAAGTCCAGTATGGATGTTTGCCTCCCTCTGTGACATCCTCCATTCCGTTATCATAGTGCATACCTCTTCATTCCATTCTTCTGCTTAAAATAATTCATGAGTGCCTCTTCATCAAGGTATAGACTCCCAGGCATAGCACACAAACTTGTTCATATCTCAGCCTTTTTTAAAACCATTCCAACCTCATCTCCTTCTACATCATAGACACACTGGAGAAGCCAATTTCAAGAATGCTCATTGTTTTCTTGACTCATACTTTTACACATGCTCTCTGCTCTCTGCTTTGAAGGTTTCCTTTCTATTATTAGGTAGCTAGTTTCCCTGTTCTTTCTTCTCTCACTTTTCTCATTATACCACAGTTACCATCCTGTGGACACATGTTTCATTAATGTGCCTGTTGTCCCAAGCAGATATCTGCAGTTCACCCTCAGTGCTCCTTAGCATCTGCTAGCTTCCCTTCAGCTCCTAGTTTAAATAATATTCCATATGTATTCTTCAAGGTTTATTGATTCTGTTCTCCAGAGTGCACCCTATACTTCAAGTGAAGAATTTGAAAATATGGGGATCATTAAAATAAATTCATGTATTTTGGCCAAAGTTCAGTTGTGATAGTGTAGTTGATTACAGATTTCAGCCTGAGAGCTGAAGGTAATCATCTAAACAACAGACTAATTAAGGAATTTAATGGGTCTTAATTTTAATCAATTTATTTGCAACAGGACAATAGTGTTTGCTGTCAAGTACATATTAATGGAATTCATTATTGCAAAGCCTGGGAGTTATAAATAAAACTAAAGTACATTTAAAATACTTAAATATGAATCAAAACTTGGAACCTCACTGATATGCTGATACAATTTTATTTATTGTTTTCATAAATGCTGATGACTTGTATAATGTAACCAATAACTTCCAGAAATTTTACTTATTATTATGTCTGAGAACCTTAGAAAATTAATGTAATTATGCCTTTACAATCTCCATGTCTAGCGCAGAACTTTACCCTGAGGGTGAAATACTTTTTTAAAAAAGTGATATGAAAATATCCACAATTGTTCCATAAGCATTCCAAACTTAGTATGCCTAATACTGAATTTGTGTCAGCATTCTCTGCAAATCTTCTCCTTTTGCCACTTTCATTATCTTATTGGAACCTTCATCATCTGAAGACATCACACATAAATAACCTCCTTCTGTGTGTTATATAGTGGACCCTTTTGTTATCAAATTTGACCAATTTTATAGCAAATCTCTGGTGTATCTCTCAACTCACTATTAGATATTTTAGTGGCGCTCTCATTTTTATCTGAACAGTTGAAACATACTTCCATCTATCCTGTTCTTCAGGTCAAACTCTTAGAAATCACTTTTATTTTTTGTTATTTCTTCAATCCACATCTAATCTTTCAGTGAGTCCTACAGACTTTCCTTACAGAATGTATCCCTAAGATGATCACAGTAAATTATTGCTGTTGATAATAAACAGTCCAAATCATCATCATCATCATCATCATGAAGACTATTGCAATACCTTCTAAATCGGTCACCTGGTCTTTACTCTTGCCCTGTCGCTCTTGTATACCAGTCTAAAACATTGTCCCAAAGGATAAATCTGATTATAATTTTTATTATTTGCAATATGTTTTTCTAAAACAGTTCTCCTAACACACATATGAAATACTTGATAAAATATGTGTAAAAATCTTTACAATATATAGCTGAGACTTTAAGAGGATCAAGGGTGAGAAGTGCAGATGGCTGAGGTAGAAAGGAGTACTAGGAGGAAAATGGAGACAACTGTACTTGTAGTACAATAAAAAAAGTTTAAAAATAACATAAAAAAGAAGGTTAAGTAAATACTTAAAGGTCAAAACAGAGCAAGTATGAAGCTAGAGAAGTAGACTTGCATTGATACTCAACTTCACAAAATATGGACAAGTGAGAACCTGGCTTAAATACAAAACACTAAAAAGACTCCATCTTTGGTGAGAAATTGTAAAATAGACTAAAAACCATCCATTGACAGAAATGACAAGAACACATCTTTGCCTCATTCTAGGTCTTGGGTGAAAAAATATAGTAATTCATGAATGAAAATCATCAATTAATTTTAGTAATGAATATAGTAATTCATAATGAAAATCATCAGCACAAACACTTGTGGACTGGGTTATCAATATGTCACAGTTTTGCCAAGCAATGCAGGCTACCCAATTGCCAGGAGAAGAGGTCCCATGAGAGAGTGCAGGTCAGAAGGAATGCGGAGGGCAAGTTCTCAAGAGGGCACTGCTGATCATTCCACCAATGAAGCACTGCCTGAGATTCCTACTAAAAACAAAACAAAACAACAAACAGAGAAATGAACCAACAAAGTATCATGAGCAATAATAAGTAAAAAGAACATATGGCAGAAACAGACACTCCTAAACTTTTTGTAATTAATATAATAGCTATCATTTGATGAGTGTGTAATGTTTACAGAGTTCTTTGCATGTGCTAACATTTAATTCTTAAAAGAATGGAGATTTTGGCAATGTCCCCATTCCCTATATGAGAACAATGAAGCAGATAAGTTCAGAGTACTTTCTCTTTTCATATATAAAATAGAAGTCACATATGCAAATCTGGCATTCTTATTTTTAACCACCATGCTATGATGCTTATTCTTAGAATGATAAGCAACTGACTATAGTAGTGTATTTAAAACATTAAAACATTAAAAATGAACCTGAAAACATAAACAAGAAAAAATAAATATCACAAAGACCCTAGTATTTTAAAAAGGAATAAAACTGAATTAACATAAAAACACTGCTGCCAAGAATAATTTTTGATTATAGAACTAGCTGAGTTCATTTTTTTACTTAATAAAATAGTTCTTTAAAAGGTATTGGTAAGTCTGCCCAATCTAACATTTAGTAATTATTTAATCGGTTTTAGGCATTCAAAGTTAAGTATTAATATGAAGTAGATTATATATACACATCTGACTCAGGGTCAATAAAGAACTGTGATAGTCACTGGGCATTGGCCCTGGACTGTCTGGTTGGTGTCCTAGACGAAATGGACACCCAGGGGTTCTTCTTTTTAAATTCCCTTAGGGTCCTTAGAGTTTTTGCTATGATGTTAGGTAGCACAACTCATGTGATTTTGCAAAAGAAAAATTTTCAGTATAAGTTCTTTGGGATTTGGTATACTTTCTGAATTTTGTCAGTGTGAATTGTTGTAATAATCTTTGGTGTACTGAGAATTCCTGCAAAGTAGTTGAACAAAATACTTCTTTAACTTCCAATATTTTGAGATAAATTCTGGTATTACAGGGGGAAGGTATCCTGGGTTATAGCTGCTGGAGTTACTGCTCCCAGCCTCTCCAGTCAGAAAAATCTCTGGCTAAGGCTGAACATGGTAGGACCTTGAAGATAGTACATTTTAGACTTCAATTTTTTGAACATTTTAACTAAGAAAGTCAAGAGTGTTTAATTTCAGACTAATTAACTTTTAATACTTTGGCTTTCTCAAATCTAGGATTTTAACCATCCCTAACATTATATGGGAAAAAAGTTTTTTTAAAAATATGGAGATAATACTATATTCTTGGCATATAATTATCAGAATATCTTACTATAATTTAATCCTGCTAAAAAATTTCTGATAAAAACAATATGGCTAAACATCATTGTACATGGGAACTAGAAGGGTGTTGAGTTCAGTTGATTTAATATATTGTTCTTCACTCTAATGACTTGGAGTTAAAAATCATGTTGACTATTGAAGAAAAAACTAATACTTTCTTCTATTTGGAGAAACAGCCAATAAAGTAAAACTTTATAGAGTCTCACCATTAGATGTCTTTTGATAAATTCCTCATTTGTTTTATATTAATAGAATTTTGACAGTGCAAAATTTGGTTTATATATTAATATTTTGGGGTTTCACTGTTTTAATTTCTTGTTTCAAATGGATTAAGGCATCATGCAAAACACTTCAAAGTCTCTCAGTGTCTTGCTAAATTAAGATATTTGTAACGGTCCTTAATTTGATCAATAAAAATAAAATAAAGTCAGTTTTGGAAACATAGTGTCCTTGCTTGTAATTTAGTGAGTAATAACAATAAATGGAAACTAGATTCCATTTGGTACCAAGGATGAATTTCCTTATCTTTCCACGATGTAGTCAACTGCTCCAGGACCAGACTCTTTCTTATATACTGGCATTGCTCCTCCATAGAGAATTGCGTATTTACAAAAGTAAAATTAAACAAAAAATCCAAAGAGATTTTCCTGTCACTGGAAATACTCAACTTTAGGCTGTTTAGAAGGCTTTTTTCCCCTCCTAATTAGTTATGTGTGTACTATACCTCAAGGAATTCACAACATAAGAGAACTGTTTTTATGAAACTATTTTTCCCATGTACTATACTATACATTCATTTTTCTGCCTGAGACTATTTTCTCCTTCCCAAAGTTGAAATCTGTGTTTCTTGAAGCTACATTCTACATGGAGAGCAATCCAGCAATTTAGACAGTTTTTATACCGATTATAGCAATATCTGAGAAACAACAGAAAATCACTGCAATATTTTTGTGGCTTATTTAATGCATAAATATGCAATATGAGTCTCAGGTTACATTTCTACCTGGAAAACATACCCTCAAACTACCATGATAGTCCAAATTAGTTAAATTTCTCTTCAGATGCACTGGGAAAGAAGCACATCTGGTGCCTTTTATTCTTTTTAACTTGGGTATTAAAATTTCAATAATACTTTTTAGTTATTTTAATTCATTTTTCTGTAGAATAGAGGATAACTTTTTTTGCTTATAGATGTCATATTTTCATGTCTAAAATAGTCTCAGTAAGATATTTCTCTAGGTAGATTACTATTGTCAGAAAGAATAGACCAGAATGATTTTTAATGGGTGTGGTTTAGTTCAATAGCTCAGGTAAAATCTTACATACTGGGAAAACATTGTCTGGCTACTTTTCTCATTTTGTGTATGTGAGAAATGAGGATGTTATGACTATTACTATCTTGACTTCTGAAAGGAGACTATGACCATCCACATTGAGCACTTAGCAGAATGTATGGCTCCTAACTCTCAACATTTATGAAAATGTCAGCTTTCTTGGTTCAAATATATCCACTGTGGATATGTTTCCTAGATAATATCCTTTGATTTATTTTGTTGGAATTTCAAAATATTTAAAACTTATTAATTTATAATAATAATATTTTTCTTAACTATATACTACAGTTCAGCACAAAATGGTATGTTCTACATGTGATTTAGTCTAGGTCTGAGTTTCCACATACATGTATTATCTGCAAACATTAGCCAACTTATAAATTTTAATCATTCCTTTGTTTAATTTTGATTTAAAAGAGTAAATTATTAATAATATCAACATAATTTTATACTAGTCTAATTTTTCTAGGAAAATGTTGACATTGTATAAATTTGAATATTTAAAATTATGAACATATTTCTACATTTCATATACTATTTTTTATTGGTGTTTCTAATACTCTCCAAACAGAGTAGAACATAATGTGTTAAGGAATCATCTATTATTTAGCTCACAATATTAGCAGAGTAGTTTATTTAATTTCTTAAAAACATTTTAAGGACATAAATGAGTCTTCTCTTCCTTTTACAAACATATTTGCACATGTGTGGGAAAATAAATTAACAAAACAAAAAACTAAGAAAATGATAAATAACTAAGACAAAATTAAATGTTATCAAATGTGTTCTATGTATGTGCCCATTTTGAACAATTGAGTAATATAAAAAATAAAGGAGTTTATTAGTGATAAAAATGATGAATTAATAACATACTCTTGTAATAAGAATGATAACATTTTATATGTTGATCTCAGAAATATTTAATGTTCAACATGAACTGACTCTTCAAAAGTAAGTCTTCAAATAATTGCATGACACAAATATATAAGACTATATCGTTGCCTAAGGATATCTTTTTCTGAAGAAGATCATGCGTTTGGGAATAAACAAGATTTTTTGGTTATGACCTATAAATCATATGAATGCAAAACTTGGGTAAATATCTCCATTATTTATTGTTAAACTGAAGTCATACTGCTTCTCTGGAGGCTTTTGGATGTGTGGGGACCTTGTATCTATCATTGGTGAATGCCACTGGCCTATGTTGCTCAGAGGATAGATAGGGTCACAGATAGGGTATAGAAGTCTTGCTCCATAACCCTTCTAAGAATATGGAAGATTTCTGGTTTTATTTTGATGTGCCGGATTGTAGTTTTGGGTGCAATTTCAAGTTCTGAGAGAACTCACCATGATACTTAAATTTTAATCTACCTATTCTCTATTAATGAACTTCATGAACCATGAATTTTTTAGAAGAATTAAGTGTGAATAATTCACTTAGAATAAGTTTTAGCAATACTAGAGTATAGCATGACATATAAAATTGTATGAACAATTCCTTATTTATGATTACTAACAGCTGACCATAATTTATGAATTAATTTTACATTTATAGTATAGTATTATTTTATTAGCATTTAGTTTTGTCAGAACTCTTAATATTCCATAAATCAATGGAATGAACTGGGAGAATGCCTTATAAGTTTTCTGCTCATAATACATTTGTATTATATTTCAGAGTATTTTATTAAAATCATGTTCTCAAAATGTTGGAAACATATTTTGTTAAAAATACAGAGAATAATCTAGCTAGGGGGAGTACTTCTATAGGTAATATTAAAAATGTCTATTTTTGAGTTCCAGGAAAAATAAAGATAACCATGGAGAGGCTATATTAAAAATATAGTGAGAAATTTTCCAATATTGATGAAAGTTTTAAATTCTCCATTTCACAAAGGACCGCATATTTCAAGCAGAATAAAGACATTTATTTTTTAAGATAAAGGTATCAAAGATAAAGATGATGCCTAAAAATGATCAAATAGACAAGACTGATCATATACAAAAATGAATATTAAAATGATTGCATATTTTCAACATCAAAGAATATTTACATTTATAACATCAAATTGATGAGACAATATTTGTCAATATAAAATAATGTTCCCAGGAAAGCTATCAATATTGAAGGGAAAACAAACACACTTTCCAGTTAATTGAAAACCATATTCTAGCAATAGATTTTTCTATAAAATGTTACCTTTTGCAACAGTATGGATGCACCTGGAGAACATTAGGCTAAGTGACATAAGGGAGTAAGAGAAAGAAAAGCATCATATGACTTCACTCATATGTGGAATCTAGTAAACAAAATGAACAAACCAGAAAAATAGAGAGACAGGCTGACAGCTTTTGATGGGGTGGGGTGGGGTGTTGGAAGATTTATTGTGGGAGGTGGAGGGATTAAGCCAAAAAAAAAAAAAGAGAGAGGAGAGAGAGAGAGAAATACTCATGGATGAAAATAACAGTGTGATGACTGCCAGGGGGATGGGGTGATGGGGAAAGGTGAAGGAGAGTATAGGAGGTATAAATGGTGATGGAAGGAGTCTTGACCTGGGGTGGTGAATACACAATACAATGTACAAATGATATGTTAAAAAATTGTGCACATGAAACCTTTATAATTTGTTAACCGGTGTTACCCCAATAAATTTAGTAAAAAGGAAAAAAATTATAATAACAAAATAAGAAGACTTTACAAATGTGTTCCCACAAGACAAATCAATCTGAAAACTTTCAATATTATTGTATCATTCCCTCCTGCCATAGATTACATGACACCAAGAACATTGGATCTACAGAATATGTAAAAGTCCTGTGCATAAACTTTTGAGTCTGAGAAAATATTGTGCAGGAAAAGTTTATTCTAGTTTTGGTAACTTGCCGGACAACTGGGCATATCATTACCTTCAGTACCAGTGGTAGTCTAGAAACATTTTTAGAGCAAAGGTAATTGTTGAGAGGCAAGAGAATTTCTGGTAATATAAAGAAACGATCCTACCTCCCAGATCATAATTCTAACCATAGTTTTTTGTTTAGAAAACTATCAATTTAGCATTTTGCTGCTTACCTGTGCTATTTATATCCTTAGCATTAAGCAGCATGTCATACTAGCAGACCTAAAGCTGCAGAATAAGAATGCAGTATTAATTTTACTGGATTATGTTTACATAAAAAGGTATGATATGGAGTGAAATATAAAATATGCATGACTTTTAAACATAAACTAATGCAGTAAAAGCACACTTAAAGGGAAATTTAGAGTAGCGAATGCATGTATCAGAAAATAAAAAAAGGATCTAATATTAGTAATCTAAGTTTTACCTTAGTAAACTGGAAAAAGAAGAGCAAATTAAATTTTGAGTAAGTAGTAAAAAAGAAAATAATTAGAGCAAAGATCAGTAAATTTGAAAAGAGCTAACCAATAGAAAGAAGAAACAAAATCAAAAGCTGACTGTTTAAAAAAGATTGATAAAATTGATAAGCCTCTAGCCAGGCCACCAACGAAAAAGAGAGAATAAGAATTAACATCATAAATGAAAGAAGAGACATCACTACAGAGTCTATAGGCATGAAAATATCAAAAAAGGAATGCTATGAACAACTCTATGCTTGTAAATTTGATAACCTAGTCATCTAGGTTATCAAATGGACTGATTCCTTAAAAAATATAAGCTACATAAGACACACATTAACACAAGAAAAAAGAGGCAATAAAATAGGCCTATTTCTAGTCAGGAAATTGCATACATATGAATAAAATTCTAAATCCATGTGAATAAACTTCTAAAACAGAACCACCAGGCCCAGACATGTTCATTGGTAAATTCTATTAATCATTTAAGAAGTTACACCAAAGCTCTACAATTTCATTCAGAAGATAAAAGCAGAGGGAGTGTTTTCTAACTCGTTCTATGAGGTCAGCTTTATCCTAATAACAAAACCTAACAAAGACATCAAATTAAAATTACAGACTAATATATCCATAAACATAGATGCAAAAATCCTAAACAAAATATTAGTGAAACAAATCCAGCAATATATAAAAGGAGTTATACACCACAACCAAGTTGGATTGATCCCAAATATAAAAGGCTGGTTCAAAATCCAAAAATAAATGAATGTAGTCCATCAGATCAACAGACTTAAAAAAAATACTCAAATGATCTTATCAGTAGTACAGCAAAAGCATCTGGCAAAATCTAACATCTAAATTTGCTAAACTTCATAAAAATATAGCTAGAGCTAACAGCATAAGTAGAGGTGAGAAACTTGAAAATTTTCCACTAAGATCAGGAATAAGGCAAGGATGTCAATCCTCTATCAATACTCCTTTCAACATTGTGCTGGAAGTCCTAATTAATGCCCTAAGACAAGAAAAGGAAGGAAATGGCTTACAAATTTGAAAGAAATTAAACTGTCTTTGTTCACAGATGACATCGTCATCTATGTAAAAAAATCCAAAATTAAAAAAAAAAACTCTTAGAACTTATAAGTGATTATAACAAGTTTGTAGGATACAAGCGAACATATAAAAGTCAATCACTTTCTTACATACCAGCAACAAATGAGCAAGTAGAATATAAATTAAAAACACAATGCTCTATAAATTAAAATCCCCCAAAATAAGATAATCAGATACAAATCTAAAAAATATATATACAAGATCTTTATGAGAATAACGACAAAACTCTGATGAATGGATTCAGATAAAAACTAGATAAATGGAGAGGTAATTCATGTGTATACATAGAAAGTCTCGATATTGTTGAGATGTCAGTTCTTCTCAACCTGACTTATAGATTCAATGTAATCCAAATCAAAACCCATTCAAGCTATATTGTAGATATCTACAAAGTATTTTTTAATTTACTTTTTATTGTTGTTCAGTTACAGTTGTCATCCCCCCTCATTTTTCTCCCCTGTCCCGTCTAAACCCTGCCCTCAAATTTATATGCAGCCCCAAAAGACACAGAATAGACAATACACTATTGAAGGATAAGAACAAAGTTAGAAGACCAACACTACTTGATTTCAAAATTTGCAAGAAAGTTACAGTAATTAAGAGAGAATGGTACTGGCAAAAAAAAAAACAACAAAAAAACAATGATCATGGAACAGAATAAAGAGCTCAGAAATAATACCACATGAATATAATCAACTGATCTCTGAATAGAGTAAAGGCTATATACAATGAAGCAAAGACAGTTCTTTTAACAAGTGGTCCTGGAACAACTGGATGTCAACATGCAAAAGAACATAAATTTATTCTACACTCTTCACAAAAAATTGTTTCAAAATGGATGGATCACAGACCTACATGTAAAATGCAAAGCTATAAAACTCTTACAAGATAACATAAAAAAAAAACAGGATAACCTTGGTAATGGCTTTTTAGATACAACCCAAAGGCATGATTCATGCAAGAAATAATTGATAAGCTAGACCTTGTTAAAAATAAAAATCTACTCTGCCAAAGACAATGTCTAGAGAATGAGAAGGCAAGGCAAAAACTGGTATAAAATGTTTCAAAAAGATGCATCTCATAAGTGACTGTTACCAAACATGCAAAATATAAGAAATCAAACATCAAAAATAAGAAAACAAACAACTCAGTTATGAGATGAGCCAAAGATCTTAACAGATACCTCACCAAAATGGATATACAAATGACAAATCAGTATATAAAAACATGCTCCACATTCCATATAATCAGAAAAATGCATAGTAAAATAACAATAAGATATCAGTACACACCTATTAGAATGGTCAAAATCTGCAACAATACACCACCAAATTTTGTAGAGTATATTGAGTAAGAGAAACTCTCATTTATTGCTGGTGAAAATGCAAAATGATACAGGTATTTTTGAAGACAGTTTAGCAGTCTCTTACAAAACTAAAGATACTCTTACCATGAGATCCTTGAGTCACACTGCTTGGTGTTTACCCAAAAGCAGTTGGAAAATTATGTCTATACAAAAAATGTATATATATATGGATGTTATTTATTCATGAATGCCAAAATTTGGAAGCAACCAAGATGTCCTTCGGTTGGTAATTGCATAAATAAACTGTGGTATGTTCAGACAATGGAATATTAATCTGTGCTAAAAATAAATGAGCTAACAAACCATAAAAAGACTTGGAGAAATCTTAAATGTATATTATTTAATGAAAGTTACCAACCTTTAAAGGCTTCATACTGTATGATTTCAACTATATGACATTCTGGAAAAGGCAAAACTATTGAGATAATAAAAAGATCAGTGCTTTCCTGTGGTTGGATTGGGCAGAGATAAACAGGCAGAGCCCAGAGAATTCTTAGAGCAGTGAAGTTCTCTGTATGATATCACAATAATAGATATATGTCATTATACATGTGTCCTAACCCATAGAATGTACAGCACCAAGCATGTACATTATTTCATCAGCGTTTTCTGATCAGAACTCTAATGTAAACGAGAGACTTTCGGTTCTTGTGGTGAGTCAGTCTACCACTCTGGAGTGGGGAGGTGTTGGACTGTTGATAATGGGAAGAGCTAGGCATGTGTTGGGACATGGAATATTTGGGAAATATATGTATCTTCCTCTTACCTTTGCTGTGAACATAAAACTGCTCTAAAAAGTTAGTCTTTAAAAAAACATAAATTGTGGCATATCAAATAAATGTTGCACTTGTGAGGCTTTAATTCAAGGTAGGCATTCTTTCTCTTGGTCCAACCCTAGTGGTGCAGATATTAACCACTAACCACCCAGAGGTCCAATGAGACCACATGGGCTCAGTATGGTCAGTTTCCAATGTTTAAGGAAACTATAAGGATCCTTGTTTTTTAATAAACCATCCTAATATTTCAATGTTGACAACAAATTCAAGAATGCAAATGTATGCTGAAGGTTCAACTTCCATGACTCAAACCAAAGTGTGCATTCAGACTGTATTAGTCTCTTACAGACACAAATTAGTAGCAGACAATTTGTCTCTTCATTTAGCCATAAAAATTTCTCATAAATTTACACAAAAACACTACAGTTGCTGAGTTGACCCAAATGGAACATACTTGAATACCAGATAATTCTAAGTTGAGACTCAGTACAAAACTTATAATCCAATAGAGTGTAAATTACCTGGAACTTAACATTACTAAATAATTGTAAAAAATATTTAAGAAAAAATGATGAAATAAAGTAAACCTAGTGATATTTTTAAGCCCTGTGGCCCATATTCTAATGTTTGTCCCTCAATTTTACTAACAGGAAACTTTTCCAATAGCGTTTTACAAGTACGCAGTCTAACAGTAATAAATACTTTGGATTTTAGTGGTGTCCTTGGTAAATTGCACATTACTGTGTAATAACTTTAGGAAGTTATTCAAGGAATAGTAGCCTGGGATCAAGGACTAGGGCCATGTCCTCATTCATCCCCACTATCAGAGCTGAAACTAATGAAAGGTATAAAGTACAACTTTTCATCATTAAAATATAGAATCTGCTGTGACATATTTGCTGTGACATATTTATTTGTGACATATTACAAGGTCTGAAGTAAATAATTATTTCCTCAATACCCACGGTATGATATTGATCCAATGTCATTCCCCTAATTTGTTTAATTATATCACATTTTAAGTTGAGCATAATTAAACTGTTTTATAATTTCTCATATGCATTTTCTGATCTGAAAAGTGCTTAACTCTAAAACTTGATTTTTTTTCTGTGAATATGCTTTTTCTGTTTTGCTTCATTGCCCTTGCTATCCAAGCTGCCTGTACTGCTCTTCAACTTCCCTTTCACTGGCTCCATGAATCTTTCTATGACACAGCAGGATTGTGAGGTGTCCTTTGCATGATAGGTAATATTTTTGCCTACTTAAATTGCCCATTAGACTTTTTGCTTCTTGAGGACTGTGACTATGTCTTGTCCCCTATTGTATTTATAGCTGTTACTCAACTGCCTGGCCTATTATTGATGTTCAATAAATAATTGATGAATGAGTGAATAAAAACCTTTCCCTGGAATCCTTAAGAAAGTGGATGATGTGACCATGTTTCTGAAATTTTAATGCTTATTATCATTGGAACATGTAGAAATTTCCTTTTCTTCTCTTTCATCCTGTATTATAATCATCAGAATTCTATTAACTAGAATTTCAGCATTTATTAAGAATGATGATAATGTGAACACCTTGATGTTATCTGACTCATTATCCATTAAATTCTTTTCAGCGTGATTTTAACAGCACCTTCACTATGCTGTATCTGAATTATTTAAAAAATGATATTCACAATAGCATTAATCCAAATACCTGATTAACTATAATACCACAATTCCCTGTCATTAAAGATAACATAATTTATTACTCTTGTTGTAATGATAGTAAATTTCTAGCTAAATAAGTCTTCTTAAATTTAACATTAGGCTTCTCTGGCTGATTAATATACAGTGGTAATTTCTTAACTGACTTAACATATTTTAATGTACTATATACTTTTTCAAAATGCAGATTTTCTTCTTTTGGATATGTTTATGAACTGCTAATAATATTTAAAAAATTGGTAAATAATAATCCACTCTACACTTTTTCTCAGGAATATATCATGTACATAATAGAACCTTAGTGTTTTGTGTGAAATATTTAATACTATAGAATCCTGAGACTGCATTTTAACAGCAGCAAATACTTCCCTTTTGGGAGAGGGGATGTTCCAGTGATATAATGTGTAATAAGGCATTGTGCTTCTAATCTTGGAGGCTTGTGGGTAATGAGGAGATAAAAACAAATAAAATAACTGGGGGCAGTTTGCTCAATGGTAAATGCAATAATGAAGTAATCTGAACACTGAGTGTTGGCTAGAATGGGGACAAGCCCTACTAGAGGACTTCCTGAGTTACAGACCATTCAGCCCTGGCCAGTGAATTAATAGGTAATCAGACACCAGCAGATGAAAAGAGCCATTGATTGGTGCTTTGCTTTTTTTCATTTCTCTTAGATGCATTTGATTCCTCTGTGTGAATTGTGAGCTGAAAGTAATCTGCAAAGTAAAATAATATAAACGCTTGAGTTGCCCTGCTGACATAGCACCGCCAATATGGGAGCAGAGGGTGTAAATGGGTGGCAAAGTGCTGCTCTAAAATGCAATGTCTAATTATAATTGATGTCTTAGCTTCCGTGGAGCATGTCACAGTACAATAGACAAAAGATGAAATTCTAGTGCTTTCAAGCTCTCCTGGGCAAGATGGCCTTTCTTGAGAGGATCAGGAAAACATTATGGCTCCTGGTGCTAGTAACACACCATTGTGCCATTAACAACAGTATGCACTTAACTTTACACTTCAGGGAATTTTAAAAATTCAGAAATTGAAGACTTATAACAGAGGATATCACTATTTTAATTACTACATTCATTTAAAAAGATTGTTTAGGTCTGTGAAATTTCTCCTTTTTCTCTTTTTAGCCTCATTTTCTTTCTGCCTCCTATGGTGATTGCTCATAATCCCTGAATTAATCATTTTGTTTTTATTAACTATATCCATTTAATTTCATAATCTGGGGCACTGTTTATAATATGAATTTGTCCAGGTCAGCTACTGAGACAAGGCTGATGGGGGGAATATATAATATAACCGGCTTTGGAGCTAGAAATTTTAGTCCTGTATGTTGAATATACCAATGAAGTATCCAGATGGTGAGATTGAACCAAGTTTTACTTGCAGGATGTTTGGTGAGGAGACTTTAATCCTAAACCCTATCTTTTGGCTCCTTTCATTGTTTTAAAGCAATGCTAAAGTAGGGCCAAGTAGTGTAACCTTTACAATATTGATTTCCTTCGAAAGAGCCAAAGCCAGTATAGAAGACTGTGCAGTCAGCTGTTAGCTGGAGGTTCTCCAAAGGAAAAGATAAACAAACAGAGCTTGCAAGAGCCACCAGAGACCCTTTTAAAGAGCTTTAGGAATGCTTCCCAACTCCAAGGAAGAGAGCTATATAATATTCTATGATTGAACAGTGCAAACAGAAGATAAGAAGAGTGATGATTTGCTAACTCTGGGATAAATTAAAATAAATAAGGTATCTAAAGAGGAATGATTACAACTATTTATTAAATATTTTCTTTGTTTATAGAAATTGTTATTCACATCATTATTTAAATGATTCATTTAAAGGAGAATGTATAGTGTGTGGGCAATTCACCACATTAAAATGCAAAAGTGCTTTGAACATGGTAAATAATATGGTATGATGTCCACTAAAAAACACTCATTTTTTCTTTTGTTTACACACCAATGATTATATAAATAAAATTTCCCATTTTGAGATTTAAGTTACATGCAATTTGTTTATAGCAATGTATGTGTCTGCTACATTGACTAGTATTATACTATTAGATCAAGGGATTATAAAAACTTTGCAAATGAGAATATGATGTATATTTGCTGTAAAATCTCCATGCCATTGTTTTCTGGTCTTCCTATGCATACCGCAGCTTTGTTCTATCCATTTTTTAACAGCCGCTAGGACAAAATCCATGCTAAGTCCACTTGTGCTGGGAAACCTGGGTTCTTCCATCCCTTAATCACATACTTTATGATACTTAACAAGTCAAAATAAGCCCATCTTAAGGCCAATACATTTACTGTGCATATGGCATAAAGAAGCCTCATATTTTTATGTACTAAATCCTACTTTGAACCATATCAATGATTAGTGTGAAACTTGAACTGTCATTCTTTGTAGGATCTCTTAGTTTCCATCATTCTCATAATCACAGGCTCACTCTTCATAACGTAATTTCATTTGAAAGACTCACTGTCATTCAGATGAAAGGGGCATGGCCTTGTGCTCCAATTTTACTTTCATGTGTAAATATTGTCAAAATAGCAGGTCCAAAAAATAGGACCAAAATATACTTCATTTTATAGTCCTATATGTATAAGACTATAAAGTATATACTTGTAGGACTATAAGTATAATCAGCACAATTTACTAATAATTTTCTAAATTGTGAAATGAAAGTATATCTGTATAACATATTGGTTATTAAAAGTGCTACATATTAAAATCAGAAAGTTTCACAGGAGTGACATAAATTAGAAAATTAAAATTTCTCATCATTTTTGTCTGTAGAGATAACTACTATCTAGCATCTGGGTTACTTTGCTAGGGATGCCGAAACAAAGAACTCAAACTGGGTAGATTAAACAACATGAATCTTTTGTCTCATGTTTGTGGAGGCTTGGTATCTGAGACCAGTGTGTTGGTGTAGTCCCCTCTCAGGACTGGGGCGGGGGGAAATGTCTTCCGTGTCTCTCTCCTGACTTCCAGCGGTTTGCTGGCCATCCCTCGTGTTCCTTGGCTTCCACTGCATCATCCACTGCATCATCCTGACTGCTGCCTTCATGGTCACAGGACATTCAACCTGTTTGTGTGTCTGTCCATAAATGTCTCCTTTTAATAAAAACAACCACCATATTGGATTAAGTGTCCACACTACTCCACTATCACCTCACCCTAACCACTTACATCTGCAATATTTTTTTCCCAAATATGGTCATATCCCGAGCTTCTAGGGGTTAAGACTTCAGCATATCAATATTGGATGAAGATACATTTCAACCCATAACACCATCTCATTGCATTTTGTACGTTCTGTGCTCATGTATTAATAATAATTATCCAAATTCACTAAGCCTAGACTCTGTGCCAGGGACTATGCAAACCAATTAAATAATTTATCTCATTTATGAGAAAAGATCAAGGAAACCATACTAAAATCACAATGCTACCAGTGAGAAAAACTTAGGCATAGAGAAAATAAGTAATTTTCCCAGTGTCACAGAGCCAAATCAAAATCTAGGCTATTGTCTGTCTGGCTGTTTGTAGAGTATTCCTGTTGTACATTCCGTTTTACAACCTTCAGTGTTATATAGGCCACTTGTTGTGTAAGCATTCTGAACAGAGTCTGTGGTAGAAGACTACAGTGGGTTCGCATTAAGAAATCACTCCAACCAGAACTATCTGACAAAGCTACAAGAAAGGTAACACTTTTTTAAAAATGACCTGTAATTATATGCTTAGGTTCTAAGCTATTAGCTCTACAACTTAGTTTTGCCAGTTTGGATAAAAACAAATCCTTCAGTAATAATGCTATAATTGCTTTGCTTTGATATAAAATTTCAAATAAATATCTATATTTTTATGTAAAAAATAAACATTCTATCAGAATGTTTTACTGTGTTCTATTTTGTCAGTTCTATACCCAAAACCACAGAATGGATTTCAAATGATAGAAATTTTTTAGAAGAATAAGTATAATTAAAGAGCCTAAAATAATATTTAGTTGTATTATGGAACTGTATACGAAAGAACACTTAAGTAAGAACACAATAAACTATTAATTGTTTTATTTAATACTCACAAGATTGAGATTGGTATTATTATTTATATTTTATAAATGAGGAAAATTGAACACAGAGGGTATGAACTCTTTGTTCTAAATCATACAAATATTTAGTGTCAGGTCTGGGACTTGAACCCACATATACCTTACATGAGAATTGGGGTTCTTGCTGTTAATCACTTTGCCAAATGTGCTTAATGAAAATGTTCTCCTGCCATTCAATCATTTGAATGCCAATGATCTGCCTCCTATATATGCAATAACCACAATGCTCTATTTTCCTTCATGAACAAAAAATTAATCTGGAGAAATATACATATTGTTTAAGAGACTAGTGTTGGAAACCACCCTGCCTGGTTTCAGGGGCTGTAACCCCCCATAGCTAAGGCTGAGTGAGAGACCTCCAGACCAGAAGCCACTAAGGAGACAAGCTTATCTCCCTGGCAGGAGTGCTGCTTCTGCTCCTTGCCTGGCCCCCAATGCTTGGTCCATTAGCCAATGATGGGTAAGATTCCTCAGAGGAGGATGGACCTCAGACAGGCACGATCACATGGGAAGGCCCTCAGGGAAGGACTTGGGGGCTGTGGAAAATGGGGGTGATCGACCCTCACCCCTCGCCCCTTGCCCCTCGCCCCTCGGCTTTGACAAAGCCCGAGTCCTCATTCTGCCTGCGAGAAGTCTCAAACTTCTCAGCTGCCTTGTCTCCTCTGGCCTGACTCAAGCCTGTTACAACGACAAGGGGCGGTGCAGCCCTGTGCTGGAAAACGGTGGGATTCCCAGGGTAATCAGGCCTGAAACAAAAGGGATATGTAAAATCCTGTGAAACCTCCTTTGCTGAGGATGCTCTTAATTAGTTTATGAAGGACCAGGCAGGAAATGAGTTTAGTCCCTTAAGCTCTGTAGTTATTAGTTGATAAGACCCCAACTCAGTGTGAGCCCTTTTAGGTCTTTGAAAGTTATCTATTTGTTTGATCTTCCCTGCCAGACGATAATCAACAAACTTTACCTGTATTCCTATGCAATTTAAAAGCCAATAAAAACCCTATGAAGAGGATTGGCACTCTCTCCTTTGAGAGAGTGGCCAGGCCACTTGAAGGCACCCTCCCCTTGAGAGGGTAGCCATGCTGTCCCTTTTCCTCCACAGGACTCAGTAGTCCGTGTGAATGTCTCATGTCTCATCCATGACACTGTAGATACTGCGGGCCGGTATCTGTGTCAGACTAGTAGTTCTCGTTTTTCCAATTCATCAGTACTATAGGATTCAAACTTATTAAGCAGATAGAAATATAGTTACATGCATTTATGCTCTATAGATAATGTAATATTATAATTGTTATAATTTAATACTTAGGGAAACAAATTCAACCAGTATGTTACTTTAGAAATATACTAATCTTTATGGAAATTTTTATTTCTAAATGTAAACCCAAGGTAAGATGTGTAAATAATTAAGCAAAAGGTAGGAATAGAAATGAAGTTTTGATTTAAGGCAGAGCTATGAATTTAACAGTGTAATAGTTCTAGAAAATGAAAAGACCTTCGAACCCATAATAATTTTCCTCATTACCAGTTTCAGAATTTAAAGAAGGACACGTTCAAATATATTTGTTGGTCATAGATTTTTTTGTTTCCTAATAACAAAGTATAACTCAAATGTGTTGCCTTAATATTTTCCTATAGAAGATGATTAACTTTTTGTTAAACATCTGTGGAGGGCACGAGCTCAAATACTCATACAGTGAGGATATAAATATTAAGACAGACTACTTTTTTCATATCCTTGTTCTGTCATATTTGAGAGAGATATGTGCATAGAATATTTCTATAACATAGTAAAATCAGGGCAAATGTGTTGATAGAATGTAACTTACCTTAGCCTTGCTCGTTGGTGCCACGGTCAGTTCTGGTAGGGACTGTGGAAAATTGGTAAGTCCACAGCCTTGTATGAGGTAGGCAGACACTAGCCAGTTCCTGCTGTTGCTTTGTGTCTGACATTACAAAATAATCTTGAAAATCCCATTTTATATGAATTCCTCCAATTTTTAAATGTTGGCTCAAAAGTTATGTGCCAAACAAAATGAATCTACAGGCTAAATCTGTTCTTTAGCTCACCAGCACACAACTTCGGAAACGTTGGCTTTGGTTTCAAACAGTCCTCAGCTGCCTTTCGGAACAGATGATTTTAAAGATGGCATCAATCAAAATCCTGGTTGTGACTCAGCTGCCAGTGAGCCATTAATTTGTTTAACATTAGACGTTGGTCAAAGGGTTCAAGGTTGCAGTTAGGGGATGAATAGATTCTGGGGAGCTAAAGCACAGCATTTGATTATAGTTAGTAACTGCATTATATACTTTAAAGTTGTTAAGAAGCAAGAGATCTTAAAGATTCTTACCACCAAAATAATTGTGGAATATAATGCAGGTGTTAGCTAATGTTATGGTGGTGATCACATCATAATATATAAATGTATTAAATCAACACATTGTATACCTTAAACTGACACAATATTATATTGTATAATTATACCTTAATTAAACCTTAATTATACCTTAATTTCAAAAAAATCTCAGATACAGTGCTAGGAGAGCCAAGTTCTCTTCATTGCCATCTATTCTTCACGGAACAGCCACAGTTATCCTATCTAGGCATAAGCAGGCCATGTCAATCTTCTGCCCCAAACTACTGTTTCCATTTATAGTAAAAGCCCAAACATTCTAAGTTCCCACATGAGTTGCCCCCATTTACTTTCCAATCAAGTTTTCATTTAAAAGTCACTTTCTGCATAAGGCCTTTGCTAGGCCATCTAAAATTTCAACCCCCTATCCCTGGTTCATCATAGCATTCGTACCTATTTTAGTTTCCCCCTGCCCCACAGTCTAACATATATACCTACACCATAGGTTTGTGTTGTTCATCCCCTCCTTGGCCTGCTTTTAAGCATTTAGTTATGATTTTGTAAGGATTTCACATTTTATTTAAATGGACTATTTTTTTAGCATTATCTTTAATAAAACTGAGAGTATAGCATTATGCTCTAAATTTGCAAAGAACATTTCAGGGGACAGTATGGAGCAGCTCAGTGTCTTCTGATGATTTATTTTATTACAGTGGCAGAAATTACTAAGCCCAGGATAATTAATAATTTAAAAAATAGTATGTTTTTTTAAATATTTAGTTACTAGCAAGTCTTGGTATTGACTAATATATGTGATAACTCACTCTAATGTTTAACTTAGTCAAAAGTCAGGCTAAACGTTGAGGTTAGCTGTACAGGGAATATTTTTATATTGTAGACATAAATATATTTCATACAAGTATGTTTAAATATTACTGAGCAGCCAATGTAAAATGGGCATAAGTCAAATTATGTCATTTCTCTCTTTAACAATCCTTTAACACCCATTTATACCACTCAGAATGGAACTGAAAGTTGTTGCAATGGCTTGTGCAATCACCTTCTTCAAAGTCGTACTCAAATGTCGCCTTTTGATTTGCATTTCTGATGATACCAATGAAAGTTGCCATAACCTTCAGCCTTTTATCCCTCTCTTCATTGATTGATTGATTGATTGATTTTTATTTATTTACATCTTTTCTCATTACAAGTCTAAGCTATACAAGGGCAGATATGTTCTTTTGAATTTTTTTAACTTCTCCCATCATAGTTTATTCTCTGAGATTCTCAGTACAGAATTTCTACACATTCTGTACTGGGAGAAGACAATGGCATTCTTGAGCTCCTGACCATGCAGACAGTTTCCCAGAGAAGCAATACTTGGGGACTCAGAGAGTTATCTGTCCTGGGACTATATCAAGTTCTGCAGCTCTCTCAAAACAGCAACTGCAAATAGCCTCATAGTGTGACTTCAAGTTTTCCTAAGCAGCTAAAAACTCCTGATGCAGTAGCAGTCTAACAGAAAGCTTCCTAAAGCTTTCACCTTTGACAAATACATAAGTTTATGAAGCACTAGGAAGAATCCTCAGCATAAACGAGGTGGTTGTCATTGACATAAGCATGAAACAATTTCTGAATTGTCTGGAAATTTTATGCTGAAATGTTGCAACCAAAAATCATTCTCTAATTCAATTGTGCATTACATCATTCAGAATAAGTTAGGTGGTGGTATAGTTTCAAACATAAAATTTCCACATGCTAAACATGTTACAGTTTATTTTTATTTATGCTGCATATCTAGTGTGGGTTTGGAGGGGCAAAGAGCCTCTTTTCATTGCAGTCCTTGATTGTTGTGGAGAGAGAGAGTTCATTTCAACATATCCTTTTAAAACAGGGGAGGAAATGTGGCAAAACACAAATAATTTTGAAAGTTTCTGTGCACAAGCATAGCAGGTAACCAACTTCAAAGGGGTAAAGAAATGCAAGTGTCCTATGCTTTGATGGAAACAGGGCAAGAATTGGAAGGACTGACCTATGCGAACATGTATGAACAGCACTGATTATGCAAAAATATTTAAAATGTGACATGAAACTTTCACTGTAGATAACTCTAATAAAAATGCTTGTGGGCAATAAATGAATGGTTCAACTTTTGACAGATTATTGTTAATGTCACTGATCAAATGCCACAAGGAACACTTTGGTAGAAAATAGTAATGATGAAGTTTATTGAGCTTGCTGTTGCAAGGAGGAGCAGAGCACACCTCAAAGCAAACATGGGATGTCACAGGTAAGGAATGGGAGAGAGGAAGGGGCTGGCAGGATTCTGGTGGGATTTGTGCTTGTGCTGGAAGTTATCAGAAGTTTTTAAGGCTGTGGGGTCTCCTTCTGATGGCACACTGTCAGGAAGTGGGAGGAATTCTGTGATGGGGTGCCTTAATCATTTTTATTTAGGGTGTGAGAGGACTAAAGCAGACTAGACTTCTCACTGCGGCAGGAGAGGCAGTCCCTGCTGTTCGCAGTGAGGCTGTCTGTGCAAGGCTCTTGCCTGAGCCACAGTTCAGCCCTGCTGGAAGAACAAAGCACCTACATTCCCTAAGCATTAGTCAATGTGCTCGGGAGCATCCTGCCCTGGTTGCCAGCAGAGCCATTTATGGTTTTCACAGATTTAGTAGTTTGTAATTTATTATTTTTAATAAAACTCAGTCATCATGACAGACAAATAAAAGGTTATTTTAACATGATGGTAATAGATGGCAGTGGGCAGATTTAGTCTTAGGTTAACATTACTAATTAGTTCCTTGATATATACTTAGAATTCAATGAGTACTACAATTTTAAAAATTACACAGACAAAAATTGTTCTAAATTCAAGTTATTATTGGTCTCCTGTGCCTGCTCTACAGATTCAGTGATTCAGTTTAGCAATTTACTGACATTTAAGCTAAAAAGTTAGCATGCCCAAGTATTTTGTATTTAGCAATTCCAGGTCACCTATGTAAAAATAGCACCAAAAAAAAAAGCCTTCACATCAGAAATGTGTTCTTTTGAAACAGCAGTATATAACATTTATTTTTTAAATTTCCCTTAGGTGCAAGTGACATTACTATATTTCTAAAGCCATTTGAGTGGCTTAAACACACATATCTACATTGATATGCACACTCAAGATGTCATTATGGAGAAAGATCAAAAGTTATGTAATATTTACAAAGAATTATATTATAAAAGCAAGAAATGTGCTAATTATAGAAATGTTTCTAAAATCTTTCATTGGGCCAAGCATTTTAATTATTAATCATATATAGTATATAATATGTCCAAACAAAATAAAGAGATGCTTATATATTTTATCAAATAAAATAGGCTAAACTAAAATGCTTTTTAAGATTATTTTACATTGAAAATATATTTATCAATAACAACCCAAAGAAGTGGGAGAGTGCTGTAGTACATGAGGTTTGTAGGGAGATATTTAAGGCAGGCTGGTACCTATGCTGAGATTCTAGTTTCCCTTTAGTGGACTAAAACCCCAAAGGACAACACAGTAAAAGAAGTCAATATTTGGGAGAAAGAAAGATGATACTTGGAGGGGGTATTTAGTTGAAAGTAGACATTAATAGTATTAGAAATAGGACTTGTAGCAGCACTGTGGCCAGCTGAAAAATTGCCCCCAAAAAATATCAGGTCTCAATCCCGGGAACCTAGGAATGTTACATTATAAATTTAAAAAGGTCTTTGCCAATGCAATGACCTTAAAGAACTTGAGATAGGCAGATCATCCTGGATGATAAGGATAGACCCTAAATACACTTACACATTCTTATGCCATCCTTATAAGAGGAAATTAGAGGGAGACTTTACACACACATAGGAGACAAGATATGAACTGGAGAAATGAAGGAACTCAGTATACCGGCCTTCAGGTTTGGAGAGGCGTGACCCTAAGACAAGGAATGCTGGCTGCCACCAGAAACTGGAAGAGGCAAGAAGCAGTCTCTCCCCTAGGGTCTGAAGAGGAAAACCTGCTGCCACCTTGACATTAGCCCAATGGTATTGATTTCAATCTCCTGGCCTCAGAATTATGAGAGAATAAATTTCTGTTGTTATTATACTTCCACTGTATGATAATTTGTACCAATAGCCACAGGAAACTAATACAAGCATCATATGTAAAATAGGTTGTAACAGTACATAGATTCTTGATTATTAAAATGGGTTATAAAAATTCTGAGAAATCCAGCCCTGGTTGGTATGTCTCAGTGGATTAAGTGCCGGCCTGTGAACCAAAGGGTCACTAGTTCAATTCCAAGTCAAGGCATGTACCTGGGTTGTGGGCCAGTGACACAATAATATAATTCATAAAGCACATGCTAGAAAACAAAAGCAATTGCTAGAGAACAGTAAAAAACAGAAAAGTCAAATAAGATGACAGAAGTAAAAACTAAAATTAGATACCAAATCAATATATTATATATATATAATAAAGTCATATACAGGGTTATAAAATTAAATCCAACTATACAGGGTTGTAAAATTCAACTCTATATTGTTTACAAATAGACACATCTACAATCAAGTGATCTAAAATACTTGAATGTAAAAGAATGAGAGCTATGTGGGGGAAACACAAATAAAAAGAAAGCAATATTAATGTTAAAATGCCAATTAAATTGAAAATTTAAAATAAATAGTAGCAAACATAAAAACTGCTAGAAATACAGGAAGGGCAGAAAAATGTATTTTTCTTCTCTGATAGTTCAAGGAGACATAAAAGCAGGGGGACATAGAATCTATGTTAAGAAAATAGCAAAGACAACAAAGACCTCTATAATATCCAAGACAACAGAATCAGGATAGGTTATATCACCAGCAATTAAACAAAAACAGTTGAAAAATATACAAAGCTTTATGAAAATTGACTCAGAGTATGTGGAATAAAGTAAAAACATCATTGTGCCATATTTAGAAAAATAACTATGATAATACCAGCATATTGTAAAAATTGATGAAAAATGGCCAAAGTTATACTTAGAGGAAGATTTGTAGGCTTAACCATTTTTATCACTAAAAGGAAGAGTGAACATAAATTTTTTAAGTGAGGAATTCTTAAAAGGAAACAAAATATGCAAGTATGATGGTGATCCAAAGTTACAAATAAAAGAATGTACAAATACATAATAATTGTGGGGGGTCGCTTACAGCTAAATTTGATGGATAAATACATTAATCCAACAAACATGTCCCTGACCCCATTTGGGCACTGAGGATATGTTAGTGTACAAGTGGTTTACAGTCCAGGGCCACATCCCAAGAACAGCTTTTCCCAATCGTATCCAAATTCTTCCAGAGAGTGTGAGGTATAAGAAAATCTTTCCAACTACTGCAAGAAGCCAATAATCCTTCAAATGAAATGCAGACCAAAACAATGAAACCACAACAAAGATTTTTTTAAAAAGAAATCATTAATAGAGTTTAAAAGATCAATTAAATATTAGTCTTTTTGCAAAACTTGATTATTAAATCCTTTATGATTAACAACTTGTCAGGGAAAATTTAAAGTTCAATATTAGTCTTCTTGAATTTTAAAATAATAAAATATTTTATGTAAGTTCAAAATAGACTTTTTCCCCTTCTCACTTAAAAGTCTAAAAAGATCAAAATTTAAGTAAAATTTTAATTCAAAAGCATTCTTCCCAATTCTTTTTATTTGGTGAGGTCCACATAGGTTCTTTCTCAAAGATTATCTTCTTTCTGCAGCTGCAGTCTGTGGTGTTTGTTTTGGGAATTGGAAAAGTTTCTTCAGAGTTTCTGAAATTGTTTCAGTTCAACAGTAAGTCTGTAATGAGTCTAATTGTATTTTTAAATTACCGAACTTAAGTATATGATTTAGCGCATTTTTCAAATGTATATAGTCAGATAGCCACTCTGTAGCAATGCTGATATGTAACACTTCCTTCACTCCAAAAACCTCCTATGTAGCACTGTTTGGTGACCCTCTGAACCTTGACAACCATGAACTGCTTTTTATTATTATGGCTTTGACTTGGTAAATTTTGTATGAATGGAATGATGACAATGTATGTAGACTTTATGTTTGTCTTTTTCCCCTTAAAGAAAAATACATCAGTGTTGTTCCTTGTTTTCAGTATACAGAGCTCCAAACTATAAACAACCCAAAGCTTCACCAACTGGTCAATATATCAACAAATCATCCTACACTTACACAGTGGAATCACTCACATTTTAAAAAGACCAAAATATTAGGAGACATGGTCATTAGAGAACTAGCCATGTAACCACCAAAGTTGGGGAGAGGGGAATCCATCCTGATCCTCCATCAGTTGTGCCAGAACTCAATTCTTAGTATTACTATAGTCTAAGACAGTTTTATTCATATGGGAGTGAAGAAGTGGATACAGAAATGTATCTTTGATTTTAGCCAAAATCAGGAGTAGCAGGCCGTCTGGAACACCAAGCAGTCTGTGCCAGCTGTCTGGAATCCATGATGAATTCATTAACATTCAATTAGGAAGAGTCCCAACAAGAGCTTAATTTTGTCTCAACACATTTACCACATCAAGAAGCCAACCATTCTCCCTGGCTGGTGTGGCTCAGTGGATTCAGTGCTGGCCTGCAAACCAAATGGTCCCTGGTTTGATTCCCAGTCAGGGCACATGTCTGGATTGCAGGTCAGGTCCCCAGTAGAGGGTGTGTGAGAGGCAACCACACATTGATGTTTCTCTCCCTCTCTTTCTCCTTCCCTTCCCTTCTCTCTAAAAATAAATAAAATCTTAAAGAAAATAAGAAACTAACAGTTCTGTCATATCTGCCTTGTCTCCTTGTAGAAAAGGTCCCCATGTTTGTAACAGATAGAAAATCATACTCAGCAGATTTCTAAACCAAAATTGGTCTTACTGAAACCCATGCTGCAGCAAAAAGAATCTGGGGACAGGGTGGGCTGATTTGAACCACACTTTGGTGATGTGCTCCTCAAAATATTTTTCCACTATTTTCAATTTCATAAAATTTTTCAGTAATGATCCCTCTGGGTACTGCCAGTATCTGCATACCCAACAACTATTATTCTCTCACCTTAAAATACACTACAGTATTTTTGTAGAGTATTTTTTCATTCTTGAGCTGTAGACAAGTCTCTGTATCCCTCCACGGAATTCTCTACAGCCCGCAATGCAGAATGGAATTTGATTCAGTGTATTTAATCATGTCTACATAAGCCTAGCTCTAACAATTTAAAGCTGGAAATTCCCCTATGCTCCATAGAACAAGCAAACTTAGATCCTTGCATTTTAACTGCATAGAACTTTTTCTGCACATAAATGCTTAAAAAGACTGGAAATATCCATTTCCTTACAATCAAATCTTTGCTTCAGTCAAACATTCCAAGGAAATTCTGCACCTGTATTAGAAGCTAGCAATAGCCAGCAAACCAACACTGCCTGAGCCTGCATAAATGTCCTTGGGATTGTGAATGTTATCTTGGTCACCTAAA
>CM052538.1:32299234-32392766 GCA_028533065.1 Trachops cirrhosus
AGTTTCACATTAGAAAGATTTCAAACTGTACCATTAACTCTCCTTTTTAAATCATTTATCAGTCCCTCTCTATTTACGTATTTCATCTGGTGCCTGGGACTGAACTTTAATTCTTACCATCTGTGCCTTGGCCAGGAATGTCCATATTCCTTTAATGCATAAACATATCCCAAATATTTCTCATTCTGTTAGTAAGAGCTGTGAAGCACAGAAAATGATGTTTCAAAGAGGAGCCAGCCATGAGAGATCATTTATTGCTCCAGCACTTTGAAAAATCTATGAAATTCCTTTATGGTTTCTTCATTATATTTTCAATGGAACAATTAGTTTGAGTGGCTACAAACACTGAATTTTCATGACCATATTAGCCTTTGAAGCCAAAATTATTGAATGTACTATTCTCTATGCAAAATACAGTGGGATGTGGTGCGTCTGTGATTAAAAAGCATAAGTTGCCTCCAACTGGAAAACTAGTTGAGAGCTAATTTCCTAACAGCCTATCTGGTCACACTTTAAAACCCAGGCAGTTTGCATTATTCAATAGTTTGTTCCAAGGATATATTTTACCAGTTTTGAGAGAAGTAACTCTGGCTTTTTTTAAAATATTTATTAAAGCTCCTGCAACAAACAGTAACATCTCAAATACAAAAGTAGTCCCTTGAAAACCTTGGTTGCAATTTCTAAAGGTAACAAGACATTCTCATGTCCCTTTGATGCCAGCACACCCTGGAATTATCTCAAAACTAATGACAGCATAACTCTATCACCAACTGGAGTGACTTCCCACTGCTTGACAGCATAAATGCATAGTTAAGTTATCTTTATGTAATATAACTTTACTTTTCCCACTGGACCTTAACTGTTCCATGTTTTTACATTCTAGGAAATTCAGGTAATATGTAGAGGTTTCCATCTAGACCAGGGATCAGCAGACATTTTCTGTAAATAAAATTTTAGTAAATATTTTAGGCTTTAGGCCATGCAGTTTCTGTGATGAGTAACTGTGTTCTGCCTTTGTAGCAGGGAAGCCACAGTAGATAATGCTTAAACAAATGGGGTGGCTGTCTCAATAAAACTTTATTTACAAAAGAGGTGGCTGATGGGTGTTGGCCCTCATGACCTAGTCTACCAAGGATTACTTAAAACTATAAAGACCTGTGTATCCCATTTCCGCAAGCCTAAACTACTTTCCTGGTTGAAGGAGGAGTCATATCAAAAAAATGAAAATATCGTGTCCTTTGGAAATACATTCTGTATTCATTGTAGCAGTCCTACTCAATTCAGCAAACTTGTCATGGTTAATCTTTGTATCAACTTGGCTAGGCTACTGTGCCCAGATAGTTGGTTAACACTGGTCAGGATGTTGCTATGAAAGTACCTGTGGTATGAGAGGAATATTTAAATCAGTATAGTTTGAGTAAGGCAGTTTATCATTCATAATGTAAACAGACTTCATTTACTCTGTTATTTATTTAACAGTATGTTCAAAGATGATGAATTAAGTGAAAATGTAGAAGTGATGTTCATATGTATCTGTATATGAATGATATTTCATGTAAAACAAATAATTATTTTTCTGAAAAAATCTTGCTCATTTATCTATGCATGTGTGGCAGTGAGGTGACAGATGTCAATTGGTTGGTGTCATTGCAGCAGCAGAAGTTTACAAGAGCTTTTATATTGTTAATACTATATTCTTCAAATAGAAAATGAAGTAAATTAATTGCAGCAAAAGTTTATTTTTTTTATCCAGTCCATGCAATCAATTAGTAAGTCTTTTAAAAGTTCACTTTGGTAAACATGAAACATCAGAAATCATTGAAATGATTAATATAAACTCAGCTGGACAATTCAACACTCAAGACAAAATGCTTTTTGCATATTAACACAAATAAAAATTTGGTTTAGCATACCATGTTGGTAAACATCATTTACTGAATGAGGAAAGTATGGAGTATAAATATATTTGCAATTATTTATTATGTGTATATAATAAAATTTGCATCTAAATAAGTTGCAACTTTAAGAGGTAAAATTGTCAAAATTTAAAAATATTTTATATAAACAGTATACCTGTCATTTTTATTTATGTTGAGATACAAATATAAATTTTTGCATGTTAGAATGTTTTCTCTCTGATGCCTATTATTAGTTAGATCTTGGAAATATTTGTAGCTTTAAAAAATACTAAATTACCCTAGCTCTGCTATCATAGCACTACATTTTTTATAGAATTCTAAATTTTACAAATAATGCCTTTTAAAAATAGTTGAAAATCTTTAATTAATATAAAGAATTGAGCAAAAAAGCTTCAACAATTCTGTTAACTAAAATTGATATAAAGAATGCTGAAAAGTAAATATATATATCTATTACTATAGAATGATGACAGGATAAAAATAAATTAATTAAACAGTAAGAGGTCAAACAGTATAACTTGGAAATTCTATCATTGGGCTTTGTTTTCTCTCAAATTTAAGAGAAAATAATTTAAGAGGTTTTTAAAGCATTAATTTTTTAAGCATACACTTTTGTGGCATTAAGTACATTCATACTGTTGAGCAATAGCAGCATCATTCAAAGCCTGACCATTTTTCATATTCCAAAGCTGAAAATTTGTATGTATCAACAATGACTCCTGCACTGGTGGGCATGGCTCTGTGGAGTGAGCACCAGCCTGCAGACCAAAAAGTTGAAGGTCTGATTCCCAGTCAGGGCCCATGCCTGGGTTGTGGACAAGGTCCCCAGCAGGGGGTGTGTGAGAGGCAACCAACTTTTGTTTCTCTCACGCATAGATATTTCTTTCCCTCTCTCATTCCCTCCCTTCCCCTCTATCTAAATTATATATATATATATATATATATATATATATATATATATATATATATTCCTTCATTCTCACAGTCCCTGGTCACCAACATTCTATTTTTGGGCTGGATGAATTGGAAAATTCTAGGTACTTCAAAAATGTGGAATTATACAGTGTTTGTCCTTTTATGACTAGCTTATTTTACTTAGCATAATGCCTTCTAGGTTCATCCATGGTGTAGCATTTGTCAGAATTACTTTCTTTTTTCAGGCTAAATAATAGTCCACTGTGTGCCACATTTTGTTTATGCATTTATCTGTTGATGTACACTTGGATGGTTTCCATCTAAGAATTTTAGCTCTTACATTTAGGTCTTGATCCAATTTTGAGTATTTTTCTTTTTAATTAGGAGTAAGATAAGAATCCAACTTTTTTGTTTGTTTGTTTGTGGATATACAATTTTCCCAAAATCATTTTCTGAAAAGGCTGTCCTTTTTCTAGTTAATATTTTTGGTAGCCTTGTCAAAAATAATTTGACTATATATGTGGTGGTTTATTTCTGGTTTCTCTCCATTTCTTTAGTCTATATCAATGATTTTCTTTCCTTTTTAAAAAGATTTTATTATTTATTTATTTATTTATTTATTTATTTTTTGTGAGGGGAAAGAAGAGAGAAAGAGGGAGAGAAATATAATATGCAAGAGAAATAGCAATCAGTTGCCTCTTTCATGTCCACAACTGAGGACCTGGCCCATAACACCCGCATGTGCCCTGACTGGGAATCAAACCAGCAACTTTTAGGTCTGCAGGCCAGCATTCAATCCATTGAGCCACATCAACCAGGGCTATATGAAGTAATTTTCAACTGATGACACAAGAGGCATACTGGTATGCCACAAGAATTTTTAAAACATGCATTTCCTGAATATTTATTAATGGGCATGGGCCTCTTTTCCCTTAGATTGTCAAATTAAAAAAAAATGACAACAACCAACACAACAACAGCCACCCAGTGTGAATGAATCAAAATTATAGCTATTTTTGTCAGATTAGCAAAATGTATATACATAAACATGTATGTATATATATGTGTGTGTATATATATATATTTGATGTGTTGCAGAATTTGAGTAATTAGTTGATGTGTGCCATGAGATGAAAAAGGTTGAAAATGATTGGTCCATATGTCTGTCATTATGACAGTAACACATTGTTTTGATTACTGTAGTTTTGTAATAAGTTTTGAAATCAGGAAGTGTAAAACTTCCAACTTTGTCATTTTTTCAAAATTTTTTGGCTATCTAGTGCCCCTTGAGATTCCAAGTTAGTTTGAAATAGAATTTTTTGCTATTTTTACAAAAAAAATCATTGGGCAGAGCTCCTATTTTTAATTGAATAATTATATTTCAATATTTGAATAAAATGCATGGAAAAATCTATGATATCAAAGCATTTTAATTTGTCAAAATTTAAAGGAATTATGAATAGAAACACCTTAACAGACGTGATTTTTTTTGCAAATGATTTTCTTGTTTCATCCATTTTCTTTACTCTTCTTTCTACACCACAGTCACCAGAACTCTTCCCTCTGGTCTGTCACAGGGTAGAAAGGAGATTGGAGGAAGTGCAGTCCCTTTAAAAGTTCATGTAAACAAGAACAATGTTACTAACTGTGCTTTGTTTAGAATTCTCAAAAATTGAAGTAATATATTATGAAGTACAGAGGAAAGAAACACCTATAGCCCAAGGTCTGGGGAAAGTTTTCGCCCAATATTTTTTATCTAAATAATTTTACATGTGTATACATATTAATTATTATTTCAAAATGTATTATAACATGTCCATTATTAGATAATACAAACATTAGTTTCAATCTTAGGGTAAATGTTAGATTCCAGAGAGAGCTGCCGGAGTTTCCGTGTTCAGAGTGTCACTGCACTTCTGCTTCACGTTCCTGTTCTTCATATCCTGTTCCCAGCAGAGCAGCCCGATGATTCTTTAGTACAGTAAGGAGCAGAGTGTAGCCTGAGAAATAAGATCAACTCCATATAAAATCAGGTATTTTCATGGCCTGTACATCAGTCCTACTTTGCTACTTAGTGATCTTTCAGTTACTAAAGAATATGATAGGATCAACATTTCTGTGAGATGAATAATTGAGTTCAGACATAACTGACTATAGACAGAATGTTGTGTGTATTCTCTGGAGTGAAAAATCTAGGTGATATATAAAAACATGGATTTATAAAGGAATGCTGAGAGTAATAATAAAGACAGTAAACTTTATCAACAGTATTAACAATGAATCAGGAATTTGAAAATCTCTGAACATGTTTAGCACATTGTCAGTAGTATTAGGAAATCTGTAGTCTTATTATGCTCCAGTGATATTAAATTAACTATAAATCATTACTGAAAATGATTAATGGCAATACATATATTTACATTTTTTCCCTTTCATCTGTCCCATTTTTATTGTCTCATTGAAATGTATTTATTCATAAATTCATACATAGTATAAATGTTTATTAAGGTGCAGTGAAAGATTCCTTGATTAGCCCTGGTATGGCTCACTTGATTGGAGTGTCACCACGTAATCCAAAAGGTGGCAGTTTCAATTCCCTGTTGGAGCACAAGCCTAGACTGTAGACTCAGTCCCCAGTTGGGGCACATACAAGAGACAACCCATCAGAGAAAACCATGTGTTTCTCTTTCACATCCATATTCCTCTCTTCCTCTCTCTCCCCCTTTCATCCTCTTTCTCTAGAATCAATAAGCATGTCTTCAGGTGAGGATCAACAAAATCCCTTGATTACCCAACTTAATATTTTTAAAAGAAGAGTCCTTTTATATTAAGCTACTATTTTATTCCTTGTATTCTTACCATCTAGGTTCCTTATCTGACTTAATATAAATCAAGTTACTATTGCTTTACTGAATTAGATCAGATAGACTGAGTCACACTGCACTATAGAAGCAATTTCTATCTTGTAATAATGGGTGGGCTGTATTATCTTTTATTTTCTCTTTACTATGATATGGTAATTGAATTTTGATTCTACAAATTTACTAGCAGCCAATTTTTATTTTTGTGATCAAAAAGACACAGAAAAAATGTACCTATCTAACTATATGACTATACTCTAGGAAAAGTATAATTCTACAGCTTTTCTGAATTATAAATTTATATGGAAAATATAAATTATGATTACACTTTCTTACAGGAACATCTGAATTGAATAAGAAGCAACATAGATGTTTCCTTTCCTCCTTTTCTTTGTTTTCATTTCTGGTGGTGTGTATAATCTGGGAATTTGGCAAAGCTTCTACACAGTTCTCCTATCTCCAACTTCAACCACATTTCCTTATGAGGAAATACTCCTCAAAATTCTCTAAGAAGAGAAAATAAAATTCTCCTTTTCCCCCTTATAAATGGTAGACGTAAAAGAGAAAAAGAATAAAGTCATCTGAGAGTTCAAGATTGCAATTTAAAAGGAGCATTTTGAAGTGTTCCTTCTAAAAAGATACAATTATGTTTGATAATTATCTTTCTACTTGTTCAATAATAATAATTTAAGGATACAAAAAATAAAAATCAGATACTAGAAAGTAAAAAAGAAAAAATACTAGATTATATAAACTGCTAATAACTTTTTCTCATTTTTAAGAGATAAACATTATTTACCATTTTTATATAAACCATAATAATCTAAAATGGCTAGAAAAAGATCCTTTTGTAAAGGAATGGAGAACTTGCCTGAATTTCATTTTCAGTTTTATTAATTTCAAATGCATACATAAGACAAGCCTGTGGGAGAGTAGTGGAAATCCCTGAATAGAGACAGAAGAGAACTTTATTATCTGAAATGGGTTAAAAGCTTAACAGATCAGTTGCATGATTTGGGCCCATGTTGTTTTTTTTTTTAATTTATTTATTTTAATTGTGTTCAAGTACAGTTTTCTGTCTTTTACTCCCATCCCAGCACACCCCCAAGCCCTCCCCACCTCCCTCCCATTTCCATCCTCCCTAGTTTTTGTCCATGTATCCTTTATAATTGTTCCTGCAAACCCTTCCCCTTTTTCCCTGAAATTCCCTCCCCTCTGGTCACTGTCAGCCTGTTCTCTATTTCAGTGTCTTTGGTTATGTTTTGCTTGTTTCTTTGTTTTGTTGATTAGATTCCTGTTAAAGGTGAGATCATATGGTATTTGACTTTCACCACCTGGCCTGACTTATTTCTCTTAGCGTAATGCTTTCCAGTTCCATCCATGCTGTTGCAAAGGGTAGGAGCTCCTTCTTACTTTCTGCTGCACAGAATTCCATTGTGTAAATGTACTATAGTTTTTTGATCCATTCATTTACTGATGGGCACCTAGGTTGCTTCCAACACTTGGCTATTGTAAATTGTGCTGCTATGAATATTGGGGTGCATAGGTTCTTTTGGATTGGTGTTTCAGGGTTCTTAGGATATTATCCTAGTAGCTGAATTGCTGGGTCAAAAGGCAGATCCATTTTTAGTTTTCCTAGAAAATTACATACTGTTTTTCATAGTGGTTGTACAGTCTGCAATCCTACCAACAGGCCCATGATTTAAAGTCTCTAGACATTTATGTGGGTGAGTACAACTGTATTTATTCATAGAACATTTTCTCTGAGCCAGGCAGTATGGTAAGCCTTTTATATACTTTTTCTCAAATAAAGTTCATGACAAATTCACAAGTTAAGCATAACTGTTAATATCTTGATTTTACAGATTGAGATTATTTTAGAGAAATCATAGTAATTTGCTCAAGATGAACTAATTTCAAATGCTGACTTTGCTAATAGCATGTTAATAGAGGTAACACCAAAGCTCACAAACATATAACAGTTATGTTACATTGCATCAATTTATTAAAAATGATCTGTTTACAAATAAAAGTTCCCTTGGATTATGCTTAATAAATGTTAACAATTAACCATTCATTATTCCATAAAGAATTACAAGAATCCAAGTTTGGGCAAATGAAGTTCTCTAATTTTATTTTCCCCCCCAGTGTGCTTTCTACCAGCAATTCTCTAATGTTAGGTTTTAATGACTGATTATAACCATGAGAATATTTTACAGGGTGCAAGAAAGTTTCATTATCCTCTATCACAGGAATCACTAAGTTTACTAAATTGAGGTTGATCTTAGAAGTTTTAGACTAATCAGCCTATTTTCACTTTGGACCCTTTAAAGAGAAGGAAGAACAAATTATATTTCAGGTTATTTGATGACAAATAAGAGTGTACAGGATGCCTTGTGACCTTGTTACATGAAATATTAAAGATCACTTCAGAGAGAGTCTAAAGCACATATGGCAGAAAGTTGATTTCCAGGTTTATTACATGCACATAGATAGTTTTCTATGGTTAAAATTCAAACTCTGATTAATAAGATTTGATTAATAGTATTCTTACAGTCAACAAACTCTCTTTTACACTCCTCTTCTCCCTCTCCCCACATTACCCCTCTTTTCCCCTCCCCCTCCATCTCCCTTTCTGTTTAAGTCAACTAAGTACATCTGTTTACTTTCCATCCAAGAAACCTAACAAAGTATTCAATGTTAGTTCCTCTCATTTTACACTAGTTAATCTCAAAAGAAAACCATGCACAGAATATATTTTACTACTTATGCAATATTTTTTATTTAAAAAATATCACCACAAATATATAGATGAGTTTTGCAGTTGAAACTCATATATACAAAGTTAGGCTTCAAAATTTTCTCACCAAAATTATCTTATTTATTCATATGTTTATATATTTATTAATATAACCACTCATGATCCAGGCACTGGAATGGCTATAAAGAACCAGGCAAATCTCCACACTTAGAGAATCAGTCTATCTAACAGGCAGGCTAGCAGGCAAATAAACAATTGTAATACTGGTAAAGAAGCCAGCCCATTTCTGTGGACAGAAAAGAGAAACTAACTCTATAGGAAAGAAAGATTATATAGCTGATTATTTAGGGTTTAGCCCTCCAACATAGTTTGTTAGATTAACAACATTTATTTTATAGTTCTCAATCATATACCCTTTCTGACATAATCAGCCTTCAAATAGCCACCTATAAGAATTGTTATTTCAGTAGTAACAAAATAATTCTGGATTCAATCTTGAAAAACATTGTCTTTTTTATCTTTGTGGGAAGTGAACTAATGGTATATGCATATAATAGCTTATTAACCAAATCCTGTTTAAAAAGTCAAAAAGCAGGAAGTGTTATAACAATGAAAAATTTCTATTTTACTTATGCAGAGCTCAGAAACACTCTGCAGGATGCCCTTGTTCACATCAACATGATAAATACACTGAAGAGAGAAAGTGGATACCATATGTGTGTTTATCTAGGAAATCACAAACCAGCAAAGGCAAATGAACAAAGAGATAAATAGTGTCATGGTGAGCACAGAGCTTGATGCTGATGTGGTTTCTTCACCAGAATGCCACCTTTTATTTTACTGCAAACATTTCTATAAAAATATAGTAAAAAAACATAATTCAAGAGTGTTTCCTTTTTGTAGCTGCAGAATTCCTTTTTCAGCTAACACTGTAAATCCTATCAGACATCTGTTTACTCCTCCGTTCTTAGATATCATTAAAGAGACATAAGATTAATTTAAATCTTATATATTGAAAGAAAACCTGCAAATCTGCATAAAGTTTACAAACTTAACATTTTCTTCAACATATTTAATTCTTCCTCACACATTAGTTGGTAGTTCTAAAATATGATACAAAATTATATTGTTTCTCTCTTTAAAAAATATTTCTCTCTGTATGGGAAAAGATAGTGTCCATGTTACGAATTTTTAATTTATGTTTAGACCCAGAAACATCTTTTAACAATATAAATGAACAGAAGAATATGGTTTATACTATAATCAGATTTTATTCAACTTTTCAAAAATATTTATAATTTTAAGTTACATTTAACTTTCACCAGCTCTAATAATGTTACCAGATATATCTGTAATTTATATAATTTTTTATAGATTAGGAAACTAATGTTTTTAAAGGTTGACAGCTATTAAATCAAACGCTGAAGCAATGAAGGAAGTCATGAACCTTTGTCCTACAGACCTAATTTTAGTTAATCAGATCACCTTTCACCTTGACAAATAAAAAGGGCTTTCAGAGTAAAGACTCAGACTTTATAGTTTTATGGAGTGGTTATGAGCATGATTTTGATCTGGTGACATTTACATGGGCCAGGTTACAAGATAAAGTCTATTTTTCCAAGACTGGCTGAAGTTAATTTATGAAATTGGAAAGGCGATTAATAATGCTGTGACAGGAAACAAGAGAGAGAGAGAGAAATGTCCTCAGGAACTCCCTTTTCCTGTTCTCCAAGATAGGGTCAAAGGTGTGAAGTGCCCAGGTGCAGGGCTGCACTAAGCAGTTACATCCTTTTATGGTCCTCGCACCGTCTGTCCCCTTTTCTGGAGTTAACTGCTCATGTTGGGGAAGGATGTGTCCCAAGGCAGTAAGACAGACAACAAAGTCTTCTGAATTTGTCCATACCCACTGTGGAAGGCTTTGATAATCTTTTAAATTGTTTTATTTTTAAAGAGCAAAAGCACAGTAAAGTGGAAGCACAGTAATAACAAAATGCATTAGTGCATCTTGTCTTGGAAAACTAAATATTAAGAGATTTTTAGGGCAGTGAAACTACTCTGTGATATTATAATGATGGATACATGTCATCATAGATTTGTCCAAACCCAGAGAATATACAATTCTGAGTGAGCTCCAATATAAGTTATAAAATTTGGGTGATAATGTTGTGTTAACATAAGTTCACCACTTATAACTAAGTGCCTCTCCGGCATGGGTCATTGATGATCGGGAAAGCTATGTATGAGTGAGAATAGGGAATGTATAGGAAATTCCTCTATCATCTGCTCAGTTTTGCTGTGAACCTAAAATTTCTCTGGAAAATAAAGCCTACTAAAATATTAAAAGAAGCTTTATAAAAATAAATCTTTAAAACAGTAGCCTATACTATTTAATGAATTTAATTCCATTCATCTCAAAATATCAATTTACTCCAAGAATTGAATAAAGTGATGTATTTTTAAAGGGGGTAGGTTTGAGGGTGCAAGGTAGGGAAGGGGGGACATGGTGGGGTGAAAATGGAGACAATTGCACTTGAACAACAATAAAAAATGAATAAAATAAAACAAGACAAAGTAAAGAAGTAATAGCAAAGTAAATACTAAGTATAGCTGTTTGAGTAAAATTCACAAATGTATAACTGTAATCAATAAAAATAGGCCATTTCTATCAATATATAATCCACATCAGAATAAAACTACTTTGATTTTAATCTGAATCTGTAATTTATAAATAAAAATATTTATAACAAATATTTGTAAATATTTGTAGGCAGGCAAATACATAGATTACAAAGTCCTTGAAAGATTTGTAATATCTGTCCTATATATAAAAGACAAAATTAAACAATAAAATCCTCAACAAATCACAATGACAAATGTTTTTCGTGTGTTATTTCAACATTAGTCTTGTTAAAGTATTTAAACAAGGAAGCCATTATCCTGCAGTGGCTTTAATGCCTAGGTCACTGATGTAAGCAAACGAAAACCCACGCCTGAGTCAATGCAGTCAAATCTGGGGTCATTAAACTGAAGGACAACCAGCCACATAGAGCCAACCAGGCTATCCCAAAGGAAGCAGCTGCTTAATCTATAGCCAATCAAATAATTCACTTTCCTTTTGTATGTTCTCCATACAAACCTCTCCCCTAACTCCCGTAACTGGAGTACTCCCAAAAGACCTTTCACTGACACAATCAAATTAGAACCAAATGGATGTACGTGCAAATAACATTTAAAAAAATAATATGACTCATTTTACCTTTCAATGGTTCATATACCACTCACTCTCAATTAAAGGAGGTACATGTGTTCTCATAAAACCGTGGTAAGAGCTTCGAATTCATACTGGCGTTTGGTAGGAGATGAAATTTGGGTGGTATTTATTTATTCTAAATCATTTTAAGAAAATGTTCAGAAAAGGCAGTTTTTTTAAATATATTTTAGTAACCATATATATATCTTAATCTCATTTAGTAGATTAGGAATGCCAAACATGTGAGTTGAGAGAGGCCATCATAGCTTTGATTTGCTCTATGTGTGAGAGTATCTTTCCTGCAACTACAGGACACCAGAGTTATCTGGAATTGAGTACGTCATAGAGTCTAAGTGCTTCCATTAAAACCATCTTGACCAAGATTGGAACTACCTAAGAAAATTCTCAAATAGAAGGGCATACATTCCCTAATATGACTCCCTAGCAAATTTCCCAAAATACTCACTGTTTATGTGAACCTATCCTTCACCTGAGTGCTCTACAACTCAGCTATCTCCTGAGGCCAAGGATTCCTCTGCAGACTTCCTAGCAAGACTTTTTCCCATAGCTCACACACCATTACACTTACCAGGAGATGTGTAAGTCACCCCCTGATTGTTTCTTGCTACAATATCCAGTGAAATGGTATGGTCTCTGTTTCATTGTAGTGATCTCAGTGTTCTTCACCATGATATGATACTTAAATATTCACATAGCAGCTTGTTTTCCTGTTCATGATAATCATTAGATTCTTTATTCTTCTATCCTTAAGACATTTGCTGATGATAACCACCTTCTATAATCTGCTTCTTGTCTATGCTTTGAGATTGAATCATTAGTTGCTCCAAGTTTATCTGGGTTATCTGATGCTTTAGTATATTCTCAAGTATTTTGATATTTTTATATAGTCACAACTTAGCTCTAGTTGTTATATCAAAATAACCATAGATTGGATATCTTAAACAATAGAAATTTATTTCTTACAGTTCTGGAGACTGAGGAGTTCTGGCCAAGGTGCTGACCAATTGGTTCCTGGTGAGAACTCTTTTCCTGGCTATCTTCTTGATGTATCTTCAAGAGAAGTGATAAAGCTCTCTGAACACTTTTCAAAGGACACTGACCCTATGATGAGGACTCCACCCTCATCACAGTATCTAACTCTAATTTCTTCCCAAAAGTTCCAACTCGAAATACTATCACATTGGAGATTAGGGCTTCAAGTTATGAATTTTGGAGGGGACTCAAACATTTACTCCATAATAATGCAGAACTCCATAATTTTAATTTTAAAAAGGCAATACCACCTCATATCCAACAATTTCTAGCCTTGAACTACACTTTCCAGAAGCATGAACCTGCTTATAGTTTCACCAGGCAAAATCATCTGTTTGTTGGTTGTGTCCTTCACAATTCTGAATCTTTCCCCCCTGTACATACTGTTCTTCTGTGCTTGATCTTCACATGGACAACATCTTCTCTGCTTTAAAACTCAGACCCCCTCTAGAAAAGCTTTTGTTGTTGTTAAAACTTACCTTCCAGACAAGGTAAGGTAAACTTGCTAAGATCTGTTTCAAAACAATGTTTATAACTGCAGTTTCCAGCACATAATCTCAGTTGGTCTTTAAACTCTGTGCCAGCAAATCCATGAGGTAATTTTTGTTACTGCCAATGTGTAGAGTAAGAAACTCAAGAAGAAAATAAAAGGTAAATAAAATGACAAACCAGATAATGTTGACTAGCTACTATCAACACATGTCCTGTTCATCCTTCCCTATCTTGGGGAATATATCATATTTATTCTACGTCAGTTATAATATCCCATCTCCAACTGCCAGTAATTAACTTAAGATTAAACATATGACCCACTTCTGGCATTTGAATTATAAAGGGAAGTAGGTTGGGGGGCTTCCAGGAAATGTTTTCTTCTCTGCACAAAACATGTACACAAAGATAAATAGTTCTTGGCCTATTCCTTCCTATTCAGGTCGTTGAAATGAAGAAATGATGCTCAGAGGCTACTGCAGCCTTCTTATAACCAAAGGGAGAAATAATTTGTTCAACTGCTGTATCAGCTCTGGAATTTCCCATGGGTGAACTACTTGTTTATGGAAAGATTAGTAGCTATGATTTAACCTACTTTAGGTAAGATATCTGTTTCTTGCAACTAAATGGATTCTAAGTGACTAAGAAGGCTTATGACCATGAGTAATAGATCTCCATCTATTAGAAAACACATTTGGGCAGAGACATTCCCTAATGTTAGGTACTCTCTTACCTGCCTTTCAGAAGCAACATATTGGAATTAGAGACCTTAGGTACAGATTTTCCAGGACGTTGCCCATTTTAATTTGGCTATACAGGGGCCTTGATCTTTTCCCATAGTTAACACTATCTATCATTGTAACCTTTTATTGTCCACCAAGGAATTTTCTTCCCTCTGCCTTCCTACATCAGTGGACTATAAGGCAGTATTTAAACCACTGTATTAAGACCTATAGTATTTAAAAAGCTTATTATTTTTTTCTAGAATGGATCAACAATTCCCTTTGAAGGAAATTTTTTTATTGGGCATCAGGCATTAATAAAAACCACCTCTTTACCCTCCTTTCACTCTCATCTTGATGCTCCCATCTCCACAACAAATTACCCAGCTAAAGAACTTAGTCCTGCCCTGGATGGTGTGGCTCAGTGGATTGTGCACTGGCCTGAGAACCAAAGGGTCGAGGGTTCAATTCTCATTCAGGGCACATGCCTGGGATGCAGGCCAGGTCCCTAGTATGGGGTGTATGAGGGGCAACCACACATTGATGTTTTTCTCCCTTTCTTTTTCCCTCCTTTCCCCTCTCTCTAAAAAATAAATAAATAAAATCTTTAAAAAAAACAACTTAGTTCCTTGCTAAAGGGGCAGCTCACTCATTATAAGACATAGGAAACACCTCCATCACCTGACAGAGAGTGCTTGAAAATGAACACATTGGTAGGTAAATGTGTAAATTTATTATAAATATGATATTTCTAGCTTCCATAGAATGACTATTATGAACTAATAGACCCAGAAAATTGCATGGAGTAATTGATATTTGAATTTATATTTAATTTTTAGTGGAAAATGTGGCTCAGTTGAGTGTCTCAGGAGTTAATCAATGAGATCTTAAAATCCCTGAGCCTTAATTACTCCATTCATAACACTGAAATAAAAACAACTACTTTAACACAATGCTATGAAAATTAAAAGTACACTACCTTCAAAGAAGCAGAAAGCCTTATTATTAAACAACACACAATGTCTAACCTAAAAAGATACAGGTAAATTCAAGAAATATAATTCAGATGTGGTAAACAGGGGTAGAAAGAATAGCCAATTCATTACTGGAAAACCTCAAACTAAGGAAAAAGAAAAATGAACTGCATTTCATCAGATCAAGATTCAGCACAGAGAGACCTCATTTCTAAATTACTAATTATATTATGTATTAGATAATTCAACAAATGCTAATTTACTCTGTACCCTTCACAAGCTCCAAATAAGACTGCTTCTTTCTCATTATGCCAAATTCCTTTCCACAACCTGGATAGTAAGGATGATTTACAAATTGATTAAATCAGTAAATGCATCTTTTTAATACAAACATTTTATCTTTCAAAGTTAATGTTGCATTTAGCCCTGGCTGGTGTGGCTCAGTGGATTGAGTACCAGCCTTCAAACCGAAGAGTTGCTGGTTTGATTCCCAGTTAGGGCATATGCCTGGGGTGTGGACCAAGACCCCAGTTGGGAGTACATGAGAGGCAACCACACATTGATGTTTCTCTCCCTCTCTTTCTCCCTCCCTTCTCCTCTCTAAAAATAAATAAATAAAATCTTTTTTAAAAAGTTAGCATTGCATTTATAGTTAATTTGCCTCATCATGGCCATAATATGACCATGTTATATTATGTTTTCAGTAGTTCAAGTTGCTATAGAAAAACATCTTTGCAAATATGTGTTATTGATGTATTTAAGTTATAAAATCTTAGAGAATTACATCAGTCATATATAGCTTTTAGATTAAAAAATATTGTAAGGTATAGAAGAATTTTGGTTAAAATCTATGCCATTTGAGAAAATATATGGTGTTCTGATATAATTTCAGATCACTAGATAACAATCTCATCTATCAGATATTAATGAATCATTTAGAGTGTCTATGACATAGAATAAGCCAATCACCAGCAAAGGGGAGAATGGGAATCTGATTTTTAAATTTTACACATTCTATATTCTGAATAAAGTCAATTATTAGGAATAATTTCACTCATATGTGGAAGCTAATGAACAAACTGAACTAACAAGAAATAATAGAGGCAAACTCATAGATATCTGTGGGCAGGCTGACAGATCTGGCAGGTGAGGTGGGGTTGGGGGTGGAGGGACTGAGCAAAAAGGAAGAAGGACTCATGGCCATGGGCAACAGTGTGCTGATTGTGGGGGGAGAGGGGATGAGGGGGATAAGTGGTATGAAAAAATACAATAAAAATAAATTTTTTAAATAATATTTGATTGTTGACACCTTGCATTTGTTAAAGGAAGGAAGAAGAAGAAAAGGAAAAGCTGTGTCTTAACAGACAAAATATGTGTTTAAATAATATACCAAGAATCTCTTTTTGGTTGAGATCTGATTGTTTCTGATTGAAAAGATAGAAGTAATTAGTCACTGGGTGTTGAGAACAACATATACCTAACCAGAGAGTAGGTGAGTAAAAGGTTTTTGTAGTTACATAGATAAATATTAATAATAGAAGGCAATATACAATATCTTACCTTCAAAATATAAAATATATTTAGCAGTGAATGCTATTAAATATATGCAATCACAGAAGTCAACCTCTTGAGATCACATTTTCTATTTTGAAAACACACTTCTTGACTATTATTATGGATGACTTTTTATATTTTTAGGTATTGTTTCATTACAATATAAAATAGAACTGGAAAAAACAACTGCTTTCATAAATCTTTTTATGCCTTGCTAATACTTAAATGACTGACCTCAGAGAATTTCAAAAGAAGAATATATTTGTTAATTATTTTTATTCGGGCAAAAGATCTGCAACACTTATTGGTACGATTGAACACAGCTTTCAGAAAACACTATTTCAAAATAATTTAAAATATGTAATCAAAATATGTGTCTATTTCTATTGCCTTCTACTATAAATGACATAATTATACTTATATATTAATTATCAAAATGCATTTATCATAATGAGAAGCATGCATTTAATGCAAATTTTGAATTTAAAAATATGAAAGGAATTATGCTTTACTAATATTTATTATTCAGACTGGGCCTGGCTTCTTCTCTAAGGGGCATCTATCAGAAGGCTATTAGTATGTTCAGAATAGGACATGTTGTTAAGTACCAGGGAGGTTCCATGAGGCCGTAGGTGAACACAGCACTCTCAGAAATTTCTTTCAATGTATTTTCAAAAAGTACAGTGTACATATGCCAGGTTAACATGATTTATGGGATATAATAGCTACTTTAAGCATAGTACATCTCAAAAATGGATGATGACCTTAAAATATTCCTGTAAGGAAAGAGCTTATTAAAAATAGCACTAATGATTCAAACACAAACAATGAGAAAAAGAGCAGATATGGCATTTAACATATCCTAGTTACAGCTCTTCATCTGCTATTCATAAAAGAAAACAATGATGATTGTAATCATATCTGATAAGATGTTAGGAATGGAAGGGAAAATCAGATTTTCAGAAATAGGGACGTATATCACTATATTTAAAAATGGATAGTGCTATATCTTGCAGTTTAGTTTCTGAGCTGAGAATGCTCTGAAGTTTTCATGATAGGAATGGTATTTGCAATAGAGTATTCCATTTTTATTTTCTTTTAAAGACATATTTTGAGCATTCTGATTATGTTTATAAAATGGATAATTTATAAGGATAGTTACCCATATACATAATTTATTTAACATATTTCTATTTTGGAGGAGTGCTTAATAGTCATTTAGTAAAGAGATTTGTAGGTTTTTTTTTTTTAAGTTTAAATACCACTATGCTAGGAGATAGGGTTATGAAGTGTTTTAATGAGAGTAGGGGACCAGTTTAATCTATTTTTAATTTAACCGTAAGAATATCACTTAAATCCAATATATAGTCTATAGTCTTTTCTAAATACTTTTCTTTTTTTTATTGTTGTTCAGGTACAGTTGTCTGAATTTTCCCCCTGCCACTCCTCCCCACCCCAGCCATACCCACCTCCCTCCCCTGATCAATTACTATAGTCTATAGTCTTGACTATGATTTCTAAACACTTGACTTCTAAAATAAAATATATTAAAATTACATAATCTTAAAACTGGAATTCTTTATATATGTTACATAATTCCCATGTAATTAATATCTGATGAAATTGAGAGTTATCTATTGTAAAAAAAATTACACCTGTGGTGCTGAATGCAATACTATTTACATAAATAAATACTGTTTTGATTTCCAGAAAATGTATCTTATTTTTGAGAATCTTTAACTATGAACTGTTGGAAAGTAAATCTATGTTAATCTGGGTTTCCTGTCCATCTTTCCTGTGGATATATTGCAAATTTTTCAATTTCATAATAGAAATTTAGTTAATATTATGTTTACATGCATATATTTTATCTTTGAATTGCTGAAGAGAATCCATTTTATCTAATAATTTATAACCAATGTTTTCCAAGAACTACCATGAAAAAGAAACTAAGGTCACATCAAAGACCCCAAATTCTTTCTCTGATTCTGCCATTTCTTTGTATCATGCCCACTCTACTGACAATTCCTAAAGTTTTCAGTTCATTCAGGGATTCTCTGGAAATCTCTAACATGTTCCTTTAGTTATACACTCTGTTTCTCAGCATAGCTTAGTATTTAGTGGCACAAATTTTGAGTGTGAATCTTGAGTCATTACATAATACATGTGACTTTGAGTAAGAGGGCCTGGGTCACCGAATTCAGTGAATCCACACATGTAAGCCCTTGGGACGTGTGTGGCACATAGAAATCATGATAAGTATTTTCTATTATATCTTTGGAGATGATTTCTAACATTATGGACAACAATGGAGTTGTTTGACCACGGGTGCCACCAAATTCACTGCCATCTACTATGGCTTAACAATACCCAGAGGTATCTTTTTCAGGAAAGATGCCAGGTGCTAATGCTGTGAGCAAGGATGTATGCTCTGAGAACCTGCTTTTTCTTGCACTACCTCCACCCCTGCTATGGCTGCTGGGTCTGAGGATGGTGATGCTGTGGCTTTCTCACTGCCCCACAGAGCCCTTAGCCAAACAGCTCATCTGCCTGCTCTTTTACTGTGTAGTGCTCTACCATTTGCCTGGAGCAAACACAGTGGCCCACTTTCCTTTAATCAAATGTTTATGTCCAGAATACAGATTATACACTAGTAGCCCATGGGCAGTGTTTATTGTTTATTAATATATTTTTAATGCCTTTACATTGGGCCTCCATTTTCAATTGGCTATAGACCTATTGTTACTTATTTCTTTATATCTTAAAATATTTCCCTGCTTATATGGAACTTTTACTACAAATATAATGTGATAAGAAAAAAAATTTATAAAGTGTTTTTGGTCTTGGCCTAGTTAAAAATACCATAAAAACTCCTAATAGATAAATTTTTAATAAATTGATAATAATTTTAAGCATACTTACCACTTGTTTTTACACAGAGATTTGTATCAACACTTAGAGTTTCTTCATGCATTTTCTTTTACATAATCAAATTTGTAAATGCAACTTTCAATGTAACTGAGATAATTTGAGGTATACTAAAAGATATACTGAATATAAAGAATAAAATTGAATAAACTTTTTTTGAAAACAAACTGGTATTAAAAGTAAATATTCTATTATATAACAGGGGTTAAAGTTTTTAAAATTCTTTCTCAACAAAACCAAACAGCCCTTATTATATGAAATGTTAAATGGACTTATCTGAGAAAAAGGAGAGAGTCAAAACTATGAAAAGTAAAATGACAACAAACTTACAACTATCAACAACTGAACCTAAAACAAAAACAAAAACAGACTAAGCAAACAACTAGAACAGGAACAGAATCACAGAAATGGAGATTACATGGAGGATTATCAGCATGAACGGGGGAGAATGTGGGGAAAGGTACAGGGAATAAGAAGCATAAATGGTACGTACAAAATAGACAGGGAGAGGTTAAGAATAGTATAGGAAATGGAGAAGCCAAAGAACTTACATGTACAACCCATGAACATGAACTAAGGATGGGGGATAGAATGGGACAACTGTGATAGCATAATCAATAAAATATATTTTAATAAAAATTTCTACTATCAAAACTACCTTTGAGTTTTCAGAAATCTGGCTGAAAACACAGATTAAACATGCTGAAACAGAGACGGTCAAGCCATTACCCCTACTGTGGCAGCTGAACTGAGTGTGAGGAACAGAACCTGATGGTGACTGAAGTGATGAGAAGAGGGGAGCTCATGATCAGGACACTCAAATTCAGGCCTGGAGTTTACCTGTGATTCAATTTTAGTCAGTCTGACAAGTCACTCTGAGCAGCATGGTTATCCTTCAGAAGTCCCTGAAAAACGCTCTGATCTTTTTCTCTCTACCTTCTGTATCAGAGACAGCTGACTGCCTCATTTGCCACCCTTCCCTTCTCCCTTTAAAAGTAAACCCTCTATTTTTAGGGAAATGTCTGACCATCCAGAGTTGAAACTCCCTTTCAAATAGTTGTGACCCATAGGTCCAAGTTCTGGCCAGTGCTATTGAGTTAATATGAAGTATCCATTTATGAAATCATTATCAGTGGTCTTACCCCATATCAAGTTGTGATAATACATTCAAGGGTGCAAGTAATGGTGAAATTCAGGTGAAATCTGGACATATCTGCACTACCAAAACCACTCTCAATGTCTTGGTTTTCAGGTTAGGATGATTCTTAGCCCACATGGGAGGTTCCTGAGTGAAGTGTTAGTCAAATTTCATATTTTGATCATGAAATATCTTCATTCATATTCTAATAGGTACATACTTTTAGTGACATTTTCTATGAATCCAGTTTCCAAAAATTTCATAGATTCATAGAGTCCAAGCATATTTACTATAAACAATCCTAAATATGTCAGGTATATCCTACTAAAAGTATTTTGAGGTAAGGACTCTCCAGTTCCTAAATGCTATAGCCCTTTTGCTGTGGTATTAGAATGATTACACTACAAGTCGACCTGCTGCTTACTTCTTACTAATTAGATACATAACCAAAAACCCATGTGTGACTTCCTGGCTTCCTTCCTATACTGCTATAATAATCTCTCGCAACTCAACAGCATTTAGCATTGACCAATATTATATTCAAACACTAGTCTAACAACCAAGAGCAGTCTCCTTTGATACAGAATTGTTGATACACTCCTATTGATACAACCAGTTTGATCTGAAGTTAAGGTTCTCCCCTGCAGTGCTCTGTGAATCCATTTTCACACATAGTCCCCAAATTTACACTAGCATAAATTAATAAAATTTTGGAATATGCTGGTTGTGTAAGCATTTTCCTTTTTTTAATTTAAAATTGTATACAATCTCCTGGTAAGTGTAGGTAACTGTTCTACATCAGTGTTCATTCTACCAGCTTCTCATCCTCTAAGGATGACAGTTTTTTACCATCTTCAATCCCAACCATGTCAGAAAATCACCCCAATTCCCATTTTCTTTGGAGTCTGTTTTGTTGCTCGAATTCCTTCTTGGTAATAATTACTAAATGTAAAATATAATAAACTACAAATAACAGAAGTATGCCCACCTACTTTAAGTAGAACTAGGTTTATTAATAGATAGGGAGCTCAAAGCATCCTCTGGAATACTAAATTGACTCACTCAAACTGGAATTTCCAGGGATTATTCCCGATACAACACCATGGACCTGGAGACCAAACTCCATGCTGCATCTGCCCCTGTTAGCTGACTGGAATTGACAGGAAGTTGCAACCAAAGCTGATTAGTTCCAGGACCATGGTTCCTCTGGAAGGATTCTCATCGGTAAACATGCATGCTCCCTGCCTCTTTGCCACAAGTAACTCCTTCCAAAACTAAAATTCTCAATTGAGAAGCTTTCTCACTTCATGTGGCTAAATGTTTCTCCATCTGATCTATAAAATCTAAATCATATTCTGAACCTTAGTGTCAATGAAATCTGAAAAGTAATATTTTTTGTCTTATTTCTCCTGCATGCTGGAAACAAATTTTAGTCAGTGTTGAACAAGACAAGCTACTATATCCAACATATGATTGACTTCATAATAGATGTCAACTATCAAAATAGAGTGTGTGTACATTTATACATAAACATACATATATATATAAATGATGGATTAGACAAAGTTAATATGTTTGTTTACTGTGGCCTTTTAAAGAGCCTTGTATATACAGAATCCCTTAAAAGTCATATAAAATATTTAAGGTTTATTTAACCATAGAAATATTTTTATGAATATCTATTAGAAATGAATGGAATTTTATTCAACACAATAGAGTTTTCAAAACAAGCAGCCTAACTGCTGCTTTTTCTGACCAGTACAGTAGTGCAATTAATTACCTTCACACCCCCACCAAGAAAAAAGGTTATAAAGATGAAGACAAAAAGAAACACATAATATGTATGTGTGCACACCACTATCTGTGTGTCTGTGCATAGGCATGTCAAAACATGTACGTGGAAAACTGAGGTAGCTCCTATAGAGAAAAGTATAAATAAACTAAAAAACATAGGTAATAGCCAAACTGACAACATATAAATCCCAGTTGGACCACTGGAACACAGAACCAATAAACACTGAAGACTAAAATGAAGAGGGAGAAATAGACATGGAGGATCAGAACTTCATAGGAACACCATGTTTCCTTTATCAACAAAATAAATAGATTAAGAAGTCTTTCTGACATTATGATTATTAGAGTGTGCTATTTAAAAGGACTGGATGTTATCAAAAGTCTATGAAAATCTACACATGATGTATAACATTTTAGAAATTTAATTATTAAGAAATCCACCCTGGCTGGTGTGGCTTAGTGGATTGAGCACTGGTTTGTGGACCAAGAGGTCGCTGGTTTGATTCCCAGTCAGGACACATGCCTGGGTTACAGGCCAGGTCCCCAGTAGTGGGTTCACAAGAAGCAACCACATATTGATGTTTCTCTTCCTCTCTTTCTCCTTCCATTCCCTTCTCTCTAAAAACAAATAAGTAATATCTTACAAAAAAACTCTTAAAAGAAAAAAATGCCTATGTCTTCATATTAAAAAATAAAAATGCAGGTTTATTAACAAAATAAAATAAATTATACATATTCTTTGAAATGCAAAATGCCAGAACTTATAGAATCTATATCTATACTTTTGAGGAAAGTAATTCCCCAGGAACTTTTAATATGGCTAATTTATTTTTTAATTTTTAATGCATATTAAAGTTACTCACAAAGAAGCAACTGCTCAGAAAATTTATCCTTTACATTAATTTTTTAAAATATTATTTACTATTGTACACTAATAAAGAAATTAATATAGTTTATAAAGTACCGTCAAGTAGAAAGTAAATTTGGTGCAAGTACATTAACAGAACTTTTGTTGTTGTTCACTTGAATTGTCATTTGAGATGAGATCTGACTGACAAGGAGCCACCCAAAGATGTGAGAGGAGGGGAAAGGGCTTGCTCATGAACACTGTGATGAGATTAGAGATTCAGGCAGGGGCTCAGGCATGTAGGGCCAGGCTGGCTACAGTGAGATGTAGACATTTTAACCTCTTTGCAAAGAAACCCTATTGAAAGATTTTTAAGCAGGCAGTTAGCTGACATCATTTACATTTTGGAAGGATCCCTGGTGCTGCAGTGTGAAAGAGAGATTTCTGGAGTAGAGGTAGATTCAGGAAGGCATGGTGGGTTCATTATAGGAATCTAAGTGAGACGTGGCTGGGGCTCAGGGATGTGGTGAATCTGAAAAGAGATAGAAATATGTGGAACATATTTTGGATAAAAATTGATAATATATAATGTGAATTGGACATTATGAGTGAAACAAACTGGAGAAATCAAAGATGAACCTCTTAGTTTGGCTTTAGTGACTGGGTGAATGGTGAAGCTCCTCTCAAAGGTGGAAGATGTTATCTAAGAAATATATTTATAAAAGAGGAGGAATAAACAAATCTGTTTTTGAAATGTTAAAATTGGAAACACTTATTAGATGTGAGGCAGCAGTGATGTGTGAGTGCTTGTTAGACATTGCAAATAAACTAATGCTTTGTGTGAGGGTGGAGTCAAGGGTTATCACCCCTGTTCAAGACTGAGGGATGAAAATACCAGGCTCCCTGCAGTAGCCTAGGAACCCAACTCAGAGGACACTGCTCAGTGCCCTGGCAACGCCCTGAATTATGTGAGATATTTGAGTTAGAGAACAGAAAAGGAATGAATACCTTTCATAGAAGAGATGATTGTAAAGCCAGAGAACTTTTGTTTTTGAAACTGTTTTTTTTGGATCCTGTCTTCCATTTTAAGCCAGCACAACTTAAACATAGTTTTGCATTATTATGTCAGTGAATGCTTTAAGGAATTCAATGGGAAACATGTGTACATGTTGCAGTAATTAATCTTGAACAAATATCAATTAGGACACTGTAGTTACCTCACTTAACATATTGCATTATATCTATAGAAATGATGGGCTGGGAGCCCAGATTTATATTAAAACTAAAAATTTTATAAAACATTTTAAAGTTAATATACATTTTCTGACACTGCAAATTATTTTAAAATTTTATGTTTTCTATAAGGAGCAATCATAACTTATTTTTAGGAAAAAACATAAATACATTTAAATTTGTTTTATTCTTACAAGAATTTAAATTTCTTTTATTTTTTTGGATGTGGTTACTTTTGGGGAAGTTCAGTTTGCTGTGGAAATTAACATTCAGCAATTTCTTTATGTAAGGTCTACATGAAGGAAATGAAAACAATGATTTAGGTACAAGGATATGCAGGACAACACTAGGTATAAGGTGAAAAACTGGAAACAAATTAAATTCCCAATAGAAGGGAGAATTTAAAAAAAGATTCATCTCAACACTTAAAGAACAATGGGATAATCTAAATTAAGCTTGTTAGGTATCTTATAAGGAAGAAAAATGCTTATACCATGGTTGCTAATTGCCTACACCAGTAACAGTTTTGTTTTTTAGTATAATCACCAATTTTTAAAACAGTCATTAAGAACCCTGTGTACTATGACTTCATGTTAGCTATAGTTACTCTTGAATGTTGGAATAATTTATTTCTACTTTCTCCTTTATATTTTGTTTATTACATTTATTCTATTTTACTTTTGTAAATTTCTAGTAATGTATTTTAGGGTTTTTTTTAATTAGATAAAACCAAGAAAAGTGAAACAACCCAACAACATGACTTTTGGGAAAATATTTTGAGCTATGATTTCAATATTCAGAATCTCATCAGACAATCATTATGGACTTTAGTAAACAATAAATAACATCCATCTCTCCCACCTAAAGTTTGAACTAAATGAAAAGTAAGGCAAAAATAGTACAGAAGATGTGAGGACAGAATACACCTTGTTATCAATAAAGCTAATATTTGCAGGTTAGGTGATTTCTTATTACTGAAGACTGAAATTTGGGATACTCCCTCCCCATCCATAGGTAACATTTGATTATTTCTAAGGTGTCTGTTCCTATGAAACTTATAACATGAAGAGTTAGAAAGGAATGGATTTTTCTGAGAAAAGATTGGATCTTATGAGAAAAGAGAAGAAATAACAGGCAACTTACAAATGCCAGGTTCTGCTCTTAAACTCAGTAGTGAAAGAGTCACTCATCTTTGGAAAAGGACTGAGTTGGGGAAGAGGGAAGAAGAGAACGCCAGTAGTATTATGTTTTGGAACTCCCTCCACCTGGAAGGAAACATCAGGAGTTAGAAAGTGTGGCATCTGAATTATATTAGATGCCCAGACAAAATCGTATTTATAGATTAGATTTATTTTGTAAATTTAATCCAGGATACCTAGAAAAACAATATATGAATTTCTATTTGTGAATTTACATTCACAGCACTAATTCTTGATTAATCAAACCAAATTGGGGGGAAAAGTATTTAGAGTATTTATCAAAAGTCATCTTGACATGGTTGATATAACAAAGCTTCTAAATATACCTATAGTTTTGATGTTGCTATTAGAATACATATTCTAAAAGGAAAATTTTCCTTTTTTGTGTAGAAGACAAAACCTTCCCTTTTCAAATAGGAAATTATCAATGATTGTTAATTTTATTTTTACAGAAATTAAATGATATGATATTGTTCTTATACATTTTTATATCATTTAACAGTATGCCTTGGACATCTTCTGTAGAAATGTATAGAGAACAATTTATTTATTTTTTATGAACCCAAAGAAGTCTATTGAACAGGAGCATTTTTATTTATCTAATTTTCCTTTGGTAAACAACTAAATTAGGGGGGCATTAAATCTACCAGATTATTAGAAAGTACAATTTTCTTCATTTATCAGATTAGTCTGTATACTAAAATATTAGAATTAAATGTCTAGATAAGGAAATGCATAGTTGAATTGTTATTATGTATTCCAGAATTAGTATACATAAAATATTTAATTGAATAACATTTCCACTAAAAGTAACTATTAATTTGGATAAATTTGCTGTTCATTCAAAGTACTGCCTACTTTCCTTTTGCTGTATTTAAACACAGGCAAAAATGATAAAAATATTTGATTAATTATCAAGTTATTCTAGCAGTATTTCTACAGTCTAGCAAAACATATGATTGTAATAGTCAAGGATTCATAATTGCACAATATTTCAGGAGAAAATTAGTAAAATATGGTAAATTTGTACTTGTTCCAACTGTAATTTTAGCGTGTTTCCAATTAAGACATTTAATGAGTAAAAGAATAACTGACATGTTTTGTTGAGAAATATCTCTAACAACTTGCCCAGCCAGAACCTGAACGAAAAGAAACAACTTTCCTTGTGGAGTCTGTATTTTAAAAGCAACCCCCATTCTTTAGGTATATTTAAAGGCTCCATTATGTCACAAGTTCTAACCTGCAATGTTCGTGGAAATAGCTCATTCCTTAATCCATTTGTGAACAATGTACACTAAAACTTCCTATGCCTCATTAACAGTGTTAAGTACTAAGAATACATAGCCATGTCAGACAGGTCATCTGCCCTGCAGGATTTGATAGAAGCTATATCATTCTGTCCAAAAAATCAGCTATAACATAATCTACACAACCTAATATCAAGAGTATAAAATCAGGCAATTTAAATACTATAATATGCATATTTATATTACCATAGGATGTGTTCTTTGCATGGATGTGTGAATTGCACCATTCTCTTACCACTGTTGTGAAGTGTGCACAATGATTATTCAAGTATTTTAGCAAAATGATAGAGTTTTCAAATATGTTCTCAGAAACCTTCTATTTTAATGTTTAAAAGCTTAGTGTTTATGGCATATACATGCTACCCAGCCACCTCTCTGTTCTCAGAAAGAACCACCAGATAAACGATTCATTTATCTATGTGTAGGAATGCAATCTGGTCATCCCTGGAAGCATACCATATGTTCTAACATATACTGGGGCTTTTCCCAATCTAGGTTTGTATTATCAAAACACAGCCAATCACATGTCTGTTATATCAGAGTCTTACTTATTAATAAGAAATCAATGACCTACTGGGGGGAAGCAAGGATAGCAGGGCAGTTATATGGGGGATTTTTTGGTTTGGTTTTTAAATTTATGGGTGAAATGATGACTGAGTATTGATTCTTTGTAAGGCACTGGCCAGGTACTCACAATCAGTCTTGGGGGAATGGGGCAGACCTGAACCTAAGAGGAGGATCGATATAGATGGTCAAACTACTCAATAGTAGCATTTGAACAAGCAGTTCAGTACCTTCCAGCTTCCAAACATTCAACTGTATACATTATGCATCTTACTGAATGTATTTTGCCCACAGCTTTCAATATATTCTTTTTTTAAAGATAGTAAAGGCACACCACTTTCATATGATGCCGATGATACATTTAAAACATTTTCTACCAGATGCCTGAAAAATGTGTCATAATCTTCACAATTCTAATTACCTTTAGATAAAAGTAAAAATAGATGAGTGTTTATAAATATACCATGGGTAAGATGAGTATAAACTGGACATATATCATTTGCCACTTGAGCTATAACAGCAAGAGAATCAGTGTTACAAGGGAATTTGCTGAAAATTGAGAATCTCAAGGTCTGCACTGAATATGTACTTCAAAATATCTTTAGATGTTCATATTAATGAAATAAGAAAATTAAGAAGCACTGGTTTATAGAATTTTGTGGGTATTGAAAGAGAATGAGATAAGGTTAAAATGAGAGATAAGGTGCTAACAGGAATGGCTGGTTAAAAAGAAGATACACTTGAATAGTCGGTACAGCTGTAGCAGGAGATGAATTGAAATGGTCGAGCAGACGTGCTGTTTTGATTGTTCTTCATCTTGTTCTCCTTTGGAATATCCAATGATCCTGAGAGCATTCTAACATGTTCATGATATGCTCCTCTAAACTCAAGCTAAATAAAATTACACATTCAGGAACTGCAAGTCACTTGACCTAGATGGCCTCTTTGTTAAGCAAGTTGAATGTTTTGAAGTATTTTAAAAGTATTATTGATTGTAATTTTTTCTGTTACAGGTTCACAGCAAAGAATGAATGACAAAGCTGGCAGTGTCTAAAACCTATCATTTCATGAAATTTAGAAGAATGCCCTAAATAAACATTTCAGGTAGAATTGGTAACTCCCTCATTTGTGCTATGGTAGAACTTCATTTCTGCCTTGAGGGTTATGTGTCTGTCTCAGCATAAGACAGACTCCAAGGGAAACAGACCAGCTCTCTGTTTCTTTAGCCCACAGCACAGGGCCTATACACAGCAGGTGTTCTATACCTGCTTCATTAGGGAAGAACTGATTGGCTAAGTGACAGAATCAAAGATGGACTAAATAGTTTAAGTTAAAAAAAACGTTCATTTGTCACCATAGTCTAACAAGGAGAGAAAGGGAGACCTGTGCCCTCAGCAGTTGTATGGAGAGGGTCATTAAACTACAGGGGTCCATTCTTTGATTTTTCAAGTGGTGGCTGCTTCATTCACTCAGCAGGTACTGCCAGCTACTCCATCACTGACAGCCCCAGGGAAGGCCACACAGGGGCAACTGCCACTTCAGGGGGGTTTCATATTCACAGAGATAGCAGGCTACCAAGTTTATTCCATTTCTTATATACGTTCCACACAACTTCTGAACACAAACACAAATATGAGAAAGAATGATATTGAATCCAGTTGTCCTCTCTGCCACAGCCAGGGACACTAGGTGATACAGACACATTGCAGAGTCACAGGAGTTCATTTGAAAATAGACAAAAGAGAGTTCCAAGGTAATGTAAGTAAAACCATAAAATGAATTTTATGTATCATTAATTTTGATAACTGATTTTATTGCTTTGGAAAATTATCATGGCAGTCTGCTACAAAATACTTAACCTAATTTAAATTTCAGAACATAGTTTTTGGCAAATCACTAGAAGTAATATTTTTAATCAATGAAGTGGATCTAATTTGGATTTTAGGTGGGGAGAGGGAGAAAGAGAGAGAAAGAAAGGAAAAACAAGTTTCCTAAGCACTTTGTATTTCAAGTTTGTGTCTTAAATGCCACAAGAAGCAAAATTGAATAATGACTTTATTTCTATACGGAGAACGTACAAAAGATTAAAATCGAAATTATTGCCTTGCTGGCATATTTTAATTGATATTTTACAGAGTCATTATGGTTCCAGGAACTACTTTATTCCCACTCATATCATTTTTTTTCAAGAACTAGATAATAGTTAGGAATCCTATTAAAATACCAGATAATGTTTAGGAATTCTATTAAAATACCTAACAAATATCGTTTTAGGAATTAGGACTAGAACTGCTATTACTTTGCTCTAACAACTAAAAAACTTACTTTGATTTTCAAAAGTTTGAATCAGGAAAAGCAGGACCACAATGTTTTCTGAAGTTTAATTTTTCCAGTAGCTTATATTTGGTTAATGACATCACCTTTATCAAAAGGTTTGGCTAAATCAAACACCAGTGCTATAACAAGTCTCATACAGATAAAAAAGAAAATCTCTACTTTCCCATTTGTTCACTATAAAATGTTGGTAATTGTGGGAAAAAGGCAACGTTCATATCTGTTGGTTGACTGCCTGCTGTGAATTGTAGTCAGCACTCACAGAATCCTGGCTTCATTTCCTTGCTTTATTTCTTCCTGGAGCAATCATCCATGATGCCAGCAAATAAAGCTATCCACTGCACTTAACCCAAAACCTAGATGAGGTCAGTAACTGTCAGAGTCAAAGGAGAGCAAACAGTATATAAACTGGTGCCTTCTCTGGACATTGCTGAGGAATGCAAACATTTTTTACAATGATGCATATGTGTTGATAGGAGGAAAAGTGAATTAACTCTGCTTATTCAAGGGAGATCAGAGGCTTTGATATCAGTGGGTTAAATTCTGCTTTATTTATGTGTCTCTTACTCTTGATGAAGTCAAGATGCTCATAAATGAAAGCAGAAGGCTGCCCAACTCATTTTAGATATTGGCAAGTTTTAGCTTTGTCTTAAAATGGTCTTGTGCTTCTCTTTAACAAAAAAAAAAATCAAGTATAGAGCACCTATTTTTACCACCTCTGATTGACAATAATTTTATACTGATGTACCTTTCCTACAGGATCCATGGAATTAAGTTCATTCAAATGAATTTAATTTAGAAAATTTGGTGACAAAAGTTACTTACAAAACAATATCAGAATCAATTTGCTAGTGGTTCCTCTGGCAAAGAGCAGGGCACCCTGAGTCTCATGGTGGAAAGTTATGAACATTCTGATCCTCTTAGCAGAACTTGCTCTAGAATGGATAACTGAATCAAAGAATTTTGAATGGAATATGAGAACTGTATTTTTTACAAAGTATGTTAAAAATGCCCATTCTGCATAATAGAGCAATGGATTTCTCCGAAAATCCAGTATGCTGTCATCATGGGGGAAGTAAGATTGACAGAAAATAACTTTGGGATACTGAATTTTTAATCTTATTTTGAACTGACCATTTTACCAACCAGAAAAAAAAAAACAGTTATAGGCAACAACTGCAGTTAGAGAGGATGATACTCTAGGAAATACCCCATATTCAGGTGATTTTATTACAAATACTATAATGTCATTCTCCAAAGGGCAGAGAATTCAGAGGAAATACATTTGATGTGATGCAATGTATGGAATAAAATGATTCACACACACACACACACACACACAAATCTCCTTTTTAAAAAGCAATGGATGATGCAACAGCATAATTCCAAAATAACATATAAATACTGTATATACTAGATTCATGAAAAGAAAATAATCAAAAGGAAATACAGCAAAATATAGAATGCCTGTCTCAGGATAATGAAATTCAGAAGGATTATCTTCATTATCTTTGTACTTTCTACATTTTATAACAAAAAACATGCTTAAATTTTAGATAGGAGTGTAATTATTTAAAGAACTGCTGTCTTTTAAATATTTGTGCAATGAACCAGTAATGCACATAGCGATTTCATTTACAGGCTAAATCAAAAGCCTATGTGTAACATGAAGTGAAATTTTGTTATTTTAATCACGTACAGCATTTCTACATGGCTTCATTTGAATTGAATATTTAGATCATTTCAATATGCACTTACCGAATACCTGTCCTTTCTTGACTAACAAGATGTCAAGAGTTTCTTGAACTCTGTTAATAATTTACAAATTATATTAAAATAAAGCCTGTCATTTCATTCTCACAACACTGTAAACTTTTATTTTTAGCATATATGTAGTTGAAGAAAGAAAGAATTAGGTGCCACAGTTAGGAAAAGACAGAGGCAGAGGTTAAAACCATAGTTTCCCATTCCATGCTCAGTTTTCTTTCTAGCATTATAATTGCCTCTCAATAACTGAAATAAAAGATTTAACCTTTTTACAGACTCACAGTAGCCTCAATGTGTTATTCATGAAAAGATTGAGCTGGAGTAACTAAACTCATTCCTTGCAGCCCAATAATGACCAGAGACAAATTGATTAAAAAAGAATGCTTCCTGCTCTATGTGGAGCTACCAGAGAGGGTAAGTTGTGTTGGATGACAGAATACTACATGGCACATTTTGCAGGACCAGAAAGAAGGCCATTGTGAATGACATAAAGGGAAGGAGAGCTCAAGTGAGGTGAGATGAGCCTCGGGAAAATTGCCAGGCACACACAGCACACACCAGGAAGATAATGCCAAAAACCTTAGCCTTCATAATGTGGGACTAGAAATCTATTCAGATATTTTAAGAATCCATGAAGCATAATCATATTTTAATTTAAAAAATGTGGCAATATGAAGAATTGTGGGAAATAGATCACAGTGGAAATAAAGTATTTAGATTGGAAGCTATTATAGAATAAAATCCATATGGAATGATGTTTAATATGTGATTTATCATATTGTGGTTGTGATTATGCATTAATAGAACCAGTAAGGGACAATGTATGAGTTATCAGTAGGGTAATTTTCATCTATAATTATTTATTAATCAACCAAACTGGACATACAAGTCACTGAGGAAGATATAAATTGGTCTCTATCATTCAATAATCTTCAAAGCTGGCCATAGTAGTTATGAATATTCACTATTTGCTGTGAATTATAAATCAAAAGATATATTTAACCCATTGATTTCAGCAGTTTATATATTTTTAATAGAAATGTATGTTTTAACAACAATGTATGAGAGATCTCTAAGGATAAAAATGGGTTGTCACATTAATTTGAGTCATCAAATAGTGTTTGTGCAGTTAAGTATCAGTAAGTACTCTTCGATATTTGACATTTGATTTCAGTTGGGTATGTACACAGTTGCTGATTCAATTGTTTTGCTAAGGAAACTATATGATTTTCTACTCAGCCATAACAACATAGTATTACAATAAACACAACTGGGTAGATAGCCACAAACAAATTTTTGATCAAAACATTTGAAACACTTACTGATTAAACACATGTCAAATGCCAAACATACTTTGCCAATGAGGCTCATTTAAATTACTACATACCCATGGGTCAACATGCTAATCTTTCTTCCCCAAAACCTGGTAAGTTGTAAAAAATGAGAATGCTTAATTTAAAAAACTTAATAGCTTGGTGCCTTACATAATTGACCAAGTCATCCATCTGCTGCCACTCTAGCTGGGTTCCCACCACATGCACTCTCAGTGCCTGCTATGAGCTGCTTCCAGCCAATGAATGAGCACTCTGAGTATACAAATAAAGACCATGTCTTTAAGACATGGGTTTACAATAGCCAAGTGCTAGAAACAACCTAAGTGTCCATCAGTAAGTGAGTGGATCAAAATCTATGGTATATTTACATGATGGAATACTACACAGCAGAAAGAAATGAGTCCCTGTCCTTTGTGACAGCATGGAAGGATCTGGAGAGCATTATGCTAAGTGAAATAAGCCAGGAGGTTAAAGACAAATACCATATGATCTTACCTATAAGTGGAACCTAATCAACAAAACAAACAAGCAACCAAAATACAACCAGAGGCATTGAAATTAAGAACAAACTGACAGTAACCAGAAGGAAAGTGGGAGGGAATAATAGGGGGGAGGGTAAAGGGTTGTCAGGAAAAGGGGGAAAGGACATATGGACAAAGCCAAAGGGGGGTTAGGATACAGGGTGGGAGGTGGGGATGGCTGGGGTTGGGATGAGTGTTATGGGGAAAATGGAGACAACTGTACTTGAACAACAATAAAAAAAAGAGAAAAAAAGATCATGTGTTTGAGATTTGGGTCTTCCCAGATGAGTGACTGGCTCTAGAACTCCCAGTTGTCACTGCCAGACCTTTCTTGAATGCTCACTACAATCTGAAACTCTTCCTACTCAAACCTACTTTCCCCCCCTCTTTTTCAGCATCACTGCAGCTAAAGGTTCTCCTCACCTTTTTCATTTCCGTCATTTTTTGCCTTATCCAGCATTTCCTGAAACAATTAATCCCTGTACCTAATTTTGTCTTGGCACATGCTTCTCAGAGGAACTCTACAAACAGAAGCATTGCCAGTAGTGGACTGAGAGACAGACACATTAAGAAGAAATTGGCAAATCTCCAGCTGGTTGTATTCCCATTACTAAAGATTTCACTGTTAGTGACCTGCAAAGATGCCCCAGTGCAGGAAAATTCTCACATAAATACAATGATTCCAGATTTTAGAGATGGAGGGAGAGTAAATTCATTCTGATCTCAGTTTCCAATGTGTGTGTGTGTGTGTGTGTGTCGGGGGGTGGTATGCACCCCCCGCCACCAAGAAATTCTCCAAAACTAGCTGTGTGTCCAACAATTCAACTCAATTTTCTGTTCCTGGAGACAGTCCCGGATTCTACAGGTTAAGTGTTTGGTCTCACAAGACTGCCCTGTTCAGATGCCAACTGCAAGTCCAAGGTATCGCCTGTCTTTGTGACCAAGGAGCTATAAATCAGAGATTCTCACAACCCCCTCCTTAGTTCGATTTATTTGCTAGAGTGGCTCACAGAACTCAGAGAAACATTTCGCTTCTTAGATAGGGAGATAGACGAGATACATAGGGTAGGCTATGAAAAAGAGGCATTGAGTTTCATTGACCTCTGTGTGTACCAAATCTCTTTTGTATTCACTAACTTGGAAGCTCTCTGAATCCTTCTGGGTTTTTATGGAGGCCTATTACAAAGGCATTATTGATTCAATCATTGGCCACTGGTGATAGAACTCAAACAGCAGCCCTTCTCCCTTCCCCAGAAATCAGAGGGTGGCATTGAATGTTCCAACCCTCTAATCATGTGACTGACACTTTTATTCCCCTCATCACTTAGGAAGTTCTAATGGTTTTAAGCATGCTATACCAGAAATATGATGAAAGCCAAATATATATTTCTTATTATAAATCACAATGTCTCCAGGGGACCAATGCCTACAGGGATAGTAGAGTCAGAAGGTTACAGCTGAGTTGTGTTCACACCATGTAGATAAAAAGAGATTGAGGGTCATTGACAGTTAAAGGCTATACATGAAAGTCAAGGGAGAAGGGTCTCTAGTAACTTACAAATCACTTATCTCCTAGAGTAGACACAGCTGGGCCACAGACTGAGGCCCAGATATATCACAGAGCTCAGTGACATTTAACTTTCCAAACTAAGTTCACTAGGCTAAAGTCAGAGTCCTATTGTCAAAATCTGGGACCCCGTAATATGGGATGAGACTATCTAGAAAAATATCCCAGAAGATGTTGTCTCCACAGAGACCTTTAAACCCACAGAGCTCACAGAAGTGGCCCACCCATCCCTCATAAAAGCCAGAATTACTCCCAAGCTGGATAAAGCTGTAGAAGTCTATCCCCACAGGACAACAGGTGCTCCACTCAGGAACTTGTTTTCATTTCCTCTTGGCTTCTGGGATGATGAGGGTTAAATCCAGGAAAATTTAGCTGTCAGTTTCCAGGGCCAGATAAAGGAAGGAATTATATACCAAAAGGGCTGCAATGATTATTAGTAAGAAGTTTCCATAGGAGCCAAGAGTATCCCTGAGACTTAGAATGTACTTGATCATGTGAGCTAGAATTAAGTCTTAATAAACAAGGTCTGTGATTTGAATACATTTTCTTGGGATAACAGATTATATACCCAGACAAGTACCCCATAGGCTGGGTCAAACTCATTGCTGGAGTGGCTCTTAATAGTGTGGAGAAAGTGATGGCTATCACAGAATGGCAGGTGGTGGAGAAATCGATAAAGAACTGAGTACTCTCAGTTCTAGAAATTCTGGGGTGGATATACAGGGCTGGGCAAAAGTAGGTTTACACTTGTTTGCTTGCAAAATAATACAATAATTAATGAATAATAACATAAGAATAAACTCTGTTTCACATACTCACAATTATAACCCTACTTTTGCCCACATCTGTATAATCTGAGGCGAGAAGACTCACAGGCATTAATGTTCCATGAGAGAGCTCAGAGGACAGTTTATTCATGAAGAGTATAAGAGTGCATTGGTTCGTGGAGTACCTGTCTCACTAAGAAATTCAATGGAAACTCTGCAGGCTAATTCTGAGGTTAAGAGAGAAGCCAAAGAATCCCAACAATATTCATAGGGATAATATAGTCTTAAGTAATGAAAGATAAGTGGGTGAAATGACAGTGCCGTATTGTCAAAAGCCAAAGGTCTGTATTTTATTTCACCAACAGCAGGGTGGAGGAGCATCCAGGAAGCCTGTTACACAGTGAGTTGTGGAAATGTTAAAGAGAGCATGATTTCAGTAGGGGCAAAATAGATGGGCATACGGCATGGGTGGTGCTTAACATCTCCCTCCAGAAAAATACAAGAACAGAAGATGAAGTCATTTCTCCCAATGCAAAATCATGATCCCTTGCTCAGTACCTAGTCCAGACTGAATTTTATGTCAAGAATTCCAATTGAAAATGTATCTGGGTACTCTGGAGGAAAGGCCCTGCCTGCAACACAACTGAAAATATAGTTATAATTATCCCTCTACTCTCCTAAGAGGGGCCCATGGCCATTTGAACAGGTTACTCTTAAAATGGGAAAAGGAGAATACCCAAGTATTACGAATACTAAGGACCAGAAGTTGTGATTTCAGTGATACTTGAAGATCCAAAGCATCAAATATACCTTCTGTTAGAAAATAATAATAGCTTAATTTTGGCTCACAGGAAAAGTCAACAATTTTTGAGTGTCTAAGTTTTTTAGGCACCAATGACTTCATTTAATAAAAGTTCTTAAAGTTGTTTGTTACATTACCAATGTTATTAGATGCACAATTAGCAAGCACAATAGTATGATATAAAATCATGGCCATTAGACCCATGGCATCCGGAGACTCACTCAGTGATTGTTTCTCTAGACTTCAGTGTATAATTAGAATTGATAAACTTGCAGTTGGAGTAGTTTCCACATTTGGTTCTTTGCTTGTGGGGTAAAAACTATCACACTATGAAAGCCCAAGTAGAAATTCCTGCAGTCCTACCCCCACACAATCTGTCCAAGATAGCAGATCCAATACAATAAAGTACCCTAGAAGGGGAAAGGGAAGTCAATGGAGTTTAGCATCATGATTAAGGATATCAGTGATGCACAGAGACTGATACCTATCATATATACACTTACTTTGCCCTTTGGATTCTATAAAAGGTGCAAGAATCTGGAGAATAAATGTGGACTACCACATTCAGTAGTATCCCAGTATAAACAGCTGAAGGAGATGAAAATGAGCAAAATTGATTTATAGGGGGCTTTCTGTTTATGTGGGTGAAAATCACACTGTTCATTCTCTTTATGTTGAAAGGGGTCTAAGGAGAAGACATGATAAATTTATAGATGCTAGATATTGATATAGATAGATATATAAAGATAGATATAGAAATGGAGATAGAGATAGAGAGATAGAGATATAAATTCATGGGCAATAATCAGTAGCTTGCTCATGTTATCAGGGCTGTAAGAAAAATGCCTGGAATACTGACGACAAGGACATTTGAGATTTAAGAAGGGACATGAACATTGGGACTGGATAAAAAGAGTAAAAATTTTGTATCGTGTATTAATGGCCACCAGAAATCACCCAGAAAATAAGAGACATTAACAAAATCAACAAAATGACTTGGACAATAAACTCTAGTGAGCCATTACCATTGTCTTCTCTTAATTGGTATAATAGGAACATAAACAAAGTGGTTATGATGGTAGAAAATGAGGTTATTACAGTTTATCTTCTGTACTGAAGGACCAAAAGTTCATATACATTAGGAAGGATAATGATTCTGTATATTGAATGCCTTTCCTACCCACAGACTATGAACCAGCAGCATTATTTAAGATCTTATTGAATGTCTGCTCCCCAGGGATGTAATGTACAGAAAATAGTATCTTTTCAGATAATCTGTTTCACTGAGGGAGTTATGTGGGTGCATCCATGACCACAGGATCATGAACTACATGGTAGAATAAAATATCATACCATTTAGAGGTAGTTGACCTTATCAAGAACTGGAATAACACAGCTTGAGTGCCAACTAGGAGACAACCCTCTGAAAGAATTGATGTCATTTTTCAGGATGTAGTATAACACATTAAATTAGAAATTCTCATATGATGATATACCCACAAATAAATACCATATATACATAGGTCCACCAAATAATGAGTGGAAGTGACTCCATTTATACTCATAATGACACAATGAAGGATTTGTGCCTTGTACTCAAAATTTACATGGGTGAAAATCCTGGACCCTAGAAGAGTGTACTCTTGCCATGGGACACAGAAAGTGTTCATGTGGACTACAGTCTATGGCTATTGCCAAAGAAATTTAGAATCCTTGTGTCCAGGTACCAGCCAATAAGGAGGGTTACCATCATGACAAGGGTAATGAACCTGGATCATAAAGTAGAGATGTGAATGCTTTTGATGGGGATAGGAAAGAAGAAGTATGGAAGCCATGAGGTTCCCTTGGTGCCGCCTAGTATTCCCTTACCCCATTGGAACCATAAAAGGATAGGTGCACAAACTTGGCCTAAGAAAGACATGATGTTCAAGGACTCAGACATTTCATTAATAAAGATTTGGATCACAGAGCAATATAAGCCACCACAACTTACCAGGGGGATAGCTGAGGATTGGAGTGACAAGGATTTAGGGTAGTTAATAGAGATGAGATAAATGAGTTCAAGTTGGGGCCGTTAACATAACTTTAGCAATGAGAGGAGTAGTTTGTCCCACAAACTTTCTCCTTATAAGTTTCCTCTTAGAGAAATGATGGAAACCATAGAGAAGCATCCTCCCAAAACTGTGAGGTAAATTAGATTTACATGGTGCAAAGAGTGGATATTGGCAACTGTGAAAATATGCAATTCAAATCTTCTGTGTGGGTAGCATACTTGACTGATGTCCAAGCTACTACCTCTCTGGATTCATCATCATGTTCATGTTAATACCACATTTCTTATAGGCTTCTCCCACATACTGATCAAATACTGTGAGGGCACTAATACAAGCCTATTCCTGCAAGGTATGGACCACTCCATTGTAAAACTTTGGCTCCAGGACTACCATCACAATGGACAGACCATTTTTGGAACTGCACTGCAGAATGAGATTCTTTTTACTCAATTATCTTTCCTTCCTTCTCTCCTTCATATGCATTAGATATAATTACAGGCTGCAGTCTCCTCTGTCTTTTTCCTCTCAGTCCTCTTTATGTTTCACCAATGTTTTCCCCACTAATTCTTTGCAAATCATATTCCATTTTGGTCTCTGTTTTTTTTTTTTTTTTTGGATATCTCTAAATAACAAAGTCTGGAATGAACTGAACATTTTAAACAATCTCTGTCATGTTAACAATGGTCCTATAAGGTAAGTGTCATCATCACCATCTTGTCAATAAGAAAATTGGGGTTCCAGAAATCAGCACATTTGTTCATGAAAAAGAGATATAAAACTATGGAACAGAGTCTATTTGAATCTACAGTCAGTTCACTTTTCACTACACCTAGGAGTGATTTATGACTTTCAGCCCCCAAGGTAATTATTATCAAGTCCATTGGAATATAATCACCTTTTCCTTGTAGTCCTTATTCTTTTTAGCTTGGCCTATGCTCCAAAGTCCCTTTCACCCACAATGGCTTTCTCCATTCTTACTAAATACATCATATTTTCTTCAGCAATAAGATCAGAGAAAATTTATCCCCCACCTTTTATCTCTAGTAAGTTTCTCTGTATATATTAGATCTCATCAAATATTATTTCTTCAGGAAAATCTTCAACCTCAATTTAGCTAAAGTCAATATTGTGTGGTCATTTGATTAATTTCAACTCTTTTCCCCACTCACGTAATCTATATGAAACAGACAGAATGTTTGATTTCTGCACACCTTTGTTTTGCCAGCATCTCATGCAATACCTACCCCAATAGACATTCATTAATATATTGTTAAAAGGCTGAAGAAAGGACTAAATGAATAAACCATGCTTCTAAACACTTGATTTTTAGAATATATGTTGTATTTGTTTCAAAATCTACTCTACTCACAGAAGATGATTAGAAATGGTTGACATATTTTGTGCTTTACTTGTCCTACTTGCTAATAATTTTCAGTCACTGTGTAGTAACTACTAAAGCATAAGTCAGGAGACCAAGAACTCAGCAAATAGTGACAAATGGCAGCACTATTAAATTGTGTCAAACCTGTAAATTATCCCATGGGGTGACTTTGAAAAGCATGGAATCAACAATTTCTTATTTCTCCTTTTTTCTTCTAATAATATCACATAAATCCAACTGTAGAAAATGAGAAAGGTATGATATGTCAATAAAGAGGAGTAAAATTATTGATATTTGCCATTATTCAATGTTTCTTCTTCCATGCACATAAAGGATTTAACTTCTCCAATCTTTTGAATTTGGATGTGGCCACCTGGCAAGCTATGGCCATGAAATGTGATTGGGAATGAGGCATACTCAACTTTCTAGTTCTCAGTCCCTTTCTGCATGAATGCTGGAAGCACATATTGAGAGGTCAGAGCATTTTTGTCTGGAACCTTAGTGTGTAGTGCAGAATTCTGAGCCTTGTAGCAAAAGGAGGAAGAATACATTTGTTACTTGAAGCCACTGATATCAAGAAGTTATTCTTCCACACATTAAAATATACTTTATCCTTAGCATCATGTAGAGTATCATGTATACTCTCCAGTATTATGCTAAGTGAAATAAGCCAGGCGGTGAAAGACAAATACATATGATCTCACCTATTAACAGGAACCTAATGAACAAAAACAAATGAGCAAAATAGAACCAGAGGCATGGAAACAAGGAACAGACTAACAGTGACAGGAGGGGAGTGGAGAGGGGGAGATGGGGAGAAAGAAAGTGAAGGGTCTAGTCAAGAAACATGCATAAATGACCCACGGACATTGAGAACAGGGTAGGGATTGACTGTGGGAGTGGAGGGGGAGGGATGTGGCAGGGCAGCGGAAAGCAATGAGGAAAAAACTAGGACAACTGTAATAGAAAAACAGTAAAATAAAAAAATAAATTAAAAATGTATATGTATGTACATATACATATATGAATGTATATATGTGTATATACATATGTGTGTGTATATGTATAGTCTATCCTGACTCTTACACTATGTTTAGGTTTATTCATGAGAAAACATGCATGTCGTGTGTAAGAGGAAGTATCTGTTTGGAGAGGTATTTTTTCATTTCTGAGACAGTTAAAATGGAGGGCAAAGAATGATATGCATGGAGTAGTGACCGAGCACGTGACCCCATAGCTTCTTAGGTCTTAGCCGCCACGTTGTTCAACTACACTGCAGGTAATACATAACACTTAATAATCACAAATTCATGAGCTATGCTCACTGAAAAGATTTATCAAAAGTTTACTGCATAATTGGTTTCTAGTCCTTTTTATGGGTAATTATTATAAAAATTACCTAGAAAGTATGGTAATTAATATAATAACATAAATTTCCACAGACAAGATACTCTCTAAGATAGAAAACAAAACTACATTATTAATATTTTGTTTCCTGCAATATTACACTGGGACATTTAAGGAATATGAAGTGTTTTGTTTTGTGTTTATTTTTCAATTAATACACATATATAATATTATTTTCCAGATGAAAAAGGTAGTATGATCTGTTTATGCTATTACATGCCTTTAAAGTATATTTTCAATGCTGATGCTTTCCACATAAAAGAGTAAAGGTATAAGATAAACAAAGTAAAATCTCATAATATAACTAAAATATGTATGTTTGTTTATGTAGCATCCCCTATTATAAGCATTATTAAAAATCCCAGCATCTTAACTACTTGCTCAACTTCTACTGTATTCAAAGAACAGAAGCAAGAAAATGTATTTCACCATATCTCTTATCTCTTCCAACTTGTTTTGGTGTATTAGCTACTACCAGGAGTGCTACCCGCCAGTAATTGGTAAGTGGATACTCTTCATAGGGGAGTATGGAAAATCTGAAAAGTATTACTTCCTATGGTTCACAAATTTTAATCAACAGTTCTTAAGGGAAGATTATTATAATAATTTTCTTGATTCTTCAGAAAATAAAACATTTTTTTCATACATTTCATGACTAATGAAATGTGTTTAAGTTTGCATTATAGTCACATAGTAGAAAATCCAGGCCATAAGTAAACAACTAAACTAACCATAGTTTACAACTTACAAATACCATTTTCAATTAATTTTCTTACCACTGTAGTCCTTAAATTATTTACCAAAATCCAATTTGAACTTCATTGCACAAAAACTTTTATAAAGACAATTAAATGATCATAGTAGCATTTAATATCAGCCAAAGGGAAACCATACAAATGATGAATACATAAACACAATATACCTATACAAAGTAAACTATTCAGTAATAAAAATGCATATAGATACATGTTATCATATGGAAGAAGGCCAAAACTCTGAGATGTTACACTAATTGAAAGAAGCCAGACACATAATAACATACATTATATAACTAAATGTATATTCAATGTTCAGAGAAGGCAGATCTATAGAGACAGAAAGTAAATCAGTGGTTGCCTTGAGCAGGTGTGACAAGAAAGAATTAATTACATACAGGTATTTGGATTGATGAACTTTTCTATCACTGAATGTTGGCTTTGATCATTGTACTATGTTATGTAAAATGTTAACATTCAAAGATGCTGGGGAAAATATATACAACTTCTTTAAAGCCTACATCCACAAATTTTTGTGAGTAGAAATCATTTAAAAATAAAAGATAAAAGCACAAAAGACAATATGGCAATATATTTTAGGTTGCTTAAAATTTTGCTTATTTGACAGAACAATTACAGTCTTACCAATTTGTATTAAGATAATAATATGGACTGAAAAAAATAAACTATATTATTATTTGAATAAGCACATTTAATAATAGTGATAATAAAATCAATGGTTAACCATTAAGTGTGTTTTTCTCTCATGCTATGCTAATACCATTATACAATCTCATTGCATAAAAACTCAATCTCAAATAATGATTCAATGATGAAATATTTTGGTTGTCATACAGGGGGTGACATTTTATAGCCATTAAACACAAGTATTAAATTAGGGGGAAATAAAGAAAATGTCTATAATATAATGTTAAGTTTTAAAACAACTATAAAGCATTAGATTGCAACACTATCAAAATTCTCAAGGATATAAAACACTAGAAAAAGCATGAAAAAGAAACAAATATTTTTTAAATATTTTATTTATTTATTTTTAGAGAGAGAGGAAGGGAAGGAGAAAGAAAGGGAGAGAAACATTGATGTGTGAGAGAAACATGGATTGGTTGCCTCACACTCCCTCAGCCAGGGGACCTGGCCCAATACCCGGGCATATGCCCTGACCTGACATCAAACCAGTGACCATTCAGTTTGCAGTATGATGCCTAACCCACTGAGTGATGACAGTCAGGGAGAAAAAGTAAAAACATTTTTTTGGAATATGGGAATTGTGAAAGTTTATATTCTTTTTTACTTCCATTTTTGGCAAAATTTGTGCATTAAATAAAACTCTCATCATTATAATTTAGCATAATGATAGCTTAAAATCTTTTATTTATCAATTGATAAGCACTTTCTAAAATTTAAAAATTTATTCTGCACTTCTACTATCATTATTAACCTAATTTTATAGATAAAGAGATGGAAAGGACAGGTATTTTAAATAACTTCCCCCAAATCACAGAGCTAATAGCAGAACCACTGCCAGTTCAATAACTTGAGCAAATGCACAATAAACTCATTGTAGGAAATTATTCCAAATATCTAGGCTTCAAATCATATTACAGCAAGTATTTAAAAGAGAAAAGCATTTTTACAATGATAGTTTTTGAAATTAAACCTCTATTAATAAAACCTGTGGGGTCAATGCATGGCTCTCCCACCACCTATGCAGAGGGCTGGCCAGGGTGTCCCTGGCCAGAGAGAATGTGTATAGTTTTGTGGATGGATTGTAACTCCTTCATTATCTCCTTTTGGGAGTGGCTTCTTGTTCAATGACTGCTTCTTGACCTTTTCTTTCTGCACATGCACACTGATGTAACATAGCTGTGGGCCACACGCAGGTTTGTGCAACCTCAACCCATTCTGTCTTTGTCTGGGACCCCTTATAACACAGGTGGCAAACACAAGGTCTGTGGGCCATATCCAGTCCTCCACCTTGTTTTATCTGGCCCATCACCTTGTTTCTACCTGGCGGCAGCACCAAGCTCCTTGCCCCTAGTTAAGGAGAAGTTACATTTATACCGTGGTAAAATTACATTTGGCCCTTTGAAGGCAATTGCAAGGCTGATGTGGCCCCCAGAGAAAATGAGTTTGACACCCCTGCCTTATAATGAGCCTCAGACTGGAGGAGGCGTGGTCCCTCTAGTACTGACCTGCCATCTGTGCACTCACCTGTAATGTGAGTAATAATGTGAGTAATAAATGGCATGTCCACACTGGCTAGTCTACCAGGTGGGTTTTTTTTTTTTTTTGCTTTTTGGAATATCATGAGCACTTAAGTACCACCTTGGTTTGGGGGTCCTGTGCTACAAGACCAATCAAGAAGTAAGTTTTAGACTGTTCTATAGTAATTGTTCAATGTTTTATGAGCAGAGATTCTGTTTTAAAATGGTATAGCTCACACTCTCATGTGATATGGACAGTAAGTTGTCTGAGATAGGCAGAGCAAGAAATGTTATATCTTGACAAATTAAAATAAAAAAATAACTGAGGCATGTAAAATCTTTGTCATGGCCTCAATGGCAGCAGATATGGAGTGGAATCAGAACCTTTCTCATCATCACCATCTGCTCTCCAGCAGTTCTGGTGGACTGGCTTTTTGCACTATAGTCTCCACAGGTTTCCCTTATCTGAGCTCTATCATGTTTAATTTCCCTGGAGAATTAAGATTCCATATTCTGCTCTAAGAAAGTTTCAGATAGAGGAAGAGCAGGAATGAGAGAGCAGAAGCAGCTTAGTTTTATCTTTTATCTCACCAAACTCCATGTAATTCAGCAGGAACAGGTGAACAGAATTGTTAGCCTTAAACTCAGGAATGAATATAATTTCTTCTTTCTCTTCAGAACTGTAGTTCATTAGAACAAGTTGACTTTTTATTACCCAATACAGGTAGGAATTTCTTCCTTCTTAGCCTGGTATTTTCCCAATGCTAATCCACCGTCTCCTCTCTAAAAAGACAAAGCGCTGTCTTGTAGCCATGCTAACCAGCTGTCTTATTCACCTCATCAATTTCCTTTGACATAGGCAGATGCACTCATGCAAATGGTGTCTGTTTTACAATGAAGTAACAATCCATATACACTTTTGATTTTCATTCTATTCCAGATAATAACCTTAATTATTTGTTAGCTATACTAAGCTTTATAAGATAACTAAGTCTTTTTTGTAAATAACTAGTGGAATAAAGTACACGTTGTAATACATTTAAAATACATAATAAAAAGTAATAATTCTACTTTTTCATTCTGTGAGGTTTAGAAGCTTATTGAATGAGGTTTGGTGGATTTTAAAAATAATACATTTTAAGTCAATAATCAGGCATAGGATATTGGAAGGAAGTATAGCAAATAAAGATCCTGAAGTTTAAATTATGTTAGCTTTTTTTTGGTGAATCAACATTTGCTGACACATATTGAATGTTTTAATAGGCATTTTTAAAAGTGTGTTTCACGAATTATTTTATTTTTTTTATAATCACCATGTGAAAAAGATACTTGTATTAACCACAATTGATGCGTAAGTATGCTGGGATAGAGAAGGAGTAAAAAGATACTCAATAGTGCAGCTGGAATCAAACCTAGCAGCCTATTCCTAAATTTCTCAAAATATTTAAAATTTTCAAAATAACAAATAAAACCAGATTAGCCCTTCTCTATTTTGCCCAACACCTTTATTTTATACAAAGAACTCTAAGATCAGAGAATTTAAATGGTTTATATAAGGTTGTATATAGCTGGGCTATTTGTCATAAAGTTAAAACAAACTTGACATGACATTTGACTTTTATCTCAGTTACTTTTCCTCTCCACATTTCTACTGGGAGTAGATGTGAAAGACAATGGCAAATCATCGTGACACTCAGCTATGCTAACTGTTTTGTTTCAAAATTATTTGCTTTTCAGCACTTCTAAGGCTAGCCACTTTATATTTCACTCAGACCTTGCATATATCTTTCGATATCTCCAGTCACAGACATGTAGGCCATAGAAAGTCATAATGTCAGGTTCCATTTGTTCTTCTTCCCCTTGCAATTTTATTCCTGAAAAGCTTTCAATTCCACTTATTTTAATCCTAGCTTTGGAGTTGGTTACTTGCTTCACTGTCTGTCTCATTTACACACTTTTTCTCTTGTCTGAACTGATTTGTCAGCTTTGTGTATTTGCATTCAACATTATTCATATTTTGCCTAGTTTTATGGCGGCCCTTATACATGTCTTTGACAGGAGAATATCTCACTGAGTTGCTAAAATGTGTGTTGTATATGGTAAACCATATGCACACGTTAATTATTTCCATGACCTTCTCCCCAGATTTAAGTCCAGTCTTTCTATCCAAAACAAGTTTCTGTCATCAGATGGATTACAATGAAACATATACCCAAATATTTGTCATTTACAACTTATTACTTTCAAAACATTCCCCAGGAGAATAAATTATTATATTAATTTATGGGAAAGCAAAGGAGGATTTCATATACTGTAAATCTAGATTCCATACATTTTCAAATGATCAGAGGAAAAAACGAGATATGAGATATACCGAAACATAGAAATCACATAACCAAACATTTGGTTTCACCAATATGAGATTTCATGAAACAAAAAACAGCAACATACCAGGAAGTCAGGGTTATTGGTTTAACTGGTTAGGTTTTTTCTAAAGGTATAGATAAAGAAGTAGGGGAATACACGATAGTTTTTTAAAGGAAATATTCAACATGTGATAATATTGAATTTATTATAGTTTACAGTATATAAGCTTTGAAAGTTAGATCAGAACACATGTATTATTGCCCAAAGTGAACATTAAAAAGTTGGATCAGGTCAGTTTTTCAAAACATTAACAACAAAAAAACACACTTTTAAAAAAAAGATGAATCTGGAAAGAATGTCTGGTGTTCAAAGCCGACCCACTGAAGCTGCTCAGGTTCACCGCATGACCGGACATCTGAGCGCCCAGCCTACTCCGCCTGCTGGCACTGCCTCCTCTGCCTGGGGGCGCTGGCTGGAGTTCCAGCCTTTCTGTGGAGGGTGCTATCAAAACTTCTGGCTTCAAATGTGTTCAATGTATTGAGCTGTAAAAGTCTTTGCCCATTCCTACCCTTTCATTTCCTATCTCCTTCGCTTGTGGAAACGGTTCTCTTGTAAGGCAAAGCAAATCAGCATACGCTCTTTAGTGAGGAAATGGGTCACCGACAATCTGCTGTACCCGGGAAACTGCTCGCAGCCCTGAGCATCCGGGAACGTTTACCTCCACTGTGTTAACTGTGGAGATAAAAATCCCTGACACGCATGGCATGATGATTATAAAAGTTTCCATCTTTATTTACCTGTGATGAGATGAAGTTGAAAGGCAAGGCTTTGGGAGGCTTTTATACTTGTTTGGCATGGGTGCAATGATAAGTAGAATGTCTCCCTTTACAGTTAAATCAAAATGGTATGAAAACCCTGGAAGCATACTGAGATTATCAATGTTAACAAAACCTTGAATATGCTTTGGATAGTGATCAACACAGTAACTTTATTCAATTTCCTTATCTGTCTTCTTCAAAGGAAAAAAAAAGAAAGAAAAAACACATAAATGAATCACAGTAAATTATGTGTAAACTTACTTGGGTGATAGCCCCAACTGTGGTCGTTTTGCTCAATATGGCATTGTTATTATAACTGATCTATATGCACTTTGGCACTTGGCATGAAGCTATTTATACATGGAAAACTTTCTTCTCAATTCTTATTATCAGAGGTGATTGAAAAGAGTTTACAATTATAAGAAAAGCAGTGTAAAAAAGTCCATGGTAACTCTCTTGTGATCTTTAACTACATAGTCCTGAACTTCTTGTCATTTGACAGAACATTATGCTGCCCTATTTTATTAATGAATAATACTTACTGGACTTGAGCAGAAAGTGGTAAATTCCATAAACATCATAGAAAGGCATAGGCATGACAGGAGTTACAAGAAAAAGTTCCCAGAAAAGAAAGGAAAACAAGGACCTCTGTACTTTTTAGGAAGCTATTGGTCTGTTATACTCCGCTGTGCCCTCTAAGGTACAAAGCAATTGGTTGCACCTTGCATCTCTCACCACAAAGAAAGAGGCACAGCATTCAGAATTTTTTTATACTCTTCCACCTCATTTATTGAGTGATTTCAACAGTTGTCAGTTTCAAGTGAGGCCCAGAACAAGGCTACACCTAAGAATGTTCAGGTGTAGGGAAAGCTGTTACCAATTTAGGATTTAAGATTCGACAGATTTAATCTTGGCAAAGGTATCCATGATAAATAATGATTGTGGGTAGAGTCAGGAATGTCACAAAATAGATCCTTGAGGGTCTAAAATAAGGTGTTACCCTCCTCAGAAAATATCTATTTTTCTGTCCTAGAAAGAGCTATTGGCATCCATACAAAGAAAATCCCCTGATAATTGACTAATTGACTAGGCAAGCATGACTAGCCATCACGAACTGTCATCCATTCCCCAAAACATAGGTTAGGCAGACAAAGCAGCACCCTGTTGTACAATGGCAGACATACAGTCAAAAACTAGCCTAATCAGGTGGAGAAGACAGGAAGAAACAGTTGTCTCATAATCATAAGCAGTTTTCCTACACTCTCATACAGTATTGCCAACCTCTTTTGCAATAATGCCACACATATGGCCTCATGGGGAGATCCCAACAGCCAGCTAATGTAAAAAGGAAGGATTTGATTCTTTATAGAGAGGTAGGTGGGAAACATGAGAGTTAGCTGGACAAAAATAGCTGCCTCTTTACTCTCCTTATAGAACTTGGTCATGGGAACAGAGGCAAAAGGAAATAATTCCAATCACTAGAGCTGTGAGTAGAACAGTAGGTGTTCCCATACACCAAGGGATTAGGAAGCTAGGATATGAGTACATTGCAGTGTCTGGGAGACAGACAATAACTCAGCTGGTTAATCTGAGGCCTGGTACATGGACAGGAATTCAGTGAATAAACCTATAAAACTGGACATATGGATCTTTATATTTCTCACATAATGTTAACCGAAGATCATTCAACATAGAAGAAGCTTTCAAAAATGAAACAGCAGGATTACTTACCCTGTAGGAGTCCCAACTTCTCTCTTCGGTTTACCCTAGAGTGGGCATGAACTCACAGAGAGAAAATAGTGGCAGGGGCGGAGCCATGGCTGTTGCCAACAGCTTAGGTTCTCCGTTGTATCGCAGCTGGTCTAGCTCCGATCTGCTAGGAAACTCTGATTTCACGTATTTTTATGTAATTGCCTAAGTCAGATTACTTCAATCAGATAAGGAGCAACTTATGTGTCCCAGAGTAGTTTTGTATACTTAAATATTAAAAAAAATATATATAAAAGCATTTCTTACTAACTTCTTAAAATATATTTCAAAGTTTGGCTATTTTATATATGTATTGTTTTTTCAAGCTTCATGAGAATATAACTGACATATAATATTATATAACTTTAAGATGTACAATGGATGATTTGATAGAAGCATTTATTATAAAACGCCTATCACAAGGTTAGTTAACACACCCATCATCTCACCAAATTATTTTTTAGTGATAAGAACATTTAAGGACTACTCTCTCAGCAACTTTGAAGTATACCATGAGTACTGTTATGTATGGTCACTATGATCAGTACCAGATCTCCAAAACTCACTCATTTAAGGCTGTAAGTTAGTGCCCTTCAGCCTCCCCATCTCCTCTGTTCTCTAGCCTGTGAAAACCACCCTCCACTTGGTTCTTATGATTTTGGCTTTCTTATAGTTTCCACATGTAATTGGTTTTTATACAGTATTTCTTTCTCTGTCTCACTGATTCTACTTAGCATAATTGTCTGGCTATGTTTACCTCCAGAAAATTCTATATTGTAAGAAAATTCAATGTAGTAACAATTAAAATTGATAAGTACCTTTTTTCAGGTCAAAATCAAGACCAAATTATGGAATACAGGGCAGTTGATCTATCGTTTTGCACGTGGCACTTTGATGACTATCATATTTAAATAATTATTAAAATTAATTATGGTTAAATTATAGAATCATCAACTCACAAAATGTTGGCTGATAGTAAGAGTTATAATTACTCTTGTTTCTTACTCTTCAATTGAATACAGTCAGAGACTGTATGTGATTTATGACACCTTAATTGGTATTATATATCTGCATTTGAATCTATACAGTGGCAGTGTTTTATACTTATAAAAGAACATGTTGATTATATTATGGGTTACTAAAATTCCTATATCTAAAAAAATATATTTCTTAGGTTTTTATAAACCTTGTGTCCACGTGCAGTGGCGCAACTGGAATGCTGCTAGACAGGTGATGGCAAAGGGTGATGTTGATCAGGGTGCCATGCTCACAATGCCCGGTGGCGTCTCCCACAAATCAAGACTTCAAGATTAAATGTCATTCTTGATACACTGAGACCTAATGGTAGTCGAAGTTCCATGAAACTTAAAAAAAGTCATCCACATAATGACACTAATCTGGTGTTATTACTATTACATTTTAGGATTAAATTTTCCACTCAACCATTGTGAACTGGGGTCCACTTGGTACCACTGTGACCTCTATCACGTGTGTCTGGTACAATGTTATACAGAAGTTTCTAAGATTATTCACTTGTTTATTCTTCCCACAGGACAACATTAGACAGTGAATCTTGCTGACACTTGCCAAGAAGCCTTTCTCCATCATGATTCTCCTATGAGGTTGAGGCTTTCTGATGAATAAAAATGGGGCAAAAAATATGAATTCCTTGAAGCTGCAATATTGAAAACAGTTTGTTCCTGGTTTGTAAAGCCTAGCTTTGATTAGAGGTCTGCAAAATCCTGACCTCAGTGATCAATAGAGTGATGATAAGTCATAGTTGGTCTGGAAAACCCTGGGGAGTTCTCTCCTGTTGTCTAGGCATAATGTCTTTCACTCTCATGGACTGCACTGAATACACTACTACTTAGATATGCTGCTTAGAAAACACTACCTAGAAGATCATCTTGAATTTCTTTTCTCCCCATTCTATAGCCTGAAACTACAAAGGACTCTGGTTATTCAGTGCTCTCTTTCATGAGTACTCTGCAAACTTAGAGCAGAGCTAAAGCCTTAGGAACTTCTTTCATATGGAAAAATCCATTTTTAACATATCATTTATGTAATGGAGTAGAAAAGGGCTTGATCATTTGAGTGGAAGATAACCCACATTTGCCTTGCAGCTCTTATACCCAATTAGCCTCTAAACTTTTTTCTAGTTCAGAGATTTAACTTTTTTAACTGTGGTGGGGAAAACTCAGTTCTTGCCAATGCAATAATGAATCACAGATCACCAAGTCTATTAGTATGTAAGAAGTGTTTATTAGTGATACATTGTCATCAGATATCAGGCCTTCCCACAGTAGGGGTGAAAGGAATAGGGCATGGGTAAAGGCAAGGGTGGCAAATGCAAGGGTGGAAGAAAGCATCGGGTCCTTTGTCCTCAGGATGTAAATAGGTGTGGGATGAGGTGAGGGAGTCACATATTGATCGGTGGGTAAAGGTGGTGGCAGCTTCCCCGAGGGGATGTGACTACCTAAACACAGACAGGTGTGAGGGTCTGTTTCCCCAGACTCTTATCTTACTCCAAAGCACATTTGTTCAACTTGTAAAACAGGTACATGACAGGAGGCAGTTACTTAAAGTTGAGGCAGTTACCCCAAGTTATTTATGGGCTTTTCCTTTGGGCACTGTGTACCCCTCCCACCTTCCAGATGATGGGACAAATTCACAGTTTCAAAGGCTTTCTGTCCCAGATAGTGGAAACCATGCACACAGAACTTTAAGGGCTTCCCTCCTCCTTTGCTAGCAAGGTGTTTCTTGTGATGTTTGGAACACCTGGCAATCTTATTGGATGGGGCTCAGGACTACTGAGTTACTGGGTGAGATGTGGTTCCCTCCTCCTCCCTGTCTTGTTTTACTATCTATACTACCTAACATAACCAAATGTTAAATTCAATATTTTACACTTTATTTTCTTATCAATTTATAGTTTTCAAGAGAGCAGGAGGTTTTCAAGTTTTCTTGTTTGGGCATTGTTATCTTAGTTCTGGAAACAATCCTTTCAAATCTGTAGGTGCTCAACAAATATATATTAAATGAAGAGAAGCAAGGGATGACCGTGGGCCATCAGGATCGGTAGTGATGAGAAGTGGATAGTGACATGTGTGAGTGTTAGGACTATGGTAGGCTCTAATGCCTGTAAATCTTCCTCTTCCCAAAGCACTTGCCAATAGCATTTAATATTTTTAGTTAAAAAAAAATAACTAGCAAAACTCATGGATATGTATTTTGCTAAATTTATCTTTTCCTTTATATCATTTACTCTTACTGTTTCACATAAGTTGTTTAAACCTAAAAAGTTGTTTAATTTAAGGCTATCAAAATATGAAGATTGTAGGTCACTCTATGCTTTAAGGAAGGACACATGCCATGATGTTCTTACGGCATTGCCAAATAGATGCTCAAAATTACCCAGATGGTATGTCTTACTAAGACATTGCCTCCTAGACAAATTCAGTCTTCCACTGAACTTATCTCTATAAACCAGTCAGAAATCCAGATTAACATGCAACTTTTCTCCCTACAACATTGGTAAAGCTAGTCCCCAACAGTATTTTAGGAGTATTATTTATGAAATGATTTTTAATCTCCAAGGCTATAAATACATGAAATACATTTTGGATTCTTTATTACTGATCTCTGGCATTGCCTAAATCTCCTTGCTGGTCTGTTGTATTACCACTGAAGAGGTTTGGTGAATAGGGAGTTTCCATCAGTAAAAACTTTCTGAATGGTAAATAGTATCATAAGCAAATCAAAAGATGAATAACAAAATAGGGTATATACAATAAATTTCTAATTTTTTTTTAATTTTTAGAAAGAATATAACTCACTCAAACAGGAAAAAGCCAAAGAACAAAACCAACAAACAGGTACAACATACCCAATAGAACAATACGGCAAATGCATGAAGAAAAAATTTACAAAAACTTAAAATAAAAATAAGACTATTTGATAAACATGAACAGATGGTCATTTCTGTACATAAGTCAAGAAACACAAATGCATACAAGAAATATTTTTCACAAGTATATTTTAAAATATATGAAAATATTACTGATACCAATTGTCATTTAGGGGCAAGAGTTGTTGTGATATTGGGGGGTTGCTGGAGGAAATGTGGGGTGAGAAAGATGGGAGAGCTAATTCAATATGGGAAAATAGAAAAAAATATGTTATTTAGGTACGAGAAATATGGGTAAATTAAACACACTTCTGATTTGGGTTGGCCAAAAAGTCCATCTAGATTTTTCTTAAAAGACACATTTTTTTTTTATTTTCATCAATAACTTTATTGATTGTATATTTTGAGTATGTCAGCTATCTCCCACTATTGGTTTCTAGTGGGTAGAGGCCAGGGGTGCTGCTAAACATCTACCAATGCATAAGACAGCCCCACAGCAAAGAATTATTTGGACAAAATATCAATAGTACCAAAAAACCTTGCAAAACACTTTGACACATTTGTTGGTCACAACACTTTCTCCAGACACTGCACAAATTATGTGTGTGTGTGTTTCAATTGTGTTTTAACCTTTCTTGAAATTCTAAAGCATAATACATCAAAAATGTTGCATATTTTCTTCCTTCTTCAATATTAAAATGGCTGCACAAAAATTCACCAATTTTGATATTTTTTTTCATTTGTGCTGATATGACAGCTATCACAATACAATCTAACAAAAGTGTTTCAAATGAAGTTAAAGACAACTAAGTGCTACTAGAGCCATGGTATGGGAAAAAATCATAACATACTTCTTGGCCAACCCAATAATTCTAAAGGTAGTACAAATTTGCATAGATTTTTATCAATGAATTGCAATGATTTAAAGTACGGACCACTTGACTTAGTGTTCCAATCTTATCACCTGCCCTAAAGAATAACTTCTATATGTGACAGGGAAGCTTATGAAAAATTATCCTTTCAATGTTGTTTATATTGTCTAAAATCTAGAAACATATTAGATACTAATCACTAGGTACTTAATAAAATACAATGAAACACTGAATATCAAAGCAAAAGAACAGGATAAGTTTTTTTCATTGATATGGAAACATTGCTGATTTTTATTACTAAAGGAAAATTACTAAAGGAAAATGTTTTCTATACACCAGTCTTTCACAAGAATTTTCTAATGCATCCCCACAACTTCCCTACAAGCTAGATACTGGTACATTTTTTTTTTTCACTTTAGAGAGGAGAAAGGAAAATTTTGTTTGTTTGTTTGTTTGTTTGGTGTCAGGGAGGACTTAGGACACTGAGGTGAAAATTGTGTGTATCAATTGATTTGATTATAAATGATGTATATTCAGTGTACCCATTTAAGCATCTGTTGCTGCACCTTACTCTTAGATGCTGAAACCACACTTCCAACTTATACGAAGAATTTTGATACATGATTCACTTGACATTAAATGTTCCACATAAGTTTTAGAATAAGAAATTAATTTTAATTTTAATATAATTACTATAAATGTGTATATTAATTTTGGAGTTATTATCCAAGTACTTTGGAGTACTTCCATATTGGATCATGGAATGGCTGCATTTATTCAAATCTTGTTTAATGTTTTTTTTCTTTTTTTCTTGATATATCTTGCATTTTACTGTAAAGTTGGTATCTCATTTTATATTTATGATTTTATTATATTATAATTTCCCTTCAGTAATAACATAGATTTATAACTTCTTTTTACTGTTTTCAAAGTATTTGTTCTAGATCTGTGAAATATGTCATGGCATTTTAATAGGAACTGTGTTGAATCTATAGATTGCTTTGGGTACTATGAACATTTTAATGATGTTAAATCTTCTAATCCATGAACATGGTGTATGCTTCCTTTCATTTGAATCTTCCTTAATGTCTTTCTTCACTGTTCTAGAGTGTTCTGAGTACAGGTCTCTTACTTCCTTGGTTAAGTTTATTACTAGGTACTTTATTTTTCTTGTTGCTATATAGTAAATGGGTTTTTTTCATAGTTTTCCTTCCTGATATTACATTGTTGGGGTATAGAAATGCCATCAATTTCTGAATATTGACTATCCTGCCATTTTACCAAATTTACTTATTAGGTCATATAGTTTTTTGGTGGAGACTATAGGGATTTCTATGTACACTATCTTGTGATTTGCAAATAATGACAATTTTACTCCCTATTTTCTAATTTGGATGCCTTTTATTTTTTCCTTCTCTGAACGCTGTGGTTAGAACTTCCAGTACTTTGTTGAATAAGAGTGGTGAGAGAGGACAACCTTGTCTTGTTGCCGATCTTAAGGGGAAAGCTTTTAGTTTTTGCCCATTGAGTATAATGTTGGCTGTAGGTTTCTCATATGTAACCTTTATTATGCTGAGGTACATTCCCTCTGTTCCCACTTTACTGAATGTTTTTATCATACATGGGTGCTAGATTTTATCAAAAGTTTTTTTAGCATCTATTAATATGATCATGTGATTTTTATCCTTCATTTTGTTTATGTGGTGTATTACATTTATTAATTGTGAATATCGTACTGTCCTTGCATCCCTGTGATGAATCCCACTTGATCATGGTGTATAATCTTTTTAATGTAATGCTGGATCTGGGCTGTCAATATTTTGTTGAGGATTTTCCATCTATGTTCACTAGATATTTTGGCCTGTAATTTTCTTGTTGTGTCTTTACCTGGTTTTGTAATTAGGATGATATTGGCCTGATAAAAAGAGTTTGGGAGTCTCCCTTTCTTGAATTTTTTGTACTAGATTGAGAAGGAGAAGAGTTAGCTCTTCTTTAAATGTTTGGTAAAATTCACCTTTGAAGCCATCTAGTCCAGGGCTTTTGTGTGCTAGGACTTTTTTGATTACTGCTTCAATTTCACTAGTTGTTATCAGTCTATTCAGGAATTCTGCTTCTTCTTGATTCAGTTTTGGAAGATTGTCTGTTTCTAAGAATTTGTCCATTTCACTCAGGTTGTCCAATTCCTTGACATATAATTCTTCATAGTAATTTCTTACAGTCCTTTGTATGGCTGTGGTGATGTTTGTAAGTTCTCTTTCATTTATGATTTCACTAGTTTGGTTCTCTCTCTCTTTTTCTTGTTGAGTCTGGTTAAAGGTTGCTCAATTCTGTTTACCTTTTCAAAGAACCAGTTCCTGGATTTATTTATCCTTTAAATTGTTCTTTTGGTCTCTACCTGACTTAATTCTTCTCTGACGTTAATTATTTCCTTCCTTCCACTTGCTCTGGGTTTTGTTTGTTGTTGTTCCTCTAGTTCTCAGATGTAGGGTTAGGTTGTTTGAGATTTTTCTATCTTCTTTAGGTAGGCCTGTATTGCTATGAACTTCCCATTCAGGACTGCCTTCATTGTGTCCCAGAGGTTTTGGGTTGTTGTGTGTTCATTTTCATTTGTTTTCAGGTACACTTTGTTTTCTTCCTTGCTCTCACTGTCAGCCCATTCATTATTTACTAGGGTGTTATTTAGTCTCTATGTATTTGAATGTTTTGGGGCTTTTTCCCTGAAGGTTGGCTTTTAGTTTCAAGCCATTGTGATCTGTGCACATGCAAAAAAGACTCCAAATAGCCTCAGCGATCTTGAGAAAAAAGAAAAAAAGTAGGAGGGATCATAATATCTGATATCAAACTATACTACGAGGCTGCTATAATCAAGACAGTCTGGTACTGGCATAAGGGCAGCCACATATATCAATGGACAAGAATAAAAACCTCAGAAATAAATCCATGTCTCTACAGTCAATTAATATTTGAAAAAGGGGGCATGAGCATACAATGGAGTAAAAGGAGCCTCTTCAATAAGTTGTGTTGAGAGAACTAGACTGGTGCATGGGAAAAAAAGGAAACTAGACAACCAACTTACACTATACACCAGAATAAACTCAAAATGTATAAAAGACTTAAATATAAATTGTGACACAATAAAAGTCCTAGAGGAAAACATAGGCAGTAAAATTTCAGATATCCTATGGAGCAATATTTTTGCTGATATGTCCTCTAGGGCAAGGGAAATAAAGGAAAAAATAAACAAATATGACTACATCAAATTAAAAAGCTTCTGCATAGTGAAAGAAACCATCATCAAAATGAAAAAGGAATTTACCATATAGGAGAATATATTTGCCAATGATACATTAGATGAAGGTTTGATCTTCAAAATATATAAAGAACTCATATGACTCAACATCAGGAAGACAAACGGCCCAGTTAAAAAATGGGCAAAGGACTTGAATAAATACTTTTCCAAGGAGGACATATAAATGGTCCATAGACTTATGAAAAGATACTCAAAATCACTAGCTATCAGAGAGATGCCAATTAAAACCACAATAAGTTAATACCTCATACCTGTCAGAATGGCCATCTTTAATAAATCTACAAACAACAAGTGCTAGCAAAGATGTAGAGAAAAGGGAACCCTAGTGCACTGTTGAGAATGCAGACTGGTACACCCACTGTGGAGAATTTCCTCCATTGAACTGCCTGTGACCCAGCAATTTTGCTGCTTAGAATATACCCTAAGAATCCTGAAACACCTATTCAAAAGAACTTATGCACCCCTATGTTCATAGCAGCACTATTTACAATAGCCAAGTGTTGGAAACAGCCTAAGTGTCCATCAGTAGATGAGTGGATTAGAAAACTGTGATACATTTACACAATGGAATATTGTGCAGCAGAAAAAAAGAAGGAGCTCCTACCTTTTGCAACAGTGTGGATGAAATGGGGAAATATTAGGCCACGTGAAATAAGCCAGTTGGTGAAAGACAAATACCATATGATCTCACCTATAAGAGGAATCTAATAAAAAAATTAACAAATGAAAAAAATTAAAACTACAGGCATGGAAATATGGAACAGACTGACAGTGACCAGAGGAGAGGTGGGAGGGAGACAATGGTTGAAAGAAGGGGAAACGCTAGTTAAAGAGTATATATAAAATGACCCATGGGCATGAACAACAGTGTGGGAATTGACTGTGGGAATGGGGTGTGGGATGGGCAGAGGAGGGTGAGGAGGGAATATTGGGAAAAAACTAATACAATAAGAAAAAATTTTTAAAAATTGTTATTGTCTCTATTTATTTGAATGAACATACTTTAATTATAAATTTTGTGGTCACTGATTACTTCCATTTCTCCCAGCTCTTTTAACTCTCATTTTTTCAACTGCAAATTTTCTTAGGAGCTATTTTAGAGCCCAGACTCCCAAGGTTCAGGAGGGAATAATTATGTTCCCATTACTGCATAATTTACCTGAAAGGAGCTGGGATTTTTTGTTTGTTTTAATTTTTCATCTTTACTAATATATAATTGGCAAAATATACATTTAATTTTTACACCTTAACATTTTGATATATGTATACATTGTGAAATAACTTCCACAATCAGTCTAATTAATATATCCATCACTTCATATAGCTTTCTTTCTTTCTTTCTTTCTTGAGAACACAAGATCTCCATTGCAAACTTCAAGTATACAGGATAGTATTGTTACCTATATTCACATTGCTATATATTAGATCTCAAGAACTTACTCATTTTGCATTACTAGAACTTTGTACTCCTTTCCCAACACTTCCCAATTTCCCTCTCCCCTCAGCCTCTAGCAGACACCATTATACTCTAGTTCTACGACTTTGATTATTTTATTTTTTTATCATTGTTCAAGTACAGTTGTCTTCCTTTTCCCTCCACCACTCCCCCTTACCCCAGCCATCCCCACTCTCCACCCTTGATCCTACCCCCCGTTTGGTTTTGTCCATGTGTCCTTTATACATGTTCCTGAAAACCCTTCTCACTTTTCCCCCCATTGTCCCCTCCTACCTCCCCTGTGGTTACTGTCACTTATAGGTGAGATCATATGGTGTTTGTCTTACACTGCCTGGCTTATTTCCTGGTGAGCATTATGCTAAGTGACTTTGATTATTTTAGGTTTCACATATAAATAAAATTATATATGGCTTATTTCACATAGCACATTGTCTTCTAGGTTTATCCATGTTTTCACAAATGACAGATTTTTTTAAATAAGCTAAATAATAATCTATTGTCTATATAATACATTTTCTTTATCCATTCATCCACTGATGGAAATTTAAGTGGTTTTCATACCACTTTTTGGCTATTGTAGATAACACTGACCTGATCATGGGAATGAAGATACCTTCTTTGAGATCCTGGTTTCATTTCCTTTATACATACACCCATAAATGGGAGTGATGTATCATAAAGTGGTTCTATTGTTAATTTTTTGTGCTATCTCCATGTTTTTCTATAATAGATGTATCAATTAAAATTCTCTCCAACTGTATATAAGGATTCCCTTTTCTCCAAATCATCACAAATAATTATTACATTTTGTCTTTTTTATAATAGACACTATAACATGTGTTAGGTGACATGCCACTGTGGTTTTGATTTGCTTTTGATTGATGATGTTGATTACTTTTTCCATATACCTGCTGCCACTTGTGTCTCCATTTTGAAAATTATCTGTTCAGGTCCTTTGCCATTTTTAAAAATCAGATTGTTGTTCTTCTTTTGAGTTGGATGAGTTGCTCATGCATTCCTGGTCAGAAATGTGGTTGTAAATTTTTCTCCCATTCTGTAGGTTGCTTTTTCACCCTGAGGATTGCTTCCTTTACAATGCAGATGTTTTTTAGTTTGGTATTGTGACCTATTGTAATCTATTCTGTGGAATGTTCCATGTACATTTGAGAAGAATCTGCATGCCATCCATTTTTCATGGAAAAGTTTTCTATGTGTCTTTTAAAATTACTTGATACATGTTGTTCAAGTCAGCAGTTTATTTATTTTCCAATGATGTTCCATTCATTATTAAAAGTAGAATATTGAATTCCCCTAATATTATGGTAATGCTATCAAATTTTTCCTTCAGATCTGCCCATATTTGTTTTATATGTTTATGTGCTTTATATATTTGGATGTGTATATATTTATAATTATTTCTTCATTTTAAATCAACCCTTTATCTTTATATATTCTTTGTGTCTTGTGGCAGTTTTTAACTTAAACTCTCCTTTTTTGACATAACTATTGCTATTTGGTTACCATTTGCATGTAAAATGTTTCTTTGTCTCTTCACTTTCAGTTTATGTGTGTCATTAGTGAGTCTCTTATAGGCAGCCTATATTTAGTTTTTTTTTAATAAATCCACTTAACCGCTGTATGCCTTTTCATTAGAGAAATTCATCAATTTACTTTAAAGTATCCATAAATGAGGACTTGCTGTTGTTGTTTTGTTAACTGTTTTCTGTTTTGAGTTTTTTGTCCATTTTTTCCTCTCTTCCTGTCTTCTCTAGTTCATTATTTTTTTATACTTTACTTTTCCTTTTTGTTTTTCAAGTACAGTTTTCTGTCTTTTTCCCTCACCCCTCCACACCACCCCAGCCCTCTCTGCCTCCTTCCCCCATTCCCACCCCCCCTTGTTTTTGTCCATATGTCCTTTATAATTGTTCCTGTAATAATAATTGTCCTTTATATTTGTTCTTGTTACTTCATTATTTTTGTAGTAATTTACTTTGATATTTTTCTCTGTATCTTTTATGTATCTATTATATGTTTTTCTCCAGGCTTACATGAAATATCATACAGTTATAACCATGTTCCACCTGGCTTACTAAGCTTCTTTCATGTTTCTTTTGTGTCTCAGATGGTGGTTCATGGACTAGCAGCATCACCTATCTGGCAACCTGATAGAAATGCAAACTTTCGGTTAGAAGGCCAGACTTACTGAATCAGAATGGGGGGATTTGTGGCCTTGGCATCTATGTTTATCAAGTCCTCCATGTGATTCTTATATGCATGAGAGTTTGAGAATTATTACATTTATCTATAATTAGTTTAACTTCATATCCCATGCTGCATAACCTGGGTAGTATATTTAACTCACTTTTGCTCTCTCTGCCTAAATTTTTTTTTCTCCTACTTATTTCCTCCCTTATTCTTCTCCAGACTCCTCTCCATTAAAGCTTACTCAACTTTGAAGATGTAGATCCTTCTATATTTCCTTTAGGAAGATTTCTACTCCCTCCAAGGTAGAATTGGGTACTTCTTCCTTTTCAGACATTTTAACCTACTGCATAAATGTCTCATAACTACTAAAGTTCATTGTGCCACTGGCTCATTTATCTTTCTTTAAAAGACAATGCTCATTTTTTATGGTGTCTCTATTGCTTGCTATACAGTGTCAGACAAATTTTAGGTGCTGACTAAATGTTACTTGACCTGACTAATAGGAAATAAATTTATTTCATAAACATAAATTTTGCCAAGTTTTGACCTCTAGAAATAATGATATAGTAGACAGAATATCAACTCATTTTTTTCAGTATTTTAACCCCCAAAATTAGACCAAAATATATACAGTTATGAGATAACTTCTGAGTGTTGTAATTTATGATATTGTGACAGAGCAGCTAAAATGGCAAGTGGAATTACAATTAACTATGGAACATGATTTTTAACAGACAGATATTTAAGGTTCATTCAAGTCTCCGTGTGAGCCCACAATGCAGCGCATAGCCATCTGTTGTCTTTTTACTTTATTCAGTTGCTATCAATGGATGCCAAGGAGGAACTACTACTTCTATATGAATCTTAGCACAAAGGCTTTAGATAATTAAAAATGATAGAATTGGGACAGACTGTTAAACATAAACAGAAGGATAAAAAGACATCTGGCATAATTAACAGTGAATAAACCAGGTTTAACTAGCCTCAGTACAAAGCGCATTGAAATGTCACTTCCCCCCCAAAAAAACAAAACAAAACTGAAAAACTCTTTTGAGAGATAATTCTGCAGATACATAACTTAAAGTATTTCTCTTCAGCTGAATTTTTATTAATTGGGACATTTCCATAAAGTGAGGTATTTGGGTTGTAGATTTCATTTGCTCCTGCTGTTTATTTCTCAGTTGAAGGCATAATCCTTTGTTTGTGACACTGAAATTGGCTTATGTAGAGATGATTATGATGTACATTCAGAGAATTGTGACTTCAGGTGAGAAATAAGCAGCAGGAACAGATGAACTCTGAGCAACACAGAAACCATTTTCATGCAAATATCCCCACAGTGACAGAACACAGAGGACTTACAAAAATATTATTTCATCATATTGAATGATTTTCTATTTCCTTATGTAGAAGAATCAATCAGGACTTTAGAAATATATTTTATGTCTGTATAAATATCATTAAACCAGTTTTCCAGGAGAAATTATATTCAGTAGTTTCAGGTAGTTTTTGAAAATTAAAACTAGAAGCAGTTCTATAGCTTAAACATTTAGAATCTAGGAAGCAAATTTATTCAGTAAAATGAGAATGTTGTATATAGTTTGATGAGTTCATTTGTGTTTGGCTGTTTTTGTAACAATCTGTTTGTTTTTTAAAGAAGAATGTAAGGCATAGTTATTTGAACTAGATATAGATGGATATACCATTCAAATTATAATAAAGTAAGATAATCAACAGCCTATGCAAACTACACATTAATAGTGTCCTGGAATCTACTTTAGTCATTGTCATTTGTCAGTTCTTAAGTGGAGATATAATATGGAAATCAGGTTATAGTAATACCTGCCATGTGTTATTTCCTATGATTCTTGAATGAAGTGTCAAGATGGTATGATATTACGATATTTAGAAGAACCATAAAACTTAACAATTTTTCATCATGCAATACTTAGTTCATAAGTTGGCTTTTCATAGATGAATGTCATCAAACTATGATATAATTAGGAGCTTTGATTTTGCCAATAAATATGAAATATCTTTCACTCTTGGCCGTACCAAATTTCTTTCAATTCCCTATTCACTTCCTCTTACTCTCAGTCTCTGTCTCTCTCTTGCTCTCACTCTTTCTCTTTTTTCAAAAACCCCTTTACTTGATACAGATTCTTATATATACCCTAGCTTATCTTATATGTATCTGACTTCTATCCCTGATGACTACAAAATATTTTCATATCCTCAAGGTGATAGATGTACTGCTATCAATCAATGTTGGAGAAGGTTCATTTCAATTTGTTCTTATAGATAACTGTGAAAATCTCTTTAGTAGTAACATCATAAGCAATATGCCCTATTTGTTGCTACATCTTCTATATAAGAAATGTTTTTCACCTAAAACATTTTCAGGATTTTTTATTTTTTTCTTTATTAATCATAACTGCTTACCAAACTTTGTTTCCTTTTCTGTTTGAGTGCTTCTACATTTCCTGTTCTTTCTCTTTTATGCAGTCATGTAGTTTGTTAGAAATTTATTGAGTGCTGACAGCTGGTAAGACACCAGACCAGACTTTATATATTTGGTGGTGAACAACAGAGATGCGGTGCATGTGTCCACAGCACTTACAGGCCAGTGGGGAACACAGTTAAACAAGTAAACAGGCACGTAGCCATCATGCAATTGGTTGAGTACCATTGAGGAAAGATGAGCAGATTATGAGAGAACAATGAAAATATGTTTGATTGGGGAGGTGATGTATCTTTGTGAAAGTGATACTTGAGCAGATATTTGCAGGAGTCTGATGGAGAAGTCAGATGTAAGGTATTGAAAAGAACATTTTATAAAGAAGGAGCAGTGGATACAAAAGTCCTAAGTAGACTAGAACTTGACCCTATCTTCCCCTTTTTTAAATTAATAAAATGAAGTCAATATTTTGGATACTAATGGTGAAAGAGAATGTGGAAAAATATTAGGTGACCAAGTTATGCAGGATCCAGATAAAATAAGACTCATCTACGCTATGAATGGTGCAATTGAAAGTTATTAAGAAGAATGAAATGAGGAATTAGCTGGCTTTGGTCAAGGCAAAGGGATAGTGGAAAGGTGCTATTCAAGGAGGTTTCTTTTATGCTGGCTTCAATGTTAACTAGAAATCACATTATCTTCCCTAAGTGCAATATTGCCTTATTGTTACCATAATCTTGATGTCACTGCTATATCCCAAAGGGATAATGTGGTGACTTACAGCAAAACTGATTTTGGGTCCAGCAATGCTTAGAAAACACTTAACAGACCCCAAAAGTCCTGTAGTCTATGTTCTATGACTAATTGTTCCTTTCACCCCACTTTAGGAAAAGCCTTTACCTCCACTTGTGATTTCAGCTTATGGAATATGTTTTTTTAAATTTTATTTATTTATTTTTAGAGAAAGGTGGAGGGAGGGAGAAAGAAAGGGACAGACTCATCAATGTCTGCTTGTTTCTTGTGTACCCCATACTGGGGACCTGGTCTACAATCTAGGCATGTGCCCTGACAGGGAATAGAACCCATGACCCTTTGGTTCACAGGCTGGCACTCAATCCACTGAGCCACACCTGCCAGGGTGTCAGCTTAGGGAATATGTTTTAACCTTGCTAGCTGTAACAGTGTAGTTCTTTGTTAAATCTTTCTGTGTTCTAGCTATAAAAAAGAAGCTTATCCATAAAGCAGCATAAATCCAGAGAAGAGATTACCAGAACATTTTTCACATTTATAGATCTATATTATTTTGCAGAGATTGAATATCAATGCATAAATTCTGAGTTTTATTTTTGCATAGTTTAAAAGTCATATGAATTCACATAAGTAGAGTTGAAAGGATTGTTTAGTAGTTAGGAAATAAACTAAGAATCTCTGATAAAGAGATGATAAATATAGAGCCTAAAAAAGACAAAAGTAGACTTTTGTTTGTTTTCCCTCTCATATCAAAATTCAGAGGGAACTACTCAAGGCTGAGTCAGCCCTGTTCTGTGAGGTTATCCAGTGACTCAGGTTCCTTCTTTCTTGTTGCTTTGAAATCCCTGAGGATGTTTCCCTCACTCACTGTTTCAAAAGAAGCTTAGCAGGGTTATTTTTAAATATAGCCCTTCAGAAGAAAAGAAGGTAGAAATGAACACCCAATCATTTTAAAGGCAAGACTCAGAAGTTGCACACCATACTTCTGTTCAAATACTGATGGCGAAACTAATTACATGGCCACAAGGAGCTGCAGAGGAGGTTTGCAAATGTGGCATTAACTGTTCAATAAGCCCATCTAACACTCTGGGAGGAGGATAGTGTCCAAGTCACTGAAAGAAATAAAGGATAAAAAGATATTAAGAAATTTAGTACTCAATACTCATGATACAATGAGTATTTTTAAAATATTTCAATACATAATCATATGATGTTCTGTTTCATAACTGAAATTAAAAATATCACCTATCTTCAATTATGATAGATATAGTCTCAATATTTCATTTGGATGCCATCCCTCCATCTGAAAAATGCTTCATATTTTTGAACCTGCATTTATATATTTCTCTAGAAAATATTTCTTGAAGAAATTTATTTTTCTCTGCTTGTTCCTCCATACAACAGAATCACAAATTATACTTGTATTCAGTTACTAATTTTTATTCAACAAATATTTAATAGGCACTTATTATGCATTGGGTGCATGACAGGTTCCAAATACATACTGGTGTTCAAAATACACATGGTCTCTCTCCTCATGAAGTCAGTAGCTCAGAGGGAAAGATAGACATTCAAAAATATTCAAATAAGTGGAAATTTTAAGTGTTTTAAGTGACATGAGGGATGCAAATAGTTTTATGAAGTGCATAATAGGAAGGTTTTGTCCAATCATGGAGTCTCTAAAGAGCTGGTGATTAAGGAGAGATCTACTGGAGAAAGTCAGGTTACCTAAGTCAAGGAGAGGGGTGGTAGATGGAAGAGTTCCCAGAGAACAAGCAGCAGGTCCAGATCTCTACAGTGGGAGTGGCCATGACACTTGGGTGGGGAGAATAGGAGGAAGATGAAGGAAAGTAAAGCAAAGCACAGAGGCAAGGATATGAGATGAGCCGAAAGAGCCAGGTCAGGAAGAGTATAACTGGATTGCTATTGAGGTAATTAAGCAGGGGTGAGAAATGGCCAGATTTCCACTTCAAAAGGATACTTCTGAGGACTGTGTGGTTTCTTAAGGGTGAAAAAGACCACATGAAAATCTTTTCTAGTAACTCAGGTGAGAGACGACTACTAATGCAACTATCATTGAAAAACAAATAATAAAAAATGGGATTGCCAATCAAGATGGCAGCAGAGGTAAACACAGCTCACTTCCTTGCTCAGCCACCTTAAAATTATAACTAAACTTAATAACAACTATTACATAGAACCATTGGAAATTGAGTTGATTGGAAATCCTACCACTATGGAATTAAAGAAACCACATCCATCCAAACTGGTAGAAGAGGTGGAAACACGCAACAGACTGGTCCCACATACACATGTGGTAGATAAAAATTTGGAAGGGGTATCTCGAGAGTGAGGAGTCCCAGCCTTACCCAGGCTCCTCAATCCAGGGTTGCAGTGACAGAAAGATAAATCCTCATGACTTCTGGCTGCAAAAATCAATGGGATTGATTTGGTGGGAGAAACTTTTGGAGTGCCAAGCAATTCCTCTTAAATAACCCACATCCACACAAAGGCTTATTCAGACTCATTCTCTCTGAGCTCCAGAACTGGGATAGCAGCTTGAAAAGCAGCAGTGGCATACAGTGGGGAACTGAAATGTCTCTCATCAAGGAAAGAGCTGGGGGACAGTTTTCCCCTAGAGAGAAAGGCAGACAGAAGCCATTGTCCCTTTTCTGAACCCTCCTCAACAAAGCCACAGAGCCAGCAGGCAGGTACCATATGTGAGACTCCATCAACATGGGTAACACTGTTTGCCCTGCCCTTGAGACCCCCTAAGACTCTGACCCACCCAACTTCTGTGCCCACCCAAGCTGTTAACAGTGACTTTTCCACAAGAATTGCTGGTTTGTCTCACCCTTCACATCTTCCTAAGTCTTCTTAAACAAACAACAGCTGGCATCAGTGAGTCCCCAGCCCCAGTATCTCTTGCTAAGTGGTCTCAGGCCTGGCACTAATAACAGCCAGCTTAGGTTCACAACTTGGTTTCACTTGAAAACTGCCAAGCCCAGGACAATTAGTGGCCATCTCAGATTGCTTTATAGATCATGCAAGATGGCCCTGGGCAAGACACAGGTGGGGACTGACATTGCCCTGCATCACCCAGGAAACTCCAGAGGATATGCATCCAGTAGACAGGTACAGACTACATCAGAGCACAGCTATCCTGTCCCTGCAGAGCTGATCATCCATGGAGGGTGGAGGGTGGTGGTCATTGGTCACAGACAGTCCTTGAAGCTGAGTGGCCTGGATAAATCCCTCCCACTAACCTGCCAACAGCAATTAAGGATCAACTACAAGAGGAGGGTATATTCAGTCCACATGGAGGGCACACCTCCAGTACCAAGCTTGGGTAATAAGGGAGGCTTTGTCACTGGACCCTACAGGACATCTACTACATTAGGTCATGCTACCAAGACAGGGAGTCATTGCCACTCTATCTCATACATAGAAACAAACACAGGGAGGCTGACAAAATGAGGAGACAAAGAAACATGGTCCAAATGAAAGAACAGATCAAAACTATAGAAAAATAACTAAATAAAATGGAGATAATCAAACTTTCAGATACAGAGTTCAAAACACTGATTATAAAGATGCTCAAGGAACTTAGGATCTTAATAGCATAAAAAAGATTCATTTAGAAATGAAGGATACACTAATGGAAATAAAGAACAATTTTCAGGGAAACAACAGTAGGATCCATTAAGCTGAGAATCCAATCAATGATTTGGAACATAAGAAAGCAAAAAACAAGCAATCGGAACAAAAAGAAGAAAAAATAATCCAAAAAAAAAATAGGTCACTGTAAGGAGCCTCTGGGACAACTTCAAGTGTCCCAACATTCACATCATAGGGGTGCCAGAAAGAGGAGAGAAAGAGCCCCACATTGGAAATCTATTTGAAAAAATAATAAAAGAAAACTTTCTTAATTTGGTGAAGAAAATTGACATGCAAGTCCAAAAAGCACAGAGAGTCCCACAAAAGATGGATATAAAGAGGCCCACTCCAAGACACAGAATAATTAAAATGCCAAAGGTTAAAGATAAAGAGAGAACCTTAAAAAAAATAAGAGCAAAGCAGTTAATTATCTACAAGGGAGTTCCCAAACTGTCAGCTGATTTCTCAAAAGAAACTTTGAAGTTTAGAAGGGATTGGAAGAAATATTCAAAGTCATGAAAAACAGAGACCTCCAGCCAAGATTGTGCTACCCAATAAAGATATCATTTAGAATCAAAGGGCAGATAAAGAGCTTCCCAGACAAGAAAAAACTGAATTAGTTCATCATCACCAAACCATTATTATATGAGATGTTAAAGGGACTTATTTAAGAAAAAGATGAAAACTATGAATAATAAAATGGCAAAAATACATATTTATCAACAATTGAATCTAAAAAACAACCCTACAAATTAAGCAAAAAAGAATAGAGACAGAATTATGGTACAAACAGTGTTTTGATGGTTGCCCGATGGGAGGCTGTTGTGGGGGAATGGATGAAGTGGTGAGGGGATTAAGAAGTACAAACAGGTAGTTATAGTATAGCTATGGGGATGTAAAGTATAACATAGAAAATGGAGTAGCCAAAAAACTTGTACACATGACCCATGGACATGGACATGATTAGGGGATTGCCTGAGGGAGTAGAGGGTGCTCAGGGCAAAGGGGGAAAATTGGTACAACTGTAATAACATGATCAATGAAATATAATTTATAAAAGTAAGAATAGTAAAAAGAATGGACTAATAAGGATTTATCATTCTCTAGTAATATTTTCCATCTCTGGAAGTTTTGTGTATACATTTTTGAAGGAATGGAACAGATTTCTATATGTTTTAAAACCAATTCTAAAATAACTTCAGCCTGTAAGCATGAAGTATGGTATTTCTAATATTTTATATACTCAAAAATTTAAATGGGTATAGACATTAGATATTTAATATAATTTTCTAATATTTTCATGAAGTAAGGCAAATAACAGATCCAAATTTGAAGATAAGTATTTAACTACAAAAAAATATTTTCTCTCATTAGTGACATTAAATTGTAAACAAAGGGAGATTCAAAGGGAAGTTATGTGAGAACATTTTGCATGTATAGATGAATATGAGAATAAAAAATTGATAGCATTACTAATCTATATGTAAGAGATCTCAGCTATGATTAAACTATATTTTTCATGTAAATAAAATAAAACAAAGGAGGATATTAAAAACTTAATATGAAAACTTTGTTTTGTGCTTAACACACACACCAAATATCATAAACTAAATATATTTAGATACATAAAAATGATGTAATGCCTAAGAGCACAATTTAAGAAACATTTGTTCCTTTGTTTACTTTTATTTATCTGAGATAACTCTCTAACCTTTTTGTTTATTAAGTTTTGTTTTCCAAATAGGTTGTTATAAAGTGGTTCAAAGAGGGAGAGTGTATCTGGATGTGTTTAAATTAACTATTAAACATTTAAATATTATCCTTCAGCAGAGATTCTCACAGATATGTTCTAGGTTTACTGCTTAACATCAAGCAGAAGGACATTCAGGGTTAGCAGAATTTAGGGAGTAGCTTAGGGAGGTAGGTGGGTCAGTGGGGAAATTCAGAGAGGCTTATACAGCATTGTTCTTGGTGCCCAGGTAGCTTAAAGGGAAGCTTTCACAATGTCCAGAGTCCTTGTTGTCCTGCATATGAAGGACAAGGATGTCCTCAGATTCCTTGCAGCAGTAACCCACTAGGTGGCACCAACCTTGACTTCCAAAAAGAATGGTGCATCTACAAAAGGAAAAGTGATGGCCTCTGTATCATAAATATGAAGACAACCTGGCAGAAGCTCCTGCTGGCAGCTTGTGCCATTGTTGCCATTGAAAACCCTGCTGATGTCATTGTCATGTTATCCAGGAATACTGGCCAGTGAACTGTGCTGAAGATTGCTACTGTCACTAGAAGCACTCCTATTGCTGGTGACCTCACTCCAGGAAACTTCTCTAGCTAGATCCAGGCAGCCTTCTGGGTGCTGGGACTTCTTGTGGTTACTGATTCCAGGGCTGAGGACCAGCATGTCAGAGAGGTGTCTTATGTTTACCTGTCTGCCATTGCTCTGTCTAACACAGACTCTCATCTGCACTGTGTGTATATTGCCACCCCTTGCAACAATAGGGGGGCTTACCCAGAGGATCTACTGAGGTGGATGCTGTCCTGGGAAGTTCTGTGCATATATAGCACTGTCTCCTGTGAATACCCATGAAAGGTCCTTCCTGATCTCTACTGCTACAGAGATCCTGAAGAGATTGAAAAGGAAGAGCAAGCCACTGCTGAAAATGTTGTGACCAAGGACAAATTCTAGGGTTAATAGACTATACCAACTCCTTAGTTCACTGTTGGGAACTGCTCTGCCTAGTTTCAGGAGCTGTAACCCGCCCCCCATGACTAAGGCTGAGTGAGCAACCTTGGGACCATAAGCCACTGAGGAGACAAAGTCTATCTCCCTGGAAGGAGCTCCATTTCTGCTCCTTTTACTTCATTCATACTGGCCCCCAGTGTTTGATCAGTTAGCCAATGATGGGTAAGATTCCGCAAGGGGGGTACGACCTAAGACAGGCACAATCATGGGGAGGCCCCAAGGAAAGACTTGGGGGGCTATAACAAAAGGGGGTGATGGACCCTCACCCCTCAGCTTTGACATAGCCTGAGTCCTCATTCTGTCTGCAAGAAGTCTCCTAATCTCTTGGCTACCTTACTTCCCCTGCCTGACTTAAACCTGAAATAATGACAGATGGTGGTGCAGCCCTGTGCTGGAAAGGGTGGGTTCCGCAGATGATCAGGCCTAAGAAAGAATGCATAAAATCCTGTGAAACCTGCTTTGCTAAGAATGCTTTCAATTAAATGATAAGGGTCCCAGCAGGAAATGAGTTTGTTTCCCAAAGTTTTGTAGCCCTTTAGCTAACAGACCTTGACTCAGAGTAAGCCCTCAAAGTTCTTTGTGTACTATCTATTGTTTGATCCTTACTGCCTAACAATGATTGATGAGCTTTACCTGTATTCCTGTGCAAATTGAAAGCCAATAAAAACCTGTCGAGGCAAGGGTCAGTGCGCTCTTCTCTTGAGAGCATGGCCAGGCCACTCTGAGGTGCTCTCCCCTTGAGAAAGTAGCCGTGCCATCCCTTTTCCTCCTCAGAACTCGGTAGTTTGTGTGAATTTATCTCGTATCTCATCCATAACGCCAAGGACACTGCAGGACACTGCAGTTCCCTGCTGCTCAACCTGAGTCATAGGCTGGTCTGAACCTACAAGTGCCCTCCTGCCCATTCAGCAGTCTGCTACTGAAGGCTGGAGCACTCCACCAGCCTCTGAAGACTAGGCTGCAATCCCCACTGCTCAGGATATTGAGTGGGTAGTAACAACCACTTAGTGGTCATTAGATGTTCTTCCACTAACTCAAACAGAATGGAAATAGTGTTGATGGAAAATAAATAGTTTCTAAAAAAACAAATAAACAAAAAGGTTTAAGAGTAAATGAATGGGAGAGTCAGGGTGAGTACTTTTTTCCTAGTTGGCCACTGTCTTTCTCTCTCAACACACTTTTTTTTAAATCTCTTTAAAGTACACATTTCATAATTTTTTGTTTTTAATTCTAATAAAACCAGTTCCTCTTAGTGTAGTTGAAATTAATTAGGCCTTATCTAAAATTTTAAAATGCTAATAAAAGTAAATGAGCAACAAACAGTAGACTTAGCATTCTGGCTTCAATATTAATGAAAATTTGATCTATTTATTGCAATCAAAATATAACTTTGGAACTGATTATAATCACTTTGACTTGGGTAGTCTTGGTAGCAAATAGCAAATAACTCTCATTAAGTATCAAGAGATAAACCAAAAAGTTTCTATCACATTGAGGTTTAATTTAGCTTAGAATAATAAATAATACCATGTGAAATGAGAAGGAAAAATGTTTGTTATTTTATGCATTCAGCAAGTAGTATTGCTCTTTCTCTACAAGAAGAACATGGTGCCTGCCAGAAAATTAAAATGGAAAAACAAGACTTTTAAGAGTCACATGCATTCTGAAACCATGCTGTATGTGATGAGCTACTTTATGTGCCAACTTGATGAGGCCAGAGCACCTAACAGTTTGGCCAAACACCAGTCTAAATGTTGTTGGGAAGGTATTTTTAGGTGAGATTAACATTTAAATCAATAAATTTGAGTAATGCAGATTACTCTTTGTAATATGGATGGGCCTGATCCAATTAGTTGAATGCATTAAAAGAGACTGAGGCTACCTGAGGAATAAGGAATTCTCCTTACAGATTACCTTTAGACTCAAGGTACAACACCTGCTGTTCCAAGTCTCCAGGCTGCTGGCTTCAAATTATGGGTTTACCAACTTCTGTGTGAATCAAATTCTTAAATTTCAATCTCTCTCTCTCTCTGTCTCTCTAACAAAGATAAAGAAGACAACTTTTGGAGATGAATGTGTTTACTACCTTGAGTGTGGTGACAGTTTCACTGGTATAGGCATATCTTCAAACTCATCATTTGTCTACAGTAAATATGTTCAGTGCTTTGAGATATCAATTATACCTCAATAAAACTGTTTAAAATGTGAAGGAAAAAAACAGCCTTCTTGAAGAAGAGATTCACAGGCCAACATGCAGTTATTAGTCCCTGATGAAAGGGGGAAGCCAAACAAAGGGAGACCACAGCCCACCAACATTAACACAGAGTAAGAAAGCAAATGTGACAGCAACCCAAGCAGACTAATACACTCTGCCTCTTACAAGTAGCTTGACCTGAGAAAGGCACTCATTCCTGCTCTACTTTCCCAACTCACTTCTCTCATCTACAAAGAAAGATAATACCAATCTTGCAAAGCCACTGGACCTATTAAACATTAATATTAAGTATAAGCATAAGGGCTCTGCCTATGTTGTTCACCTCCATATTCCACAAGAATAAAACTATGCTTGAAACTGTAAGTCTCAATAGGATTTATTACTAATTCATGAATATCAGAAGTCTAGCATAGGAAATTCCTAATCGTAGGTGATAAGGTGGTGGTAGCTACTCTTTCTGCAACTGCCAGCTTTAATCAGTGTGATTAAAAGTGGTGGGAGTAGAAACAATTTTTGTAGAAGCTAGGTTACCTGGGGAGCAATTCCAGATGGTGTACATTATTAAATAACAATATCAGTAGTTCACACATTAAAGCGCTGCACAGAAAAAAAAAAGATCAATGGGATTTAGGATGAACAGAAAGGACATTATGCAAAAGGTACAGCTTCTTAAGGTCGTTTCGAATGACTGTTGTTTGGAGAGAGGCAGCTATTTAACATAACATTTTTATTTTGAGCAGTAAGAGAAGCGTTATAAATGCATTCTGTTAAATGGGCAAACTGTTGTAATTGTAAAATACCTTGTTAATTAAGCTCACCTAACACAACCTTCATAGACATTCTCATTCTTTAACACTGGTGTCACCAGTGAGGTTGCTTTATAGGAAGATGACTGCTACTGGCAGCAAGAATAAAAAATTTAAATTGGGTAAAACTTTATTCTCAAGCACTTACGATTATGAAAGACTGAAAGAGTTTTATTGAGCGTGTCAGCTTTCCAGTAATTTTACTGAGACCCTGACAGGCTGTCATGCTTTAAACCCTGGGAGGTACTTTAGCAATAAGATGCAGCTTCTTTGAACTGTATGAACACTGAATAGGTTATTGGTGGGATATCTGTGGTTTCAATCTCTCAAATTAGTTGTGTTTAATCCCTCAAATTACATCAGAATTTAAAGTTTTGGAGGTCTGTCATTCCTACTGAGAGCATAGAAAAGGATTATATGATTTAGTCCCATAAATATGAAAGAAGATCTAAATCCCAAAATTGCTTAGCATTCAAGTGATTATACACAGTTTTCAAAAACCCCTGTTTTAATCTGTAAATGCCTGTATATGATCCCTTACTTTCTCTCATAACGGGGCAGTGGAAAGTGCTGAGATAAATTTTAAAATGACTTTCTAGTCATCATCCTATAGAAACCAAGAGCTTATAATTCACTTAATGATTTGTTTTTTTTAATGGTTTTAATGTTATCTAGGCTACTTTTGGAAAATCATAAAGTCATTTACAATTGTTCTGTGCATTTTCTGAGATACTACTATTCTTTTCATCTGATTGTTAATTCTGGTCTATGACTTGATTTTGGTCAATGAAATGTAGTAGAAAATTATAAGTACCTGTGCCATTTCCCTCTATCAATTAGCAATTTTCCAGGACAGAAGTTCTTCCATTGCCCTAATTTCTGAAAGCAGTCAATGCAAAACAGATCCAAAGCCAACTTACGACAGTTACGTAGACTACATGAAAACTGAACTTTTCTTGTTGTAAATCACTGAGGCTTTGGGTGTCTGTTATCACTGCAAAATGTAGTACACTATCATGACATATTAACCCAGATTCTCTATCATGGAGGGATTTATTCATGTGACAAATACTGTGAATATTATACCGCATCAGGCACTGGAATAGATACTGAGATTCTAAGAGTGAGCAAAGGCAGGTATTTTCCTGAAAGTGTGGAACTCAGTCTAGAATGACCACACATCATGATGGTGTTTTGCTATTTTCTCTCTTTCTCTCTCTCTCTCTTTTGAAAAATATATTTGATATGCCGACTATCACAACCTCAGGCATACTGCTCTAAGTCAAATTGTAGAAGTAACAGTATCTGAACTCTAGGAATGAATTTGAAAGATGGAAGAGCGGGACAAGGGCAAGGCAGGAAGAGGAAAGTGGTGTTTTAGTCCATATGGAGGCCCCAGAGGACATTATATGTATCTGTGAGGACTGAGCGAAGCAGATGAATTAGAGCCCTGTTTATTTCCTCTTTCTCTTTTTCAATATAAGAAGTTTCAAATTGTCCTTTGGATTATTTTACATGGTATCTGAGGCTCAGCACTTACCTTTCTTATTCCTAGATTTAAGATTAACAGTGTTTTGTAACTTTTAATAAGTCAAAAACAAATCACTATAAATACAGAAGTTGAATTGTGCAGCAAATTATTGTACTACAAATCTCTGCACTATTATAACAATAAATCTCATTGTAACTGCAAATAGTTTGTTCATAGATTGACTCAAATTTACATAGATGATTTGTTATAGTATATATAATCTATATTATGTGTATATAATATCTCTATATAATAGGTATATATTTCTAATTTTCATTTCCTGAAGGATTTTGAAATCCTGACAAATGCATACCACTAAAAAAGATATGGTATCAGCTAAAAGTTTTTTTCTACATTTTTCCAACATGATGAGGAAGTAAAAATTGGCCCTGCTGAGAATTAGATCATTAAAATATAAACATCATTTCTCACAGATCTTTAAAGTCATGACCATGATGTAGGTGCAAACATGACTAGTCTTCTTTGAGCAATTTATTTATATTTTTATTGTTCTTAAATGCCACATCTTGTCCTGAGTTAATCCTTCTCCCTCCTAGATAAAAATTATTAAAATATCAAATCAACACATTTTCCTACTTTTTCACAATATTCAATCCAAAACTTGTCCTGACTTTTTGAAAATCTTCATAAAATTACTGAATAGTGCCCCAAACCCTAGAAGTCCTCTCAGCTCCTCCTCAGTGAGGTGTGTGCCCAATTTCCCCTGGTGTGTGGTCTCCTTGGGTGTAGATAGCTAAATAAACTAACTTTGCTTGAGTGTAAAATGTCTCTTTTGATGTCTGTTTGGTAAATTTCAACAATAATGATTTAGTGCTCAAAGGAACACTTTTTCTTAACAATTAAGCACACACACACACACACAGACAGATACATTGCCCTACATGTCAATACATCTGTATACCATGGGAAAAAATATTTGTATTTTTATAAGGAAAGAAAACAGTTAATTTTTCTGAGGAAGAACATTTTAGTGCCATTCAGATTTAAAATGAATGAAAAATGCTCCTTTGCAAAAGTTTCAAAATCTCTGAAGAGAATCTATTATCTTTTTTGCTTCCTTTAAGAATTGGCATTGTAAAGTGCTCAGCCATTTTTAAATGACGCCAGGAATACAAACAGCGGGCACAGAGAATCCTGAGATAGTCAATCATACTGCATATACTGCTAAAACCATACTCTTTCTTGTTATTTCAACACCATGCTTTTTTTTTTTTTTTACAGAAACAATAATGGGACCTATTTTGAGACTTTTCATAGCAACATATATATGTAAGACATTATACATCCAAAGTATATATTCAAATAAAAAATAAATAGGATTTATACATTTTCCCAGAATGAAAATTTCTGAGTGTGTAGTTTCCTAGTCAGAATTCTATGAATGCTTTCTGCTATAGTCACAACTTGAGGTTTGTTACTTTAAAGGAAGACTATAAAAAAGATTAATAACCTCAAATTACATTAACCGTACATTAAGGGTGATGCACAAATCCCAAGAAATAATGAAATGTCAAGGTTAGAATCATCCCTTATCAGGTTTAGTGCTGAATCTTCTATGATCTTGCATAAAATGCTATTGCTGTTCACCTTACTACTAGAAAGTACAATTGATTTTCTTGCAATATTTATTAGTGCATTAGTCATGTACATTAGCACTAAACGGGAAACAAATAATGTTTTACTTCCTCAAGTCGGTGGCAACAAATGCAAGTAAAAATGTGGATGCTAAGAGAAATACAAGTGTGACTCACGTTCCTGAAATACCCTTTCTTTACCCAGAATTATATAAAAAAGTTACTTACTCCACCCATGTTGATCTTTGATGAGTTAGAACAGTTCACATTAGTCAGGTTATTTTTGTTCTTTCAGCTTAGTGTCTTTTTGACAAATTATTATTAAGAGATTACAAAAATAACTCAACACTGAAAGAAACCATTTGTCTGATACTAATAAATAGTATAGGCTAAAACCTGAAGCTAGCATTTTGTCAGATATTTATTTCAGCTCTGGTTGTCAGTCTTAATTTTGCATTAGACTTGGTCATTCATTTTTTAAAAAAAGACAGATAAATTTATCTTCAATTAAATAAGTTTGAAGGCCAGATGTTATTCATAACAATCAGCTCCAGCATCACCACTGTTGCCATCCCTTCTGTATATAAAACTAATTCAAACTATCTCCAAAAAGCTAACTCCATGACCACCTACTTTCATTTCTGTTTTTGGTAACTGGCATGTGGGATTTCTCTGTAATAAAAACTAAAAACTGGCATTTACCAAAGGACTTTGGATTTCTTGATTCCTTGGTTCTCATTATCCTGTTTTTTTTTTTCTGGCAAAAATCTTTTTTTTTCAATTTTTTATTATTATTCTATTACAGCTGTCCCAATTTTCCCCCTTCACCTCCTCCACTCAGCCCACCCCCTACTCCACAGTCTACCCCACACTTTGTCCATGTCCATTGGTCATTCATAAATGTTCCTTGAGTTCCTTCCCCTTCTTTCTGCCAATATCTTCCAGCCCTGCCCCTCTGGTCACTGAGGGTCTGTTCCATGTTTACATGCTTCTGACTCTATTTTGCTCACTATTTTGTTCATTAGATTCCTCTTACAGGTGAGATCATATGGTATTTGTCTTTCACCACCTGGCTTATTTCACTTATCATAATACTCTCCAGTACCACCCATGCTGTTGTGAAAAGTAGAAGTTTCTTCTTTCTTTCTGCTGCATAATATTCCATTGTGTAAATGTATCATAGTTTTTTGATCCACTCATTTACTGATGGACACTTAGGTACTTCCAACACATGGCTATTGTAAATTACACTGCTATGAACAATGGGGTGCATAGGTTTTTTTTGAATTAGTGTTTCAGTATTCTTAGGGTATATTCCCAGCAGTGGAATTGCTGGGTCAAAAGCAATTCCATTTTTAGTTTTTTGAGGAAATTCTATACTGTTTACCAGAGTGGCTGCACTAGTCTGCATTCCCACCAAAGGTGCACTAGGGTTCCCTGTTCTCCACATCCTCGCCAGCACTTGTTGTTTGTAGATTTACTAATGACGGTCATTCTGACAGATGTGAGGTGATATCTCATTGTGGTTTTAATTTGGATCTCTCTGATGGCTAGTGAGCTAGTGATGTTGAAAATCTTTTTATATGTATATAGGCCATCTATATGTCCTTTTTGGAGAAGTAGCTATTCAGGTCCTTTGCCTATTTTTTAAATTGGATTGTTTGTCTTCATGGTGTTGAGTCATATCAGTTCATTGTATGTATATATTGGAGATGAAACCCTTGTCTGATATATTATTGGCAATATATAACATATATTATATTATATATGTTCTCCTAGGACATGGTAGGTTGCTTTTTCATTTTGATGACAGTTTCTTTAGCCATGTAGAAGCTTTTTAATTTGATGTAGTCCATTTGTTTGTTTTTTCTTTATTTCCCTTGTCATAGGAGATACATTGACAAAAATATTGTTTCATGGGGTATCTGAAATTTTACAGCCTATGTTTTCCTCTCGAACTTTAATGGTGTGAGAACTTCTAGTTAAGTCTTTTTTCCACTCTGAGTTTATTCTGGTGTCTGTTGTAAGTTGGTGGTCTAGTTTAATTTTTTTGCATGTAGCTGTACAGTTCTCCTAACACCACTTATTGAAGAGGCTGTTTTTACTCCATTGTATGCCCATGCCCCCTTTGTCAAATATTAATTGACCATAGAGACATGAGTTTATTTCTGGGCTCCCTATAACTCTGGGAGAAATCTTATCCTTTAAAACCAGACTCGATCTCCTGACCCTTCAACAGCTGCTCGTGTCTTTTAACCTCACTACTGCCCATCCTCTTCTCTCTTGAAGAGATTGGAACAATGACAAAGAAGACTTGACATGATAGAGAATCTGTGGAGGCATAGCACTTACAAAATTTTTTCAAAAATTGTACTGTGGGTTTAGGTACTTTATACTAGAATTCTATCATTTAAATTTTCTCTTCATTTTGATTTAGCACCACAGTCAAATCACACTACTTTTAAATAGTTGCAAGTTCAATTTTACCATTTGAGAATTTATAGTAATCTAAACTGAGCTGTTTAATCTAATAAAACTGTCATCATTAATTCAGTGCTTAGTGTGTGCCAGACCCTGATACATCTTTTAAACTTTACAAAATTCTCATTAGATAGCCATTGTTATCCCATGCGATATATTGTATTTTTTTAAAATAGCCAGAACCGTATTACTTACTGGACATGTTTTTTTGTTATACACCTTTGTCATTTCTCATTGTTAAGTCTATTCTCCACGTTTTTTATTCTAGTGGGGCCATGTAATTTTTACTAAAAAACACAGTGGAGGAACCCCATGCCATTTCTTGTGGTATCACTTAGCTGGCCTGGCAGCTACTTCCAGTCTCTCAGAAACCAGTCATCATGTCAGATGCTGTGACATCCCTGCTGAAACCATAGTGGAAAAAGCTCAAGCAATAGAAAGATCCCAAAGGGTAAGATGCTACATGGAGAAAGAGAAGTCGCGAGGATTATGGTGGCAGGCATGGTCATGAAGGAGCCATCAGAACCCAGTCAAAAGCCAGAGCATAGGCCTGAGATATCGTGAACGAGAGACCACAGTCCTGTTGTGCCAAATCCAGATCCCTCCTCCAACAAATGGGGAGCATAATGACGTGGCATTTTAATCTCTAAACTTACTGTGGTTCATTATGCTGAGCTATATAGCTGAAATGCCACTGTTTTGATAGAGGAAACAAAGTCTCAGAAAAAGTTAGAAATTTTCCTCAAGTGCACACACATATAAAGTGGCTGAGTTAAGATTTGAACAATATTATCTGGAATATATAGCCCATGGTTTTACCTATTATGTAATGCAGGACCTCAGTATATACCTTGAAAAGTTCTTTTTCTAAAGAGACTTATGTTGTAAGTAGTGCTATAGGGAATATGTTACTTAATAAAATAATCTTAGTTTATGAGTTATAACAAATGTGTGCTTATAACCAAACAAGTGCTCCTAATTACAAATTTATTCTATTTATTGAAACAAGCTGACAGTCTTTACCTAGAAACACTTTATTTGGAACAAATAAAACTGCATAATTTTCTTACTTTAAAAATATATTTACTTAGCATTTCACTAATTAAGTCTAAATGTCTAGAAATTTTTTAGTAATATTTCAAACCAAATTTATTTAAATTTTGCTTTGTTATAAGTTATTTCTTGTGTTAGTATAAGAAGTAAAATGAAAGAGAGGTGTTAAATGACCTTTTCTGACTCTCAAGATCTAGGTAAACTGACAAAAATAACAAATTCTGTGAACAACAGAGAGGCTTCAAACTTCAGGCTTTTTATTTTTATTACGATTGCTGTTTACCTAGGTATTGAAAAGGGGAGCAAAAGGGACTTAAACATTGAGCTTAATAAACTGGGAAGCATAAGCCTGCTTCCTAGTCAGGCAGCTGTAGCTTCACACCCCAGGGGATTACAGCATTTCTCTGCCAAGGTGATGAATACTCTTCTACCCCACCACTTCAGTATCAGATTGCAAGGTGGGAAAAGAGGAAGGCAGGCACATGCACAGTAGGAATCAAATGGCAGAGGGGGAGGCACGTGACCAAAGAGGCCTGTCAGTCTAGCCTAGAGAAAGAAGAGATTGGTTGGAAGGTAAACCCATCCAAAGCCCATGGAAGCCTGGGGAGTTGGTTTGTTCTTTTGAAATGGCACCTGGTCCATCCCAAATCTGAACTAATATAATCCCAGGGGAAAAAGATGCTCTATCCCTCTTACCCACTGGCAGAAGCACTGGCCTATTCATTCTTGTACCCTCACCAGGGAGCACTGGATCTCATGGATCTAGTAGCTACTGGGCCTACAGCAGATGGTGTGGACTCTAAAAGAAGTAAGCTCTCTCTCTCTCTCGCCCATTTGGTAATGACCTCACCCCATGGGCTTGCATGTCCTCTCTCTATAGTCATGTAGCCTTAGCAGCCACATGGCCAACAGCCATGTGGACTCTATCACCAGAGTAGCCTGGAACAACTGAAGCTAATTGTTAAGGACTGCTTAGCAAATCACAGCTGAGAACACACACTACACTCACCAGGTGCTGGACTGGACTGTACTTTAACATGAAGCAGAAACTCTGGACACTGACCTTTGTCTTGGCCTTGCTGAGAACATGGCTAGACTTTTTCAATGGTGGATCAGATGGAGGGAACATTGGAAACCCAGGGGGCAGCTTCAATTTCCACATGAATAAACCATGCCACAGCACCATCTCCCATGCATAGGTCCTAGGAATGCTTACCTTGTGGGCCATGTGGAAGAGCCTAATTCTCATTGACAACACTCTCACATACATGTATCTACTCTACATAATTATTCCAGGCCCAAAATCCAGGCTCATATTCAAATTTCACCAAACCCTCACAACAACAGCAACACAATTCTCAAATTCTTGCTCCTCAAAGTTTCTTCATTTATCCAGGTTCTTCTCTTTGGATTTTTAACTTATAGAGCCCAATTTTACAAAAACTCTGGTTTCAATCTTTTCTTAGTTCTTTTTTGTTTGTTTTTCCCCTGTTTTTTGACTTCCCTTTCATGAGCACACCAAAGTAATGATCTCTCAATTTTAATAGGAAATATTCATTTTTTAAATTTTATTTTATTTTTTGTGGTTTGAGCTCCTGCCTCTGTGTCTTCCCAAAGTCAGTGTCTTCTATACTCATTGGCCCATAAAAACATTTTCCTGAACAAGAAAATTCTCCTTCAAGAGGAACTTTGGTGTTAGCTGTGAAAACAACAATGCATTCATCATTTGTTTCTTGGTTCTGACCACTCTAACCCTGATACCTTTTGGGAAGTTACCTAACAGATTTAGCTTTCATGAAATAAATATTGAATTACAGAAACCTCAAAATGTTGCTGAGAAGATTCAGTGAATAAAGAAGGTTAAGTCTAACAAAATGAAAGAATTTCATACACAACCATTTCCTTCCTGCTAATCTCCCACCACCTATCCTCAAGTCTTTCTCCCAGCTATTAAAATCAAAGTATTTTTTCATCTTTAAAAGAAATGTTACACAGTACCAACATAGGTTCTTGTTATTTTTAAATAACGTTTTCTTACCCTCATATCACTTCTTGGCTTCCACCTCAGTCTGTGGATATGCCTGATTTTATAATGTAGCCCATTTTCTAGGTAAAATATATATGGAAGTAGGGAGCTCTTATGGTGAAGGCAGAAGTGCACACCACAAAAAATAATAAAATTTTAGGAACAATACTTCCTATTTAAAAATTTCTATTCATATTCTGTGCTCCTAAACCTTTGGGGGGAAAGCATATCCCCAGAACACTATTTTTGCTTATTTTGTTAAATTGACCATGTATAATAATCATGCTATACTATTCATAAAGACAGTGGGTTTTATTATTTTCACAAAAACATTATACTTTAAAAAAGGTATAAATATCTTTGAAATAAAGCTAAAATGAAGGTATCTTATTAGGCACAAGATATTTTTTGGTTTGATTTTGAATTTTCAATAAAGTTGTACAGATTATTATAATTAACACAATTATAATTATAATCAAAATAATTGCCACATTTGTTCAATATAAATTTCAATGAAGTGATGAAATTTTAATATTTTTATGGTTTGATTAAGTATATTCAGCTTTTTTATACTTCATCTATATTAATATGACCTATTCAAAGTAATACACAAGTGAAAATGTCACTTGAATTAAAGTTGTATAGCAAGTCATAAGAACAAAATATAAAAGATAATGTCAATAACATTCCATGACTGTTGTACATAAGAATTCTTATCTGCTTGGAATTACAAAAGGTGTTTAGATGCCAGTCAAATTACCTTAAAACATTTCCTAGGATGAGGACAGGCTTGCTCACATTGGCATGCCACACTACTCCTTTTAGAGAAGGGAGGCCAAGGGCACAAGAGATGGGGAAATGATTTAAAAATAAAGAGTAGATGTGGATAATGTTCCTCATCTGGAGAAGGGTTTATGGCCTAGAGTTATGGCCTAGGGTTATGAAAAGTGTGAAAATGGGTAGAAATTTTCTTTAAATATCTGGTATAGTGAGTGCCTATGGAAGTGTTCATTTACCTTTCATCTTTAAGATAAAAGGACACACACTCCAGACACAAAGTTTTGTCTGCAGACATGATTTTGAATCTCACCAATCAGAAAAGTGCAATAACAGGTAAAGGTAAACCTGAAGTGAAATTGCTTTTATTTTTATTTTATGTTTATTTGCTAATGCTAAACCACTTCCACATTTGATTTGGCTTCCATCTGAGTCAAATGGTTCTATACTTTACTCCAAGCTCCAGGGGTATATGTGATTCAGGAATAGCTAATAAAAACACTTCCTTTCCCAGGTCATAGTGCTTAATTCAGAGAGAGAGATGTGACCATGACCTAGTTTTTTCCAATGAGTTAGAACTCTCTAGAGCTACTGGAGGTATAACTTTTAAGTATTTGTTTCTTTAATATTGTTAAAAGGAGAAATTGTTCTCAAAATAAAAGTTACTCGTGCAAAAAAAGCATAGCTATGCCTCCAAAAGTAAAGGACCAATGCTATGGTTTTGTTTTTCAAGGTTTGTTTTCTTCTTCTTCCTTTTTTTTTTTTTAGAGTCAGTATTATAGCTCTGTTTTCAACTGATTTCTCAAGGAAAATTGAATCTGTAAAGACTTGAAAGCCAATGGGAAGGGTCACTTGCACTGTAGCACATGACAGATAGTATTCCCTTGACTTATGAAAAGGAAATAACTGGCTAGTGAATTTGAAGATACCAGGGGTTGTAGCTTACTTAGTAAAAGTATATAGAAAGTATACACTTTTGACTTCTGGCCAAGATGGAGGTATAGGTAGATACATTTTTCCTCCTCACACAACCAAAAGAAGGAAAACAATAAATTTAAAAATAAAAAAAAATAATCAGAAATGTCAGAAAATTGAACTGTATAGAAGTCAGAGAACCGAGAAGTTAAAGAAGAAGCATTCATTTAGCCTGGTAGAAGGGGCAGAGATAGGCAGCCAGGGTGGATAGGATTCAGGGCAAGGTGGTGGCTGGTGGACCAGGCAGTCCTACATCTGTAGGACTATACATGTGTGGATAAACTGGGAGGAACAACTGGGGAGCGAGACAGACAACACAACCTGAGGTTCCAGTGCCAGAAAAGAAAGCCTTAAAATTTCTGGTTGTAAAAACCTGTGGGGGTTGCAGTGGCAGGAGAAACTCCCAGCTTCACAGGAAAGTTTGTTGGAGATACCCCAGGGTTCTAGAATGTACATAAACCACCCATCTTGGAATCAGTACCAGAAGGGCCCCATTTGCTTGTGGTTAGCAGGGGAAGTGACTGACAGCCTGTTGAGAGCTGAGCAAGTGGCATTGCTCCCTCTCTGACCCACCCCATATACAGCACCACAATGCAGCAAAGTGAGTTGCCCACCCTGAGGGATACCTAAGGCTCCACCCCTTGCAACTCCACAGGTACACTGAGATAAAGAAATATGGCCCAAATGAAAAAAATCAAAACTACAAAAATAGAACTAAGTGAGGAAGAGGTAGCCAAACTATCAGATGCCGAATTCAAAACACAGGTAATCAGGGCACTCACAGAAATAGTTGAGGATGGTTGCAAAATAGAGGAAAAAAGTAAACGCTATGCAAAGTGAAATAAAGGAAAATGTACCAGGAACCAACAGTGAAGGGAAGGAAAATGGGACTCAAATCAATGATCTGGAGGAGAAGGAAGAATAAACATTCAGCCAGAACCAAATGAAGAAACAAGAATACAGAAAAATGAGGAGAGGCTTAGTAACCTCCAAGACAACTTTTAAGGTTCCAACATCTGAATCATAGGGGTGCCAGAAAGAGAAGAGGAAAAGCAAGCGGAAACTTGCTTTTTGAAAAAATAATGAAGGAGAACTTCCCCAATGTGTGAAAGGAAATAGACTCCCAGGAAATCCAGGAAGCTCAGAGAGTCCCAAAGAAGTTGGACCTGAGGAAACACACACCAAGGCACATCATAATTGCATTACACAAGATTAAAGATGAGGCGAGAATCTTAAAAGCAGCAAGAGAAAATGAGACAGTTACCTACAAAGGAGTTCCCATAAGGCTATCAGTTGATTTTTGAAAGAAACCTTGCATGTAAGAAGGGGCTGGAAAGAAGTATTCAAAGTCATGAAATGGAAGGACCTACATCCAAGATTCCTCTATACAGTGACACCATTTAGAATAGAAGGGCAGATAAAGTGCTTCCCAGACAAGGTCAATGTAAAGGAGTTCATCATCTGCAAGCCCTTATTATATGAAATGTTAAAGGGACTTATCTAAGAAAAATAAGATGATCAAAAATATGGACAGTGAAATGACAACAAACTCACAATTATCAACAACTGAACCTAAAAAACAAAAACTACGCAAACAACTAGAACAGGAACAGAATCACAGAAATGGAGTTCAGATGCGGAGTTATCAGCCAGGAGGGAAAGGGGGAGAATGGGGGAAAAGGTACAGGGAATAAGACTCATAAATGATAGGTACAAAATAAACAGAGGGAGGTTAAGAATAGTATAGGAAATAGAGAAGCCAAAGAACTTATATGTACAATCCATGGACATGAACTGGGGGGCAGGAGGGAATGCTGGTGGGAGGGGAGGTGCAGGGGAGAGGGAATAAAGGGTAGGTAACTATGGGACAACTATAATAGCATAAACCATAAAATATACTTAAAAAAGAAAATATATACTTTTTCCTTTAATTTTGACAGAATATGTAAAAATGTCCCCAGAATACTGGGTAACACAGGAACTTATTAGTGTAGCAGGTCTTTGTAATTTCAAGTAATTTATCTTTAACCCTCTTTAAACCTGCTTACTTCCAGGCTTTAGCTCTTTTTTTTTATTTAATATTCTTAAAGTTGTGGTACAGTATAATGTTTTTGTAATAGTTATATGATCTAGGTCTGTGTGAATAAATTTTGGATAATGCAAATATATTTCAGGTGAAAAAAACATCCTCCTGAAGTTGAATTTTACCAGATGGGGGGGAAATCTGTTTCCAAAGGAATAGATGCTAGAAATCAGGTTATTTTGCTTTGGCATAACTGAATATTAAGTGCTAGGGACTAGAATAATTTGCTTAGTAAAATAGTAATTCTGATATCATTGTTATTTCTGATACTTACTCTCCAATACTTATTCTATTGAAGGATTGAATGGAAATGCCATAGGAATCATTATCACTACATCTTTTAAGTTTTTGATGGTCATTTAATTTCTGGAATTTTGAAAGAGTCTGTATTGTATTTTGTTATTGAGAAAAAAATTACCAGTACTCAGGATGAAATGCGCACATCTTATGCATGCTGCTGATAAGCTTTTGTAAATGTATTCACCTAACCAATCATGACTCCAAGTAAGATATAACACTTTTTCATTTCCCCAGAAATTTCTTTCATGTTTCTTCCAATTATATCTTCGAGCATCCCCTTAGTATCCTATTTTATAGTATCAGATAACTTCTTTAGATCTAGGAAGCTCAGACTTTTTTTTTTTTTTTTAATGCTAGAGTGTTGCGACTCTTAACCTGATATTGCAAATCTCCCCTGATCTCACATTTGCTCTGGAAATCCCTATTCTAATTTATCATTTGAAATTAGTGGTTCCAGTACTTAAAGAGGCAAATAGTGTAACAGTGTGTAGCCTTCAGGAAATACCTTGTTTTACACTGTACAAATGCACAGTGTTCCAGGCCTTGCTTAGTGACCTGTGGTTATTTGGATACATGAACTGATATCTCAAGGACGCAGAATGGCATTGCAAGGTATTGATCAGAAGCCTCGTAGTAGTCAGGTGACAAATGAAGTTTGACCCTACGTTTACCTCAGAGAAAGGCCAAAAGGATGGCAAAGAAAGCTGGTGGTAACATTTCTGTCTCTGAAATAGGCAGAAATGTTTGAAATAAATATGGCAATTCAATCAGGCTATGCACCATTAAAAAGGAATAGATCTATGTGGATTATATTTTTAAAAGAGGGGATGCTCATTATGCATAAGTGATATGTAGCTATTCATCGCCTTTCTTCTACCATATTATTCAAACATCTATTAATGATTTGGTAAGGAAATGTCACTTGGGGAAAATTTGATTACACTGTTGAAAGAGTATTACAAATAAAGCTTGATACAAAACAAATACATATGGAAATTTAGAGATTATATTTTTAATTCAACAAATATTCATAGAGTCTCTATTTATATAAGTAGTTATTTGTTTAATGCTAATCTCACATGTGCTGAAACATAATGTTTGATATATTTGCTAATCAAACATAAAAAATAATATAAGAAGTACAATAATTTTGATGCAGTCACAAAATTACTTCATTATATCTTTTCTTAATACCATTTCACTGGTACTATATTGTTCTGAAGGTACATTTTTTCAATATATTCATATTTGTTTTATATAATTGCCTGCAGTCTTATTTAAAGTTGAATTTTATGATTACTAAATTTGGTATTATAGGCACCATTAGTTGAGTTTTCTCTACTGACAATAATAGTTTTAACTCATAAATGTTCTGCAGATGCTGAGGTACTCAGTAAGCTCAGAATATATCTTGTGAAAATAAAGATTATGCTAATATCTGTATGATATTTATAGTAGTACTAGTTTACAATATTTATAATAGAAATTCTCATTGTTTCATATTAATTTTATTTTATTTATTTTTAATTATATTTTATTGTTTATGCTACTTGTCCTCATTTTTCCTCTTTTGCCCCACTCTTCCCAGCTACCCCACTCCCTCAGACAATCCCTGCACCATTGTCCATGTTCATGGGTCATGCATATATTTTCTTTGGCTACTCTATTGCCTATACTGTCCTTATATCCCCATGACTATTCTGTTACTACCAATTTTTACTTCTGAATCCCTTCACTTTTTTTCCCCATCCCTCCAACATTCCTATCTGGCAACCATCAAAACATTCTATATATCTATGAATCTGTTTCTGTTCTGCTTATTTATTTTGTTTTATATTTAATGTATAAATATTTCAGTCCAATTATTTATTTTCATAATCACTTTTGGTTTCCATTCAAAGTACCTTTCTTCAATAAGTGTTCTTATAAGATATAGCTCATAAATCTGTTTTCTCTGACTATTTATATTTTGTCCAGTTTAAATGGAGCCTTCTTAATTTCATTCAGTTCCACCACAAAATACAAATTTATTAATTTATAAAATAGAAATTCCATCAAAATATTTTTACCACAAGTTGAGACATTCCAAATGTAATTTTGTAATATCACATTCAATCTTGAATAACTTTTGCATTCTCCATTCTACGTGTTTAGCTCCCTTGCATTGTACAGAGATATATTACAGCACAGGTAGCAAACACAAGGCCCATGGGCCGAATCCAGCCCTCCACCTTGTTTTATCTGGCCCTGCACCTTGTTTCTACCCAGTGGCAGCACCGATCTCTCGCTTAACTGTTAAGGAGTAGTTACATTTATACAGTCCTAAAATATATTCAGCCCTTTGAAGGCAACTGCTAGGCTGATATGGCCCCCGGTGAAAGTGAGTTTGACACCCTTGCACAGTGTCTGTTTGCAAGACTGTCAATACTTACATTTCCCTAAAAGCTGTGTCTTGACATGTCTATTCCAGGTGATGCTAATCTTGATAATGTGCTGAAATTGTTGTCTGCTAGATTTCTCTGCTGTAAAGTTGCTATTATTTCCTTTATAATTAAGATTAATTTGGGGAAGATGCATTATGACTATGCAGAGATCTTATTTTTAAAATTTGCTCACTGATTTTATCATCCATGGGTGAAACTTCCCTGCAATAATTATTAATTTAATGTCTGCTTAATACTAATTTGATATTTACTTCATTACTTCTACATTTTAAAATTTGAATTATTTTATAATGAAGAGCTCTCCCTTCTCTCCCACATTTATTATTCAATGATTATTTTCAATAAGTTTGAACTTAGAGAGTTATTATTCAACTACAATTATTTATTTTGTTGCTTAAATTGTTTCAGCTTGGCCTCGAGGAGTTTATTCATGTTGGCTCCTTTGTCCTTTTCATAAGATCTCACTCTTTTTGAAACACTTCTGTGTTTCTGGCACCAAAAGGTGTTGTTATCTAACCTTATAATTTTACTATAGTAGCTCTGGAATCATATACTTCTCTAGCCTCAATTTTTTTAGCACAGGATGGTCATTAGAAACTATAATCTCTAAACTAGTTTTGCTCATTGCTACTGCGGCATCACTGGTCGTGGCTCTTTCAGTGGATTAAGCATAGATACATATGCGTGCATTGTATGTTACTGTATAACCATATTAATTTATGTCTACAGATATATATGGCATGCTGCTACTCCTGATTATAATCATCAAAGGGATTATTCCAGCTTTCTGGAATATTATAAGTAATTATTTATAATTACTATAGGTAATATTTATAAGTAATATTATAAGTAATTATAAGTAATATTTATAATATTTATAAATTTTACTCATAAGTTATATTATAAGTAATATTTATAATATTTACTTTTTCTCCAACAATGACAAACATAGTTCACATTATCTGCAACATTTACCTATTTGTTCATCTTCATATACACATAAAATAGTTTCAGAATTCCTATGGCATATTCTGCAGAAGAAAAACTTTAGTTTAATAAAGTATATATTTAGGGAGATTATGATTTCTTAAATGCATCTGCAGTTCTTCTATCAAGAACTTCTAGTAAGATATTATATACTAGAACTTCAGAAAGGAGAATAGAGAATACGCTGGTATGAAAAGTAGACAGCTTGATGACTTTCTAGATTCAAACACCACTGGAAGCCATTATTTTAGAAGATGACTATTCAGTGACTCTTCTAAGAATACACACTGGTTATCACATGCCTGAGCTATCGGATTGAAAGCTACCATTAATATTAAATTTACCACAAGTGGGAAAAATTATAACCATCTTATAGCAAATTTATACCATTTCATTTATACTTATTCTTTCAAAATTGTATTTCAATTCATTCAAATTATGAGAAAATTAATAGCACTGGATTATAACATTCCTAAATGATAACATTAAATAATAACTTAAAATCATATTTCTTCAGTTGGCTCATTATACTAACATTAATCAGGATAAATTATTTTGATATTATCAATGGGAGTACAAAACATACTACCAACATGAAGAGTGATACATTTTCCCAGCAGTTCAGTGTCATATAAATACTTTCCTTATCATTTCTTAAAGTATTGCTATTCATGACAAGAATGTGCAACAAGAGAAATAAATTACCATTTAATTAAACTGTTTAATACACCATTATAAATGTATTATATGCTCAGAAATGAAGTTAGGTTGTGAAAATGATGTCAGTTCATCCTTTATCCTTCGAGTGATCTCATCTTCCATAAAGCAGTCTACAGTTTATTTTCAACAATCTATTCACTTTCCATTTCAATCTAAATTTTTACAAGGTAGAATTAGACACTAACTATAAGATCTTTGGAATTACATTTTAGTTGGTGTATTTCCTCCTATGAGAAATAGATCTTATAATGTGGCTAATATTAAATATTAAAAAATAAAAACATACTTGTCCCATATAACAAGGTTATGCATCAAAATAAAAGAAACAATGCTATACATACTTATGGACTGCAGGTTAAAACAGATCTTTCAATCTCTTTTTATATTTAATTTTTTTACTATCAAAGAAAATTATGCCCAAATACATGTTCAGGAATGTGACAATAGAAGACACTTTTGCACAACTATTTACAAAACAAACTACAAAATCAATATATTTCTTCAAATAGAGCAAGAAAATAAGAGTCCATTCAGAATGCACAAACTGTCACCCAAGAAAGGTAAAATATCTTTTAGATAATTTTCTATGTCAAAGTCTTATTTCAATAATAAAATGGTCCTAAGACTTCATCAGTAGTGGTTTGTAAGGCCCATTTAATTTACAAAAGTTATGATAGAAACCCATGTGTTATAAATCTGACCCTTGAAACTTAAGGACCTATTTTGCCTAGTATGCTGTTTTTTAAACTACTTTTGTATACATACAAATCCATTACACAAATTAGGCAGCAAGGAGAGACAACTACTTTGTCCATATCTAGCTATGTCCTAGCATTCTAGCTATGACAATGCTAATTTCCATAATTTGGACTCAAAACAGAGGTCAGATGTAGGTGAACAATTCTTCTCTAATTGCTGATAAATATAATGTTAACATTACCAATTCACTACCCCATTTAATAAGAATAATAAAAAGTCCTAAACATATTTTTAATGATTTAAATAGATACAGAATTGTAGTAAATATCTCATGAAAATTAAGCTGTTTATAAAATATTATGAACTTTTTTCTATTTCATAAGATTGATGTATGTATACACACACATACATATATATATATAGAATACATAAAGGACATTTTATATTACATTATATCAGGAAAAGAAATGTTATTTCTTCTCTGTGTATCTTCCAGATTCTAACACAATAATAAAATAATTTTTATTTTTGTGGCTCCAGAATTAGTTTAATAATGGGAAAAATTTAAAAGAATCATAAAATTGCCCTTAGAAACATAACCTTTGGAAAATAGAAGGAACATAATTGTTAACAATAAGTATAATTTTTTGTTTTGTGTTTTTATTGTATTTTCTCCATAACCATTTAGTCTCCTTAAAGCACCATCCCCACTGCAATCACCACACTGTTAGCCATGTCCATGAGTCTTTTTCTTTTTGTTCAATGCCTCTACCATCTAACATCCCCCCCATTCAGCTGTCATCCTGCTTTCTATCTATGAGTCTGCCTCTATTTTGCTTGCTAGTTCAGTTTGTTCATTAGATTCCACATATGAGTGAAATCATACGGTATTTGTCTTTATCTGACTGGCTTATTCAGTCAGCATGTTCTCCATGTCCATCAATATTATCACAAAGGGTAAAGTATTCTGTTTGATGGCTGAGTAGTATACCATTGTGTAAATGTCCCATAGTTTTATCTACTCATCTACCAAAGGACGGGTGAGCTGCTTCCACATCTTGGAGATGGTAAATAATGCTGCAATGAACATAGAGGTGCTTATTTCATACAAACTTTATGTTGGGTACAGAGAAATACAATTTTTACAAATACTTCATGCACTTTCACAAGAACCCTTTGAAACAGATAGTATCATCCCCAGGCTATAGATGAGGAAGTTGAGTAGAAGAGAAATTTATTAATTGCTGTGGGATCACACAGCTAGCAATTTGTGGAAATTGTATTATAATCTTGGTCTGTCAGATTCTAGGGCCAGATATTTTACACACTATACTGAGTGCATAAGACAACCTACCCAGCAAATTCATTCCTACACCCTATTGCTCAAAAATTCCATTTCCTTACACTTTAGATTTGATTTAAAATACGGTCAATGATTCTATTGTACTTTTCAGAAAATAAATTTAAATATATAAAAATAAATTAAGATATGAAAGCCAGTGATTGAAAAATAGATAGAAGTTAAATTTCTTTAGTTTGGTTAAATAGTGACATTCAACCATAAGGTATCCTGAAGTTCCTATTCCATGTGTGTCTAGTACAAACCTTGGACAATATCATTCTTGGGAGAACAGAGTAGTTATTTCTGGGAAAAGTATTTGTTTCTACTCTTGAGTGGTACTGGAGGAAGGTGCTCTGCACTTTGGAATGAAGTTGGGGGCATCCATCAATCACTTACTACACGTAAATTATAGCACAGTAAAATTTTGTGAACATCTGGAACAGATGACAAGCCTAAATATTTTGCATTAAATAAATTCACCATGCTATAAAACAAAAACTACTAGGAAGTTGATTTTAGGTAAAACATGCATTAACCTCCAATATCTTTTATTAAAATAAATGTATAGGTTTTATAATAGTGTATTTTGGTGATTGTAGTTACTTGTGTTATTATTCAGACAAATTAAGATATTGTCATATTTCTGGGTGCTTTAAGAATATGACATCTAAAATAGCATATATTTTCTTTTCTAAAGTAAAGGATAAACAACACTTAGTCTTTTTTCTTAAATTTTTTATTTTAGATTATTCAGTACAGTTTCTATCCTTTATTCCCATTCCAG
>CM052538.1:32393266-32425835 GCA_028533065.1 Trachops cirrhosus
GCAAACCTCTGGTTCTCATTACTTGGAATATTTTTTGCCATTCTCTTCTGACTTGGAGCCTTTCTGTTGAGACGTCAGCTGCTAGCCTTATCGGGGCTCCCTTGTACATTACTTCCTGTTTCTCCCTTGTTGCCTTTAAGATTCTCTCTTTGTCTTGAAATTTTGCCATTTTAATTATGATGTGTCTTGAGGTGGGCCTGTTTGGGTTCCTCTTGATAGGGACTCACTCTGTTTCCTGGGTTTTTGTGACTTTTTCTCTCATCAAATTAGGGAAGTTTTCCATCATTACTTTTTCAAATAGGTTTTCTATGCCTTGCTCTTCTTCTTCTCCTTCAGGTATCCCTATTATACGGATATTATTACGTTTCATATTGTCTTGCATTTCTCTTAATCCCTCTTCATTCTTTCTGAGCCTATTTTCCTGTTCTTGCTCTTTCTGGGTGCTTTTTTCTACTTTATCCTCCAGCTCGCTGATCCGATCTTCTCCTTCATTGATCCTGCTTTTCATTCCTTCTACGGTGTTCTTCAGTTCAGAAATTATATTCTTCATTTCCTCTTGACCCTTGTTGATAGTTTCTGTTTCTTTTTTCATGTTGATATGTTTGCAGTGAGTTCATTGTAGCTTCCCTGTAGTTTCTGGTAACTCACTGAGAGTTCGTGGAACTTCCTGATAATAATTGCTTTGAACTCAGAATCTGAAAGTTGAGTTGCCTCTACTTCATTTAGCATTCTTTTTGAGGCTTCCTTCTTGCCCTTCATTTGGGGATTGTTTCTTTGTCTTCTCATTGCTCATGAGACTCTTTTTGCAAGCCTCAGCTTCTTAAATTTATCTGTTCTGGCTCCCTGGGTTTATGGTGTGAACTTCTGTGGTAGAATACCTGTGAGATTCCGTGGTGCAGTCTCTTTCGGGTATCTAGGTGTTCAGTTTCCACCTACTCTTTTTTAAAAATATGGAATGCTTCACGAATTTGCATGTCATCCTTGCACAGGGGCCATGCTACTCTTCTCTGTATCATTCCAATTTTAGTATATGTGCTGCCAAAGCAAGCACAACAACACTTAGTCTTTAAAGTAGTAGTATAACTGAAAATTTTCTCATATTTCTGTTCCTCAGTATTCTAGTGGCTATTGTACTTTAATTTTCTAAAAAGCTACTAGTTGGCACAGACTTAACAAGTGCTTGTGAAAATAATATTAACAAATTTACAAAAATGTTTGTCTTAAAGGGGCAACAGAATATTCATACAGCAGATTGTTTTGACCTCTGATTGGTGGTGCATTAAAGCTCTTCTTGAAATCTTAGCTGTCATGATTTGTAAAGAAAACTCTCAAATGGCTATTTAAATATGAGTTTTTATGTTTTTCCTCCATTCTCTCCTTTTTAAAAAAATACACAAGTCTAATAAGGTGCAAATGATATTGCATATTGTCAAGCTCATCTAAAGCATACATTCTTCATCTCTCCTTCATGCCACAGTGAATTAAGTAGATAAGCATGTCTCGACAAATTAAGATGGATGATAAGCTTGTTGGCACCATCTTGAAGGCGCAAGACATAATCACCTTCTCCACAGGTATTTGGCTAAAATACTCTGTCCTCACATTGTCAAGTAACACCTTGAAGAAATATCACACACATTGTTGAAAGCAAAGAGGAAGTCAAAGATAATATGACTCATAGTTTATACCTTGCATACATAATATGGTCTTGATATGAACTTGAAAAGACTAAAGAAAATATGATCAATACTTAACACTTATTTACAGACATAATTAAATTAATGGAGTAGGTGAGAGTTTTTACTTCATTTTATTATACATAAGGTTACAGATAAAAAAGAAAGATGAAAGTTAGTTGCTCAAAGCCACACATGCTTTCAATTAAAGATCTAAGTCTAAATGCTTTTGACTGCTTCTATTTGTTTATATCAGACAAAGAACAGTAATTCTGAACATAAAAGATGCAAAGATATATTTTTTATCATTTTTTACATGAAATCCAAGACATAGAGCAAGGAGAAGCTCTCTAGTTTAAACAACTATTTTTTACAATGAAGTCAGTTATGTTCATTATGGAAAACTGAATGTTATGAAGGGTCTTATGTTATTTCAAGGACTATTTCTTGCTCAGACACTTCACTAGAAGATACAAAAAGATAAAGCTAGAACTTAAGAAAAAATCTGTTAACTTCTACTAGATATTATGCTTCACTCTTTTTGCCTTTCTGAAAAAGATACACACATTTGAAAAAGTTGGCTGTAAAGGAGACTTACACATACAATGCTAATAAGATGGCAAGATGGAAAGACATAGACAAAGGTTGAACTAGACACAGATGAAATAGGAACTTCAGGATACCTTGTGGTTGGATGATACTAATTAATCAAACTAAAGAAATTTAACTTTTATCTGGCTTTTTGGCTTTCAATTACTTGTTTTCATTTATTTTCTGAAACTAATGGAGACTTCATCTTCCCTTCCTTCTTTCCTCTCTCCCTTTATTCTTTCCCTCCATTCTCACATCTATCCATGTATCTATCTACCTCTCTGTCTATCTATCCATCCATCCACATATCTACCTAACAATTAGGTGAGCTGTTTTGCATTATTTCTCATTCTCACCTTTCCTCACCTCAATACACATTTCACTTAACATATCTAACATACATTTGGTAGTCAAGAAATGCTGAGTTAAATTGAAATGAACTGACCTAGAACACACACATATATGCATACATAATATATAAATTTAATCACAGATCAACATGAAGCAAATGACCTTAAACTGCTTGTACTTTCACTGTCTCTTCTCTTAACTGCTGTTAATTCTTACATTCTATTCAACCTAACTAGTGAATATCACCTACTATCTTGTATTACTGTCATTAACATTTGAATTTAACTTGCCAAATGTTTGTGCCTTAAGTCTCCAAGTCAAATAGTGAATTTCAAAGGGTATGAATTTTTCAATGAATACTACATCCATTACCTAGGGGAGTAATTTCTTCATGGAAGAAAATATTGTTGATGAGGTGATAATGTTTGTAAAGAATAAAATTGCTCAAACTATCTGATTGTGTTCACTCTATATCACCTATTCCCTGTACATGGTATCATGAAGACAGGTAATATAGAATGAACGATCACTCAGAAAATAACTTATAGAAGTAAGTTGCCATAAGAAATTGAGTATACTTATCTTGCTTTGTACAGGTTGTGTCACAGAATCTGAAATATATGTGAACCCTTTGATTTGCAATTTACCTTGGAAATTCCTATTATGCTAACCTTAGAAGAGTGGTTGTCTCTCTTTGAACTTCATATGAAAATTCTTCATCCTGGCTGAGTTTTGCAAATATGAACATAATTTTCTGAAGAAAGATGATGCAATCATGTCCTGTAAAAACAAACAAAAGTCCTGGCCAGAACCTCTCACATAGCAAAACCAAGTCCTTTGCCTAAAGCAACTTGCATTACTTTAGATTATAATATTCATAATGCTTTTAAGATTTTTTTGTTACAAAGAAGTGTTTAAGACTGTCAGTTATACAGCTTTGTAATTAATGCTGATAAGATGTTTCCCCTACAACTCTATGTGGGACTGGAAAGTGAAAACAGACAAATGCATAAAATTTGTGATTGAAATAACATACATTATTAGTCTGTTTATATAGAACATTTTGTGTTTCTTGCCTTAGTATTACCTACAATTATTTTTTATAGTTTTGTATGGGTTTTGTAATGCCTCTGAAAATTCTACTTTTCAAAATCAATTAATTTTGTAGATCAGTGAGTGTACTATGATAAAGTATATACGTTTTAGTGTTTTATCTTTTAAATTATGTTTTATTGTTTATGTTGTTACAGTTGTCCCGACTGTTCCCCCTTTGCACATGTCCACTCAGCCCCTGCTGTCAGGCATTGCCCACACTGTTTGTCCATGTCTGTGGGCTCTGCATATATATATATATTTATATATATAAATATATATATATATATAGGACTGGCCAAAAGGTTTGTTTGTTCTTTTCCATAAGACGGCTCTAGTAGTGCTTTGTTGTCTTTAATTTCACTCAAAACAATTTTGTTAGATTGTGTTGTGACAGCTGTCATATCAGCATACATTTAAAATAAACTTGTCAAAATTGAATTTTTGTATAGCCATTTTTATATTGAAGGTGGAAGAGAAGAAAATACATAACATTTCTGGCATATTATGCTTTATTCTTTCAAGAAAGATAAAAATGAAACCAAAATGCAAAAAAAAAGAAATTGTGTGGTGTATGGGGGAAAAGCTGTGACTGATAGAACGTGCAAAAGTAGTTTGCAAAGCTTCATGCTGGAGATTTCTCGCTGGATGATAATCCTTAGTAAGGTAGACCAGATGAAGTTGATAGCAATCAAATTGAGACATTAATTGAGGACAATCAACATTCTACCATGTGAGAGATAGCTAACATACTCAAAATATCCAAATACGTAAAGTTATTGGTGAAAATGAAATATGTGTGTTTTATTTTACAGAAAAAAAATACGGCTTTTATGGCCAACCCAATATGTCTTTGACTAATCAATCACTTGACCTTCTTTCACCCAGTTCTCTCTCTCTCCTCCACTCTTACAGCTGTCAGTCTGCTCTATGTGTCTATATCTGTTTTTATTTTGTACACTAATTTACTTTGTTCATTAGGTTCCACATATACATGAGAACATATGGTATTTGTCTTTCCCTGACTGGTTTATTTCACTTACTGTAATATTCTCCAGGTTCCTCCATGCTGACCTGGCAATTCCACTTCTGGGAATATATCCTAAGAATCCTGATAGGGTATGCAATTTGTAATAACTACTCTTTCTCAGCTACTTGGAAATATATGTACTACCTTATGAACACTGCATTTAGTCAGTCATACAGTACTTTTCTGATGCCACTTCACAGTTGAGAACATAAAGTAAGTCCTCACTTAATGTCATTGATAGGTTCAGCAATTAAAAACAAAACAGAGTATAATGAAAACAATTTACCACAGGCTAATTAATATAAACAAGAGTCAAGTCCCTACATCACTTCATCAGTGTTATAACAAAACAACATTGAACAAAATGACATTTTTTGAGGACATGCTGTTCCTCATTTTTACACCTTGGAATTATAAAAATTAAATAGTTCCTTATTTATCATAAATACTAATTTCATTTCAAATCAGTTGTGAAATTTTGAGATTTTACATCTTGTGTTATGCCTTAAGGAGAGTAGTTTGAATAAAATGGAACATTTATGCTCAAGAATCTCATCAATAGCTGAGGAGGAAAACACATACATTAATATTAAGAGGCTATGGCATAATGCTTTATTTGTGATGGCTGTATGTTCTCAACAAAATTTGGACATGTGTTCAGACAAAAGAATGGAATATTAGTAATATCACTGTCCTAGAAAATCCAGGATACATAGTTGAATAAACTATACTATTTTCATATACCCAGATATAGGAAAGAAATTAGATTTGTTTGCTATATGAACAAGCTGGGCTAGAAAAGGGACTGTAATTTGAATAGGTTTTAAGGAATGGCAAGGAGTTTGCCAGAGAGACAAAGAAGGCTTATAGGAATGGGAAAAGGAGGTTAAAAAAATTCTTGATGCAAAAAATACAGCAGTCAGTGGTGTCCATCCTGCAGCCCCTGGGCCAAATGCTGCCCAACACAAAATTGTAAATTTACTAAAGACCCTTTTTTACCCTCTCATCAGTTTTCATTAGTGTTTGTGTATTTAATGTGTGGCCCAAGGCAACTCTTCTTCCAGTGTGGCCCAGAGACACCACCAAAATGTTGGTCACCCCTGTCAGTAAGGTAAAGTTAGCAAGGTGTCTAAGAGTATGGAGCCTGGAAACAGCCTACTAGGTGCAAACTCTCTGTCTAAGACTTTCTTGCTTTGTGTCTATGGGCAAGTTATTAACATCTGTAAAATTAGAAAAAATAACAGTCACTGCCTCAAGAAGTTGTAGTGATGATGGAAATTTATTGAAACATTTAAAGTGCTTAGAATAATGTCTAAATATAGTAAATGCCAGCAGATTATTCTTATGAAATCATAACATATTCATTTGGAAAAGAGCAAACATTTGCAGCAGCCAGATCTTAGATGTAGGTATGTAACAGAGTGGGAAAGAGTAAAAACGCAGTAAGTTATACAGAAAAGTAGAATTTAACCCAGATTGTAAAGTATGTTTTATTTCTACTAAGAAATTCCAGTACCATATTGAATAAAACACAATTTATGTACATATTTTTAAAAATGTGAAGTTATATCATGTTTTAGAAAAATAATGTAGGTTATCCTGTGTTTTAGCACACACTTAAAATAAGAAAAAAAAAGAACATTGCCAACAGTGAAATCAGTTAATCTTTTCATTGGTTTAGGTAACTGTTCATAGGAAATTGAAAACATAGAAAACCTATAGATTAAGAGAAGAAGATCTATGAGAAAATGTTTTAGAACTCAATTATTGTTCCAATATGGGAAAAGGCAACAAACAGGGTGGGGGCTGTGGTGGCAAGTAAGAACTCAAGGATGAGTCTTAAGTGTCTCTTCTGAATTAGTAGGTGCTCAGTGATGCTGATAACAGACATACAGATTGAAACAGGAAGAGAGATTTCTAAACCATTTTTAACCCTGCTTCATTTCAGTGTCCCGAGGGCAGTAGAATAATTTCTCATGAGCCTCTTGAATCACCTGAGATAAAGAAGGTGAAAATGACATTGTAAAGTGTAAACTTCCTGACAAAATTTATTTGTTAAAAGCAATGGTTGATATGTATAGATTCATTAGGTAACTAATGGTGATGATAGGTATGGAACAAAAAATTGATTCTCCTGGCACACTACCTTTTAATTAACAGAGTATGTCCTTGGGTAGCCATAAGTGCTTTTTGTCCCCGTACAGGCAAAAAGAGTTAATTTTATCCCATAAATTATCAGAATTTAGCTACTAATAACACAGCATTTTAATATTTGTTATAGGTTGAATGGTGTTCATCCAAAATAAAGTTTTCATGCTCAGAATGTGACCTTATTTGCAAATACAGTGGTTCCCATTTTAATTAGTCAAGTTGAGGTCATATTGGCATGGGGTAGACCCTACTCCAATATGATTTCCATCCTCCTCAGAGGCTGGACCTGTGGAGTCAGAAAGACAGGGAGAATGGTATACAAAGACGTGCACCCTACACTTTTCAAATAGAACAAGGCTCTGCTGACACTGATTTTTGGGTTTTAGCCTCCAGAACTGTGAGACAATAAATTTCTGTTGTTTCAATCTACCCAATTTATGGTACTCTTTCTTTTAAGTAGCTCAAAAAAAAAATCTAATGCAATTTATCAGGCATTTTCCATATATAGGATAGTTTAATATTTGATTATCATAGATATGAAATAGTACTACTCACAGAGCAACTAGGTCATGCAAAATTACATAGTAAGTGGGAAACCAAAAAGCCAAGTCTTGTTTTATATTCTGAGTACAGTCTTCTTTGATTAACATAAACCTATATCACAAAACAAGGGATTGTAGATTTGTCTAAAACCTTAACCATGATTTATATAGGCAATTTTCATAGGATTTTCAATGAAAGAAGTTTGGCAGTTCTGGATTATCCATATCCTGGTCCTTGATTCTAAGTCTACAGAACAAAAATAACTAAATAACAAAAAACACCAAAGAAAATCAACTCATAGGTGAACAGGGTAATACTAATTTTTTCCTTCTTATTTATTGTCAAATGTAAGAGAAGAGAAACAATATTTTTGTGGTGCTTAATACTGCCCATTCAGTACCACCTGTTCTAGCCTCTGTTGAAGAATGAATTCATGACCAACACAAATGAAGTTCTTGACAAACTTCTGTGGAGAGAATGAATGCCCTATCCTGTCACCTCTGCACCTGTCTGGCTTCAAAAAGGCAAAAATAAACTTCCTCTGAGTGCTTTGAAAATAGAGTAAATGCAATTCAAAAGAAAATGAGCAAACACAAGAATGAATAGATGGCCTGTCTATGACTTTTTTTGGAAAGGCACATTTAAAAAATGGAATATGGTATCTTTTCTGCTATATATCAGTGGGTTCTAGTTATATGGATGAAAGGAAAATAAAATGAGTACTACAGGAGGAAATAGAAACACATTTATGTGGGAGTTTATGTTCTGTGTTTTGTGTCTATAGCCGTTGTTATATCTCTTAATAAACCAAGTCAATTTGTATCCACATTTTACCAGCATGTAATTTAACATAAAAAACAATAGACATATGTCACAAAGGGTGCTTGCTTTCCAAAGCCACTATTATGAGTACACAAAAAACAAGGGCAGGACATTCTCCAGGGTCATAGAGGTATTAATTCTAGTATAGCCACCATGGCTGGTGCTCACCAATTAGAAATACTTAAGGTATACAAACTTCTAGTACATATTCAATATTTGAGATTGGAGTATCCATGGCTGCTCAGTTGAAAAGCAGCACTTTATTTCAAGTTGATTTAATATCACCAATTAAGCATATAAGATTGAATCAAAGATTGAAAGATTGAATCAAAATGACACTTGAATAAAAGTTTCATTGGCCTTTTTCTCTTCCCCAGTAACTTTGTTTTACTCTATGACCTCAGTATTACAAAAAAACAGCTGAGCAGAACATTGATTGCAAGACATTGTCAGGATGTTTCCTATGTGCCGTGGCTAGGCAGGAAATTTTCATTTCATACACCATTTGAGCCTAGCTGCAGTGATTTCACAAAAGTCAGCAGGCTTTGAAAAGTTAATGATAAAGAAAAGCATTTGTTTTTGTTATTTTGAGAAAGTACTTGAGTGTTTAAAACTGGAACCTATAGAGTTTGGTTAGCCATAGAGAAATGCCAAATTTATTTCATTTTATTTGGAAGTGCTTATATTTATATCACAGTTAGAAGAAAAAAGAACCACTAAACTAATGCTATCATAATGACACTTACATCAGCAAATACAGATATGAAAAATATATAATATATAAAATACACTTACAACCTATAAATATTATAAAGTAAATAATTGCCATTTATTCTCTTCAAGTAAATATTTAAAATCTGATGTCAATTTTTCAAATTTATTTATCTACTGCTTTGTCTAAAAGATGTTTATTAATATGACTTTCAACAATAGAAAATATTTGAATAAGAACACTACCATAGCTGTAATTTATAAAGATTGTTTCTAAATCACATTGAAGTTTTAATTGTCATTGTTTTTTTTTTTTTTAATTTTAAAGAAACATCAGTGTGTGGTTGCCTCTCACATGATCCCCACTGGGGACCTGGCCTGCAACCCAAACATGTGCCCTGACTGGGAATCGAACTGGCAATCCTTTGGTTGGCAGCCCACACTCAATCCACTGAACCACACCAGCCAGGGCTAGTTGTCACTGTTTTTAACTATAAGGCAATAGAAATATGATGTAAGAACCCAGTTTTGACATGAATGCTAACTTTGATTTTGACAATGGATTTGTAATTGTGTATTGCCAGTTTTATCTCCTAACTGGGTCTCCTAAAAATGAACTGTGCCACTGTCTCATCAGACAACAATTACTTTCTTCCTCACTCTTGCTACAACTTCTTGACTAGTGTCCCCCGCTCCATTTCCTTTTTTCTCCTGACCTTCCCCCACTCTGTTTACTGAGGTGTTATTCTCTGAAAAAAAAATAATTTTTTCCCTAAGAGGGGATCTATATTAGTTAGCAGCAGGTTTCCTATAGTATGAGTGTACACATCCTGACTTGTTCTTGGTTTTCATAGCCAAGCCATTCAGTTTCATTCCTACTTCTTATAACTTCCAGTACCCTCACCAATTCCTTTAGCCTTTTCAAACGTGCTTCTATCCAACTGGCTATGGAGAGTTATTACTACATTGCACATGTAGCAGAATTTGTGGAAGAAGATTGTTAGAAGAGGAATCATCAGTGAATGCAGTACAGACAGTTCTTGAAGAAGGAGCAAATAGAAATGTCAAGAGATTCTGCTGCCACTATGCTGGCAGAAGTTATTTCTAACTCAGTATGCTGAGTGAAAAAATTAACATATATGGTAGCATAAATTATTTCAAAAACTTCCATCAGACAAGCTTTTTATTATTATGTTGTCCTTGGCAAACTTTTTGTTAACCCTGCAGAGGTTGTGGCTGATCTGAGAGATACACTTTTCTTAAATGTTGTCACATCTATGTGTAGGTTCAAGGTCATGACTAGCTGCGCATTTGTACATGACCAATGTTAAGTCATAACATTTAAGCCATCAGTTTATAACATATGTTTCATAAGGGTGTGTGATATTTGATGGTAGATTTTTCTGAGAGACACCACAAACTGCCACCTCTGCAGTGAGAAAGAGCCAGGTAGTGCCTGTTTTAGGTTTTCAGAACCGTAAGATGTCTATTGTAGCTACTTGTAGTAGAAAGCAGCCACAAGCTATGCATAGATGAATGGTCATGGTTTTGTTTCAGTGAAATTTTATTTTCAAAGATAGGTGGTTGGCTTCCTGGCCATAGTTTACTGACCCTGTAGAACTAGGAATAAGAATATATATCTTGGAGGATTTGTTAAAATTGCCTGTGTCTCTGTATACATTTTCAAAGACAGAATTATGCAATGCAATATACAGACATTTTAGCACAGGACAATTAGAAATTTAAATTGACTTATATATTGCCAAATTAATTTTCCCTGAAATAGGCAATTTTAAGGATTAGTTTCTAATATTTTTGTATCCTTTCTCAGACTGTTTTATATAGAAATATTTTTCCTGTTCATCATTTAGTTGCAAATGTATTCTAAGATTTTTAAAGGTATTTTCAAAAGGCTAATTATGTGTTGAAGCACATCAGAGTTGTGATAAGTGCTTAGGTGGCAAGTGCTTATATATGCTGAAAAGAGAAGTACTAATGGAGCTGGAGTTGAGGGGAATGTTAATGTGGGAGTGAGAAGCTATATTGGGAGAAATTTCTCTTTCAAGTAATTAATATGTGCCAAGAACTACACAAATTAAACTATTAGTTTATGTATATGTAATATACGCCTACACATTAAGTTGGTTGATGGGACACACAGATGTGGGAGCTTGAAATCATAGTTTTTCTGGAAGAGGTCTCTGTCATCATTAATCTATTAATGAATATTTTTTGTGGGAAATCTAACACCACACTGAGAAAGAATGTAGTGGGTGCTTATGGAGGAGTTAGGGAAAATGAATAAAAATATTCCTTGTGGAAAATCCAGTTACTAATCTTTTTATCTAATCACATATCTGCAGAATGATGTAGATGTATATGATGAGCATAACTGATGGTGAACTAAAGATTTCCTGTACCCAAAAGAGTTGTTAAAATACAGAAAAATATATGTTCTCAAAAAGATTAACTTATTATGGTCATAGAGAAGTTATTCATTTTTCAATATTACAAAATAAACTAGTCAAAATATTTTGTTAGGTCTGAAACTTTAGGTATTTATGAAAAGCAAGTATTCATTATCATAAGGTACTCTAGTGTAAGTCTGTATAATGCAGTTTTATCATATAAGCTTCAATGAGATAAGTTTTTCCCAAGTTGATATATTCTTTTAACATTTTTCACTTTCATTTTTATCTGTGGTTATTTTTAGACAGCATTTGCTATGAAGCACCAGATTATTATCAGTCATAATGATTGATCACAGTATAACAAATTCAGGCATTGATCCAGATCAAAAACTCAGGAAGTAGAAAAAAGAATTCATTTGACAATTACATCCACACTGGGACAACACTAAGACTGTAATTGACTAGTTGATACAGCTCTGGCAGGGGGAGGGGGAGGGGGCTGTTCTTAGGTACACTCCATCTCCCTTTCAGCTATTTATCACTCAACCCAAAATGTTCTTTCAATTGGCACATGTTGGAAATACCATTTCTACTTTAATGCTTTTAAGGACTTGACTAATCTTGAAAAAAAATTTCTTCCATTTTTTTCCTAAATATTTTACCTGAGAGAAAGATAGTAGTAATATGGATGCAGTTGGAGTCACCAGAGAGTCAAATATTCATACCAAAATTTCCATGATTGTATAACATATTTGGATCTCTTAATATGTGCATAAAAATTTGTTGAATTTAAAGAAATGTATTATTTTTATACTATATGCTCACTTAATTTTATTTTACAATGCATTCCATTTGGTTCCTTACAAATGGTATTTCTTACAGACAATAATCTTTGTTTAATTAAGTTTTTCACATTTGTTATAAAATGCTTGCATAAGAAAAATATGCACTTCCATCTCTAGAAGTTAGTTCCAGTTCTATTTCAATGACTTTGGCAGGCTTTTAATGAGAATTAATAAATAACAAACAAGGGCACTTTCAGAAAAAAATGAATTTGTGAGGAGTTAACTAGTTTTACAAAGAGCAAAATTATGTTAACTTTTTAACACTGCAGTTAAAATAAGAAGAAAGATTTAAATATCTAATTCAAAAGATCAGAACTGTTATACTAAGAGTTCAATAATGTTGATGACAATGAAAATAAAAAGAATATTTTAAGTATTCAATATTCAGAGCATACAAGATGACTCATTAGGCAGAGAAAGTTATTACTGCCCTTTAAAGAATTAGCTTTCACACAAATGAAAAAGTTGATTAGTGTACCTCAGAGTGGATGGTTTCTAAAATTATAAAATTAATGAATGTATGAAATATTTAATTTCACATATAAATATCTGTGAAGAGAAATTGTTTCATAGAATAAAAGTCATTTATTTTACAAGCAGGATCAATTATTATATCTGAAATCATAATACAGTTTTTGATAATATTTGTTCTTGCCAATTTTAGAGCAAAGATTATAATAATCTTGTGGATTTTCAAAAATTGTATGAAAATTACAATAATAAACAAATTGCTATTAAAATTTTTATACATATTAACTATATGTTAAAATATCTTTGAGGTCCACCTGGTCAGAAAGTATGGGTAAGGTAATCCAAAATTCTACTGTGGAATTACATAATGAGAAAAATAATGAAACATGCTCATTAGATTTAACTACATTAGATGACAGCCAAAAATATATAGAATATATTTTGAAATAAATTCAGTAAACCATATGGATTTTATTCATAATATACTATGGCATACAGTATAAAATGATGCTTACCACATGCAAAGCCTCTAATGTTCTAAATCGTAATGAACACATCTAGGCTTAATACAATATGTCATCATGTGTACTTTCTTATATTTAATGTCAAAGTCCATTAAAGTCTGGCTTTCATGTCATAGCATCTATATCAGTACAAGTTCAATAACTGCAAAGATAATATGGAAGTGTTGGAAATACCATCAGCTATTGAAGTACATATTTATGTTTTGATACGTTGGAGCCACTTCAGTGTGTTCTGTAAAATAGGATTAAAAATTCTTACCTCATAGAAGGGATACAAAGTATCTAAGAAAATGGCTTGAGGAGTCATTTAAATTTATATATATTTATATATATGTTAGATCTATTATCTATCTATGCAATACAGGGTTTACAGTTGTAAGCATACAAAGCACAGTTTATTTTTGTATCACTATGTATAATTGTATTATTTTCCACGTGAATAACTGTAAACCTACTTTTACCCACCCCTATATACAAAGATATCATATATATTTATAAATTATATCTGTTCTTTCTACATGTATAAACACTAAGTATGTAGTATGTTATATAGTGATAGATGGTTTATAATAATAGTAATAGTAGTTATTATAATTTTATAATTATCTTTTACCATTTCAATGTCAAAGTTCTACCTGGCCAAGTGGTCCCTATGTTCACATGAGATCATTTTGAGATAAATGGGTATTTCTTGAGGGTCATTCTCATTAGATCCTAGTTGATTAGGCTGCAAATCCTTCTGCAAACTGATGACTGAATGAACTGTGCACAATCTGATACTATCTTATTACATTATGTAAGGAATGTAACCAATTTCTACCTACTCACTAATCATGAACAGCAATACCATAAAATAATGAAACCCTACAGGTACTATTGATTATGCTTATTTTATCCATTGTGTAAAATAAACAAAACAAAAAACTGAGACCCTTCCTTATTTGCTTAAACAAGTAATAAATCATGAAATAATTCTCTTAATTAGAACAAGTTAGTAATATAAATGATACAAATTTAAAATTCTGGCCAAAAAACTTGCACTAACACTCTATTTGTTCCTCAATGAATAAGCAAAGCATCACTAATATGGGGTGATGAGGAGAATATGATTAGGTGATTATCAAGCAGTGAGACACATTCTCTATGCAAAATGCTAGATATAGAAAACATTCAATGCACTGCGTTAGACTCATAATACTTGTACTTACTGAAAATAAGGAAGAGTAACTTCCTTTCAATCAAAAGTCTAAGTACTAGACTCCACTTGGAAGTTTTCTATGTGTTGTCTTTCTTAATGTATAATTCTAAAAGGACATAGGTTAGTGGAGATGAGGAGTGAGTTTCTAACAGCTCTTCAGGGTAGCATTACTGAACCACTGCTTCCCATACAAAGGAAAATAATATGAAGAGTTATTTTTCAGTTAAATTATTTTTTAAATATAACATAGGAAAAAATAGAGATTTATAAACTGAATATGATTCCCAAAGAAAAAAACAAATCTTAATGTAAATAATAGCACAATATTATAATTGACTTATTGTGATATAATCTTCATCTAATAAAATGTTTAGAATTATCTTTTTAGTAGGAATTTTTGTAGTATAATATTAATATTGGCCAAAGATTATATGCATATATGAGGTTTGTTCAGAAGGTATCCAGCCATGTGATATGAAATAGAGACATTTATTGAAGAAGATACAAGATACAAAAAACATTGTACATAGGACAATGATGCCTCAGTCCCCTTCAAAGTAGGCACCCCTTAAAAGTAGAACTCACACAGTTCTCCCTCCAAATCACCATCAGCCTCCCCATCGTATTTTCCTGAATCTCATCGATGGTCTGAAATCTCTTCTCCTTCAAAGGTGATTTTAGTTTTGGGAAAAGCCAGAAGTCACCGGGCACCAAGTCTGGGCTGTAGGGGGGCTGAGTCACCTGAGTGATTTGATGTTTTGCCAAAAAACTCTGCATGAGATGTGATGCATGAGCAGGTTCATTGTCATAATGAAGCTGCTAATCACCAGTTGCCCATAGCTTCAGCCTCCTCAATCTGCAGATTAATGTTCAAACTTAATGCAAAATTTGATGCAGATTTGTTGCTCTACTCATTCAGCCATTTTGAATGTGATGGCCATACAGTACATATGCTCACTGTATCTACTGTCCTCACTGACTAGTACAGTGAAGTTATCATTGTTCATGAATGCACATCCCAGTCCACTCTCCTTGGCTGCCAGGTTACATCATGTTGAGCAAAAACATTGTTGTTATATTAACAATGACTGGAGTTTTTCCTGACAGACCTCATATATGTATATATACATACATAAAAATATAATACATTTGCAATATTTTAGTCTCAATATGCTCTTGTTTGATGTGGGTATAAATATGGAATTCATTTTTCTTAAAAATATGATGTCTATAATTTTGCCAAAAGTTCAAAACTAATTGCTTCATAAAATTGGAGTAGATTAGATATTCATCTGCTACATAAAAATATTTTTCATAATTTGCCAGAATATGCTAAAGTAAAAAAGTAAGTAAAAAGACTCCAAACACATTAAAGTATATTTTAAATAGGTACTCCAGATAGAGATGTTATCAGAGGTTACTCTATTCTATGGTAAGTATGCTATTAAAAAAATTACTGGTGATTACAATTTGGCTGAGACATTTACAGGCCACATATAGTTTCTGAGAGTGGGTGTACTTGCACTGATTTATGAAAAGAAATTTTCTTATTTTCCTCTGAGTTTTAAGTAAAGAATCAGAATAATGCTTGAAATTTTAAAACTAATGTAAATGAAACAAAGATGGCTATAGTCTATGATGTTTACAGCCAAAATGGAAAATTAACTGACATAGTGGTGAAAATCTGTATTTATTTTCACCTAACATGAGGTTTATCATTGGTAAAATTTAAGAAAGCAAATACCACAAAAATTGACATATGTATTACATATTGAAAATTATGGTCAAGTTATAAGTATTGAGATGATTTTGACATTTTCATGTTTAAGAGTACAAAGAAAATGCCTGTACCATCATTGCTATTTCTTACTCTCGAGGTCCCTTTACCACTCATTTTAACCTTTTGTTTCTTCCTCTGTTTTTGCTTGTATGATCATTGTTCAATGCCATTCTACAAAAGAGGAAAGAAAAGAGGGAGGAGGTGACGAAGAGAAGGGAGATGGTGAGAGAAGTAGAAGAATGGAAAATAGAAAAGTGTCTCTATATTTATTTAATGTCATTCTTATTTAACTGAATAATATTTTTCTTGTATGATTGCTACATTATGAAATATCATTTTTTAAATAAATGCTTTGAAGCAAATATCTTAAGATGGCAATCGTTAACTCTAACAATATCAGAACAGTTTACAGGAAGGCTACACTAAATACCCTCTTCATAAGTACCCTGTAAGAGTGAATTTCCATTTTCAAATGGAGATGCAGAAACAAATCCTTAATGATTCTAAATAATTACTGTGCTTACATTATAATTTTTATTCTTTAAAAAATTTTTATTTATTTTTATTTTGTATTTTTAAAGATTTTATGTATTTATTTTTAGAGATATGAGAAGAGAAGGAGACAGAGAGGGAGAGAAACATCAGTGTGTGGTTGCTTCCAACATGCCCCCTACTGGGGTCCTGGACCATAACCCAGGCATGTGCCCTGACTGGGATTGGAACCAGCAGCCCTTTGGTTTGCAGGCTGGTGCTCAATCCACTGAGCCACACCAGCCAGGGCTAATTTTTTAATTCTTAAGAGGAGAAATCATTGTTTATAGTTTGAAAGTAACGTTGAAACATTATCATAATATAATCAATTTTACTTATTTTTTATTGAATTTTCTGAAGTGACATTGGTTAATAAGATTATATTGATTTCAAGTATAGATTACTATGACTCATGATCTTTATATTGTATTACGTACCTACCACCCAAAGTCAAATAATTTTCTGTCACCATATATTGGCTCTCTTTAACCTTTATCATCCTTCACTCTCCCCCTAGCCCCTCTGGTAACAACAACGCAGTTGTCTGCGTCCATGAGTTTCAGTTTTATATTCAGTTTTATATATGGGTGAGATAATATGGTTCTTTTCTGACTGACTTATTTCACTTAGCATAATATTCTCATGGTCCATGCAGGTTGTTGCAAATGACAGTATTTCATCTTTTCCTATGGCTAAGTAATATTTCATAGTATATATATATATAAGTACCACATCTTCATCCAATCATCTATCAAAGGATGCTTTGGTTGCTTCCATGTCTTGGCCACTGTGAATAGTGCTGTAATGAACATAGAGGTGCATATGTCTTTTCAAATAAATGTTCTCAAGTTTTGGGGGTAGATCCCCAGAAGAGGGATTGCTGGGTCATATGTTAACTCTATTACTAATTTTTGAAGAATCTCCATACTGTTTTTCATAGTGACTATACTAGTTACATTCCCACCAGCAGTGAATGAGAGTTACTTTTTCTCCACAACCTTTCCAACACTTGTTATTACTTGTCTTGTTGATAATACCATTCTAACAGATATGAGGTGGTATCTTGTAGTTTTGATTTGCATTTCCCTAACAACTAGTGATGTTGAGAATCTTTTCATATCTGTTGGCTATTTATATGTATTCTTGGGAGAGGGGTCTGTTCAGGTGTTCTGCCTTTTTTTTAATTGGATCGTTTTTTTTTGTTGTTGTTGGCATTAAGCTGTATGTTCTTTATATACTTGGGATATTAACCTTTTGTTGGAGCTATTGTTTGCAAATACCATCTCCCATTCAGTTGGCTGTCTTTTTATTTTGTTGACATTTACTTTGGCTGTGCACAAGCTTTTAAGTTCCACATAGTTCCATTCATTTATTTTTGCCTTTACATCCCTCACCCTTGGGGTCAAATTCATAAAGTGTCCTCTAAGACCAAGGTCCGTGAGTTTAATACCTATGTTTTCTTTTCTCTAATTTATTGTTTCAGATCATGTATTTAGGACTTTGATCCATTTTGAATTAATAATTATACAGCTCAATAAAATTGGTATAAAAAAAAGTACCTCAACATAGTAAAGGCCATATACAACAAACTCTCAGCTAACATAATACTCATTAAAAAAACCTGAACGCTTTTCCTAAAAAAGTCAGGAACAAGACAAGGATATCTACTCTTACTAATCTTATTCAATATAGTTCATAGTTCCTAGCCAGAACAATCAGGCAAGACAAAGAAATAAAAGGCACTGAAACTGTGAATATGAAAGAATCACTTTCTGCAGATGACATGATGCTATATAGAAAACTCTAAAGACTCCACAAAAACTATTCAAAACAATAAACAAATGCAATAAAGTTGCAGGATACAAAATCAATGTACAAAAATCTCCTGTATTTCTATACACAGACACTGAAATTTCAGAAAAAGATATGGAAACAAAAAACAATTCCTTTTGCAATTGCACCAAAAGAAGTAAAACCCCAATACCTAGGAATGAAGTTAACAAAGGATGTGAAGGATTTCTTTACTTAAAACTACAAAACATTATTTAAAAGAGATTGAAAAAGACACAATAAAATGAAAAGACATTTCATATTCAAAAATTGGAAGAATCAACATAGTTAAAATGTTCCTATTACTCAAATATTTAATGAAATCCCCATCATAATCTCAATGTGATTTTTTTAAAGAAATAGAATTGTATACAACCAAAAAAGACCCTGAATAACCAAAGCAATCCTGAGAAACAAGAACTAAGCTGGAAGTATCACACAACCTAAATTCAAATTATACTACAGGGTGATGATATTCAAAACAGCATGCTATTGGCAGAAAAACAGACTCATAGACCAATGGAAATGAATTGAGAGCCCAAAATAGAACCACATATATATGGGCAAATAAGTTTTGACAAAGAATCTAAAAACACATAATGGAGAAAAAAGAAAAAACTTCTTCAATAAATAGTGCTGGGAAAATTGGAAAGCCACATGCAAAAAATGAAATTAGAGTTCAGTTTGTCCCCATGTATAATTTTTTATTTTAATACATGCTCAAGAAAATGTGTCCCCACCCGCACCTACATGTAACTTTCATTATATTGTCTAATGAGATGAGAGTAGGGTTTCCTCAACTGCTAACATTTCACTTAACTTTCTTTTTTTTTTAAATTTTTGTACTTTTTTTTCTATTCTCTCTTTTTAATGGTTGTTCAAGTATAGTTGTTTCCACTTCCACCCCCCACTCCCTCCCACCCCAGCTCAAAACTTTCTAATGATTGGGCAAAATGTTATTTTCTACTTACTTTAAACTTTTTAATGATTAGCCCTCCACCCAAAGCTTAGCAAAGCAGCTGCTTTCCCCCTGAGACCGAGGCTTATTCCGAGTTTAAAATGTTCACGTTATTGAGCCATATGTGCAAGCATCAAATTATCTCCAGTTTCCAAGATGAAAAATCTTAGAAGCTCTCACTCACCAGATAAACTCAATAGGAAAAGGCTTATAACACCAGAGGGAAGGAAAAGGAACCTAACCACTTCTTTTTTTCTGCTTTGTCACCTCCCAAGTGGCCTACAGTACTAAGGAAACTTTTAATAACCTATGCTTTTTTGAGTTTGATTGTAGTCATTGGTCTAGACAGTTTTAAGTTAACAAAATTAGATTATTGAGCAAGATGAAAAGCATGGTTAAAAAAGACCACATGATAACAAAATGACATATATAATATTATAAAAACAAGTAATGGTTTTAAATAAGCTCAATATCTCTTTTTTTCACATTTTTATTGTTGTTCAAATATAGTTGTCTCCAGTTTTCTCCCACTCAAGCCATCCCCACCTCCCAGCCTCAATCCTACTCCCCTTTGGTTTGTCCATGTGTTAAGCTCAATATTCTTACTTGTGATAATTTTGTGTAAATCATATGATAGTTTTTCAAATATTTAAAGATTACTGTGATTTTCACAAAATTCTTCTCATTACCAGGGAAAAGGTACCCATTCTGTGTCAAAGTTATATTACATTTGTGGTATCTTCAATTTTTTTTAATTATAAAACTTTAGATTTTATTTTGTGGCATATGTACTTATGAATTGTAATGCATGTATAGATGCATTACATTTATGTAACCAACTAGCAAAGTAAGTATATAAAACTGTTCCCCTCGAAACTTCCCTCACGTTAACTTTTTAAAATCACATCCCCCCCATAGCAAAACCCAAGCAAAGACTGAGAGCTGTATCATTTAGAGCAGGGGTCCTCAACCTCTTTCCTCCCAGCCCCTGGACTCTGCTCACCTTACTGAGTGAGCTCCACCTCCTGTCTCCCTCACCACCCCAGTCTGTGGAAAAATTGTCTTCCACACAACTGATTCCTGATGCCAAAAAGCTTCAGGACCTCTGTTTTAGAGGATGTCCTAAAATATATTGTATAAGAGTCAGTATCATGCCTTGAAGTTAAATTCAAGTAATTGTATGTATCTTTTTTGCTGAATAGTACATGCAAGACAATGTTTATCTGTCATTTGTGGAAGAGCCTTTGAGCTTCTGGGTTTGGGTGACTGTAGGTAGAGTCTCTACAATAATTCAGGGACAGGTTTTTGTATGAACACACAGTTTTATTTTTTTAGGGCAAATAACAGGAGTGGTATTATATGTTACATGGTTAAGAAAACAATACTGAATAATCACAAGAGCAAAATCGAAATAACAGAGAAAGAGTCAGAAAAACAAATGAGAAAAAATGGGAATAAAATTTCTTACATCAGATGTTTCTAGGAAAGAATTAAATAAAAACCATCTGTATGCCATAGCACCTGACACATGGACACACTTTGTAAAATGTTAGTGTCTACTAGCACCTGACAAGTGCAAGGTATCAGTGTCAGTGACAGCTATTAAAATCAATTCTCTCAATTCTCAGCAGTTTAAAAAAATTAAAAAAACTAAATACCTCTAAAGAAATTTAAGAAATATTACTGTGATCTATTCAGTATGCATTATGCATATTTTTAGCTTTATTTGCATTCAGACAAAGAAGGTGCTGGTGGTCCATCATTCTTAGATTCTCTAGGACAGTTTAGATACAAAATATTAGAGACTTTATATTCTATAAATTTGATATTTACCAAGGTAAATGATGGCAAATAATCAAATATTGACTATCATTGTTTTGGAAAACAATACAGTCATTGTCTTATAGATAAACTTTATTATTAAATTTCATTTTTTCCAACTATAGTTTAGTGTTCTAACAGCCTTACATATATTTCATATCCTTTACTCTGTTACAATGAAATGTACTAAGCTATTGTTCTACTGCATTTTCTAATGATGTAGCAGCATATAAGATGTGTCTAAAAAAACATTGTTAGTGTGTGCTCATTTTGTAAATGGAGAGCCTTTCATTGTAATGATGCTTTGTAAATAAATTTTACTAGTATTTTGAATGGTTGTGAGAAACTTGGCCGTGGTGCTGTTGAGGTCAACTATACCTCTGAATGAATGGTCGGGTTGGAAACAGAAGCCAAACCCAGCTCCCTATGCATCAGCATCTTTTGAGAAGGCTTTATCACCATTAACATTTGCATGATAAATTTATGGACTCTGGCTCTACCAGCTTGATTGAACACATTGCGTTTTGCTAAGAACAGCATGTCAGCTAGCACAGTCAGCATCCATATACATCTGGGAAAACTGCAACTGTTAGAATTATGCCTTGGGACTGAAGACAGGAAAAGCTTTGTCAGCTGTCAGTTAGACATTTCTCATACTATTTTTTTTACAGGTGATAAATGAAAAGTGTTGCTAATATTCAACACTATTTCATATATTACTTTTTGGATTTGCAAGGCTCCAAAAGAAAAAGAAATGTCAAAACAAAGCACAGAAAAATAGTTGCTTTTCTCCTAATAATTGAGGACACCAGAGACATATATATATGAAAATAAAAATTGACACTGAGAAAGCAGCTGCAGCTTGGGTGGCAGAGAGCAATGCCATATGGAAATGGTTCGATTTAGAAAAGATCATTAGCTCCTCTACCACCTGCATAAAATAAGCAGGATATTCCCTAAAAATAAGTCTTTTACGATATCTAAAATAATTTCATGATTTTAACCCAGTTCTGAAGAGTTCAGGGGTTTGTTCACATGTAATTCTGCTTGAGTGGTAATTTTACTCTATTATCCATGTAATATAAACAATTTTTTTGCCAAAATGATTAAAAATATTCCCTTAACCTTTCAATTTAATTTTCAATGGTATAAACTGCATTAAAGCTAGTTTTTTTGAAATCTGAAACCAGTGATCACAATGAAGAAAATGAAAATATACACTTTGTTAAAACAAATAAAATATAAAATGAAAATTGGGCAGATATCTCCTTTGTCTGTTTCTGAAAGGAGTTAGTCATCTTGATAGTGATACACAGGAATATGGTCTTAATGAAGAATTTGGTGATTTTGAATAGCTATTTAGCAGCCTCATGTGGCCATCATGACACTGATAATTTTGTTCCTGGACATTTCAATGCAACCTACAAAGTCAATCAATCATTAGACTGAAAGTCCTTAGTACCAGTGACTAGTACTGCCTTAGAAATGAAATGGAACATAAGGATGGGGCAGGGCTCAGGAATATATAGAGACTAAGAAAATTGAATTTTAAGTTTCAGGTGAGGTTCCAGGTTGTGGTTGGGTCAGAAATGCCTAGTGTGTGCTTGGTTGTTAAATAAAACCTTTTTATCAATGGCATTGCTTTTTTAATACAGGCATCACAGACTGTTTTGTTCTCTATAACTTCTTATATTGTGGAACGACTATACAACTGATAAGTGTATATGTTTCCCCAGTGTGCTCATGATGCTTTTGAAAAGTATGCATTCACTAATCATTAGACCAACTTGCTTATATTTGTATTCTCTTGGAACAAAATTTAAAGCCATCGGAATATCCCCCACTGAAGATTCATAAAAGATAACAGTTGTAAACATAGAAGGAAGGCACTATGCCAAGTCATCAGTCAACGTTGCAGATATCTCAGTCAAAATCGTGATCAGAAAAGGAAAAAGAAAATTGCTAGAAAGCCAAGTCAGTGACTACATTAACAGTGTCAAATCAAGAATCAATACTTGGAGGAAGAATTCAAAATTGACATAGTAGTGAAGGCAAGGCAGAAAGAAAAGAAAGGCCCTTGGCCCAGGTATCCAGATGGCAAACTGCATGAGAATAGGGTAGAGATCCTTTAGGTTGGATCCAGGGAGCCTGGGACACTTACTCCCCAGGGAGCATGCATCTCTTACAGACAGAAGGTTTCATCTTACTATGCATTACAACCAATAAACTTCCCTGGATTGGAGACTTGTGTGTCATCTACAACTGATTAGGGACAGTATATTTGTACAATGTTAGAGATCCTTTTCCACAGTTTTCATAAAGTCCTAGTAATCACAGTGTACTTGCAAACTCTTAAAGTGACTGTGAGGCATTATGAATGAAATGTTTACTTAGGAAAGGAAATAAATATTTTCTTTTATTCCACCTCCCTCTCTTTCCTCCTCTTCACTTTATCTACCTTTCTCTCTTGAATCATAATTCAAATGCAACCTTCTTTTAAAATACGTGATCTCTCAGACTCTTCACTTTTGAAGTGATCTCTAGTGCATCCTATTCCCATTGTGGAAGAAATAGCCCTGCTTTTAAAGTCTTGCAGGAACAGGATGCAAAGAGGAAAGAAGCATTCTCTTTTTTGGGTAGAGAAGGTCTTGAAAACTCACATAAACTCAAGTCAAGCACACTGGGGTAGTAAATTATGCAATAGTTTTAAGGAAAATACCTCCTTTGTGATAAGAACATTTACTTGGAATACCACTTGAGATATATAGCTAATCCAGAAAATAGCAATTGTCACATATTTTTCTACACAGTATAATAATGTACTTATTCTCATTTGATACATGTTCACTACTGAGTTATATGGAGTTTAATTGCACAAAATTATAGTGGCACTACATGGTATAGCTAGGATTTAGATTCAGGTATTGAGTTTCTAAATTTATTCCCTTAACTTGTGATCTGCTGCCCAACTTTCTTTTAATAGTTTTTGGGTGTTTCACATTGTTCCCAATATTTTTACATGTATTAACAAAATATTTACAGAACCCTAAGAAATGGGTAATGTTATTACCATTGAACAAAGTATACTAAGACATACATCTAGTATGTAATAGGTAAGGGATATAAGCCAAGAGAGTTTGGCTTCAGAGCCTTTAGGAGACACAGTGGAAATTAGCTATTAAACAAATGAGAACACATCTACTAAGTACTTGGCATGAAAAATTGAAAAAAGTCATAGTTCCTCTCTTTGAGGAGCTCAAAGCCTAGTAAAAACAATAACTATATAGAACATTTGAAAAACAGGGTTAGGAAAAATCAGTCTTGAAATTTATATACATACTCTAGGATGACCTTTGTTCACAATGGTAGAATTTAAAGTTAGGAAAATATCTTAGACAACATGTATTCTTTTAGCATTTTGAAGTACAGTAGTAGGTACCAAATATCTTTAATTCTACTACAAATTTTTTTGCTTTAGTAGGAAACTTCTATGTACAAGGGACTATTGATGTAAGTTCTTTGAGAGTAGAAAACTGAATTATTTCTCTTATTTAAAAAGAGAGATGAAGATAAAGTGAATTTTAAAATGAATAATTCTAAAATGTTACTTTATACTTATCCTCCATCTTTCCATTTAAAAGTTTATATCTTAATGTCTTTATGAAAGACACAAATACCTTTCACATTTTCACATTATTAAAATAATGGTTTAGTGTCACCAAGGCCCATTGTTGGTTGCCTGAGGCTATTAATCCTATAACAGGATATTTCCCTTGTTAAATGTTATTTTTACTTAAAAATTCTTCATTTAAAAATATGTCATTTTGGTTTAAAAAACTAATCTTAGTTAAATTTACTGAGACACTAGGTAATAAAACCATAAGGTTTCAAGCATACAACTCAATAAAACATTACCTGCACACAGCATCATGCACTTATGGCCCCAAGTAAAGCCTCTTTCTACCACCAAAGGTTCCAAGGCATGTACACAGAGAGGACATATGACTTTCCTTTTAAGACTAGCTAGAATTTGGCCATTATAGCACAATGACAGCATGGCAACCTTTGATGCATTTAGTGATCAGGCAGATGATGAAGGAACCAAGTGAATAACATTTGGTAGTAGAAGGCATATGACAGCAAACAAATAATGTGGTCTATGAAGATTTTAATGAAAAAGTTTAAAATTGTGTACCATTCCTATATACTTTATTTGCTATATCTGTATTTTTCCAAAGAGCTTTTCAATCACAACTCTTTATGTGGAGCACGAAACTTGAGAACTTTCTGAATTGAGAAGGAACTTAAGTCTTACTTTTACATATTAGTTTTTAGGCATTGTGAAATAGTCTATTCAACTTCTTTGTTCTAGACCTATAGTACTGGAAAAGAGGGAAGAAGGAGAGAGGGAGGGAAAGAGAGAGAACAATAAAGAAGAAAAACCCAGAGAAAGTATGTCTCCCCAAGCTAGCATTAGACAGTATTACATATATGTCTTCCACTATGGATTTTATCCTGTTACTCTTCAAGGTTATAGATTAATGATAGGCATAGTTTTTCACCCTCCTCACATCAATAAATTTGATCCACTGTTAAATGATGACATTCTCTGTGATTATTTTGATCAACAGTATAAGGTAGAAGTTATGTCAGTTTCTGATTCCAGGCCTTAACACTGTCTACATATTTCATTTTGTTTCTTGGACCCTTGCTTTTGGGACTATGTCACTATTCCAGGATAGTGTGGGTGAGTAATGGAATACAAGCAGTTCTGTAAAGGGTCCCATTTGGAGAGGAGCTGAGATTCCCAAAAGACAATCACGAGTGAGATACCAGCTGACAACCACCATTAACTATGTATGTGAGGCATCTTGGAAGTCAAACCTCCACCCCAGTTGAGCCTCCCCAGTTGACCTGCTTGACATATAGATAAGCCTTCACACTGGACAAATATGTTTTTATGAATAAGATAAATTATTTTTATTTCAAGCTACATTTTAACAGGGAAGTTTATAATGCTTCTATTAAAATGGGAGCATGCATCTAACATAGTAGAGAAAGCTCTCATACTTATTTTTATTTTGTTTTCCTTCAACTTTATTCTAGAGGGAAAGGAAAGGGAGAAATAAAGAGAAAAAGAAGAGATTCTGTACAAAAGATGATGCCTCAAAAGAAGAAATTTTCATCTTTTTGTGTCTATCACAAAAAGTCCACTGCTTGCCCCAACTTATTTGGTATTCCTAAGAATTTCCTTGGGTGCTTGAGAATGTTCTTCATGAACATTGATGCTCTTTTGACACTTAGGTCAGAAAGTGATACCATTGGACTCTCCCTATAGAGTAAAGTGTGCTGAACTATAATGTCTTCTATCTCCTTTTCTTCTTCCCCCCTCCTTCTGGTCTTTCTCTACTTCCTTTTTTGCTCCCCCCTTCTAAATTTAAATTGGCTATTTGACTTTTTTTGATGCAAATGAGTCCATAAATTTGCCCCACACTATTTATTAGTTTCTTTACATATGTAGCACGTGAGAAGCTTTTGGATTTTGGAATTACTCTAATCTAGGTTTGATATTGTCTTGCACTATGTATTATCTTTGTTGCATTTGTCACTTAAAATTTCTACGATTCAGTTTTTTAGGTATGTTAAAAATTCCATCTGAAGTCTGCTGATTAGATAAATAGAGATAATTTTTCTATAACAGAACTTTTCTTGCAAAATTGGGGTAAAAAATAAATAAGAGAAGCTATCTAAAGCTCCCAATAAACATTAAGCAATGGATAAATGATAGCTTTTGTTACTTTTATTGTTTTTGTTAATAACAGTTTTTTTCTCTGTGTGATCAGGGTTAAAATGAGACCACAAGGTGACTTCCTTTAAATGATTTATGTTAGTTATTACTTACAAATGACTGGAAATATAAATTATTGAATCTGACAATAAATAATAGAATTTATACATAGCAGAATGAAAAATTCATTTGGATTCTGCTGTTCAGAAGACTGAATAGCAAACATGAAATATTCATAAACCTTAATTTTAAAAAGATGTTCTACAAGGCAAATTTGAGGGTTTCTTGAAAGGACATGTTTATGGTAAACAAAGCTATCATATGCTCTTATGACTATCGAATGCAATGGTAAGAGATCCAACTCTAAATCCACACTTTAGAGTCAGCTTCCTGAGACCATTCCAGACATAACTGTGTTTAATGGGTTTCCTGGAACAGACTATAAAATAGGGGCTGGAGTCAGAACTTTTGTTCTGTAGGACTCTTGGGGTATATATCCTCAAGAATGTAAGAAATTCCTGAATAGGCAGAGGAAAAAAGCTGACCAACAATACAATGACAATACAGGACTACACTGATTCTAACAGGAGCTCAGGGATTGGAATGGCCTTCAACACTGTCCCAAAGTGAGTAATTGGAGTTAGGCTTTTGTATCCCCCACCCACCCTCCATTTGATAGCAACTGGCCTCAGGCTATGTTTCTAGTAAGGGCATCATCTGGTACTATGCATCAGCTCCCTGTGCCTAAGGGCAATTCCCAGTGGAACTGTACATGGTCTCAGCCCAGCTATTTTCCAACTCAGCCCTTGAAGAGAGAATCTGGACAGTTTCACTCTATGTTCTACAATACCTGAATCCAAAATAATTTAAGATATTTATTAGGATTAGTCATTTTTTTCCAGAACATATTTGTAAGAGTATAAAACAAATGTCTTTGATAAAGCCTAGCAGGAAAATACCTAAAATCAAAATGAGAAATAAAATGTGTTTCTTGTACAATAACAACTACATATATTTGAAATAGCCAGCAATGTAATACGAATCTCAAAAATACTTTTTTTTTTTTTTCACAAATGAGGGTCCCAATGATCTACTACACTGTAATTAACACTGAAATTCTGGGAACTACTTTATCATTTCCAGGCACTATAGTTCCAAAGCTGGGAAGTGAACACTGTACATGAGATGATTGATTTCCCATGGATTACAACAGGCTGAAGTTCCCTTCATTATGTAAATTAATAAATTTCAAACTATGCAAAATGTATTAGTCATTGATGATTAATTCATCCTAGTACTGAGAGTTGGTCTACTTAAGCCACAAAGATTTTTTTAACCTTTTCAATTTATAATGATTTTATGTATATATATTTTTCCTTCAGAGTTATAATTCTAGATTGTCGAAAATTAAAAGGAAAATCTAAAATTATCATATTAATTAAGTTGAGATGTATATATTTGATGTCTGAAATAAACAGCAGGGCCTTAATGGAGGTGACTTTGCTGTATCTGCTTGGGAACGGCGTAATGACAATCATTAAAAAATACTGTTATATAAAAAGAAAACTTAGTTATTTCTTTGTATTTTGAAATTTTAAAAAAGTAATAGAAGATTCTTCTGTGTAAAAATTGCTTCTGAAACATTTTCAATCGATCTCTTTAATGGTAGATGGAATAAAACACTTCAGCAACATCAGCATATAATAATCTACAGTGGACAATGGCCAGGTGTTACTTTGAAATACCCTTCTTTCACAGTATACCTGGGGGCTTTACAGTCTCCTCCAAAATAAGTTTAATGGAAAGTAAATCCCACCACAACTGTTTTCAAACTGTCTAGTAAAATGGCCCTGCCAGAAGATGATCTGTGGTGTTAACTCCTGTCAAAATGACAGTTCCCCAAATTGAGAAGTCAAATCCAAGGAAAAACAATAGAAAATACAGTTGGAGGTTAATAAAAAAAGAAATATTGTGTTAAATTGTACCTGCCTACTAAATAACACTTTAACTATTTTATAGAACAAATCCATTCACTAGGATAGTTGCAATTAATGATATTTAGCACAGTACAATGCCATCCTTCCCTAAACTGGTTTCAATAAACTGAAGTTATTTCTGTATGTTATTAACATGAGTATCATGAATACAATCATCCTTTGTGTTTATGGTGCATTGGAACAAAACCTTTTTGAACAGGATATACCAATATGTATATCTGGATATAAATCTATAACTGTAGCTTTATCAATATCTAAATATTAGTAATCTTTTGAGACAGTGATACTGATAACAACACCTCAAGTAGAACTAAGGTGCTGGTATTTAAGTTTTTTAAGGATAGAAAACATAACTACATTATATTTAGCTGAGAACATATGACTACATAAGATTGCTTGAATTAGATTATAAAAGTAGCTTTACTCATCAGCTTCCTGGGCTGTTATTTTATTCACTCTGCGCACCCCTAACTGCCACCTATCAGAGAGATCTTAAGAACCTAGTTTAGGAAAATTAAATAGAAGACTGAAGCCATTATTTAACTCATCCAATCAAAAACTAAACATCATTGTCTCAATCTCTTTGTATTTCAAGTATAATATGATCAATAACTCCCATGATTATTGTCATTATTACTGCTATTATACTTTCCTCTGTATTTAATATTCTTTTCTGAGCATATAAATGTATTGTAGAATCCTGATATATTTTACATGTGTAAATTCTGGATATCACTAACCTAAGGTCACCTAAACTACATTACTGAATAGAAAAACTAATGGGATTATAATGTTAAATCAAAGTTTTGGTTTTAGATTATGAGGAAATAGCTTGTAAATTTTAAAAAACTGCAAAATTATTATTTCCTTATATAATTATAAAATACATTTACTTATATATAAAAATATATAGTTTATTAGTCTAGCATAATGAACAAGTTCTAAATACTTTGAAACATAAATAGCAGTTCCCATCTATCACAACATATATTTTTTACTATTTCTATGTATTATTTTTACTATTGAAAAATATCATTGATATGTCTTCCTATATTTTATTTCATTGCAACATTTGAACATTCTTGTCATTTAAATTAATGTAAATATGATATAATAAATAATAAAAGGGAAGGCTTTCTTCTGTTCCTATGATTTCCATAACTGAATAACTGTGAGGACAGTATTGTCCTCACAAGCATAGACATTAAAAATCGACTTCACTTTATTTGATAGATGAGGACTCTTCTCCATGACTAGTGTCTTTCCTAATGGACTTTCTATTTATTGGTTTTGCTCCTTACTTTTCTTAGTGTAGAAGAGGACCACAGCAGTTGCTGTGTCATGCCCAGGTGTCAAAGAGATCCATCCTGAATCCTCTCCTGAAGTCTACAGCCCATTCACATAGTTAGAGGACAAAGCCAGTCTCCACTTGAATTCATATTCAGCACTATGGGAGTCAGGGACCATTGAGTTAAAAAATCTCTTATATTGCCCTGGCTGGTCTAGCTCAGTGGATTGAGCGAGGGCCTGCGAACCAAAGGATTGAGGTTCGATTCCCACTCAGTGCACATGCCTGGGTTGCAGGCCAGTTCCCAGCAGGGGACACAAGACAAGCAACCACACATTGATATTTCTCTCCCTCTCTCCTTCCTTTCACCTCTAAAGATAAATAAAATTTAAAAAATCTCTTATATTTACATAAAATGTTTGCAGTCACTCTCTCATCCCTGGTCATATCAGGAGAGGTATACTTTCCTTTCCATTTCTTCAAGTTAGCTGCAAAGCCTTGGATCTTCTCAAAGCAGAGACAAGAAAACAATCAGGACCTATGTAAGCAGTGGCTTCTGTGGAGGCAGCACGGGACCTTGAAGTGGAGCAGGCCCCTGTTTGTATCCTGCCTTCACAGCCTGTGATGTGTTAGGAGCCAAGCGACTACTAGAATTTCTATGCTGGTAAAACAAGTTAATAGTAATGTGAGTTCATGTAAATATGATTAACTGAAGAGTACTTGGACTCAATATTACTAACCGTAATCATGATCTCTCTCTCTCCCCTACTTCCAATAATGAATCATCATTTACATTTATTATTCCAAATGTTTATCTTACTTTTCTGAAACAACAAAATTAAGTTCCACTTTTCTTTATATAGAGAGGGAATGAACAGGGAATAAACAGCATACTGTAGATATCGATGTATGTTTTGTTTCCCTTCCCTCAAAACTTATGCTGATACTAAAAAAAAGACAATTTGAAATTAACTTATAGATCAGTTCTCTGTATAAAGAGAGGGGTTGACAGTGCAGCATTTATTTAAAAGGAGTAACCTATCATTCACTGCTGATCCATATGGGTATTGAAAACTACCATTCCCTAGCCTTTTCCTATTATTCCATAGTAGATCATAATTTCCAAGAGACTGATTTTTTTTTGTTAAATATGTATTGCCAGGAAAGAGAATTGTTAAGAAACTATATCTTACTTTATCTTACAGTGCTTAACAAAGCACTTAGCAAATGGTAAATAAGCAGTATCAGTTGGCTGTTATTACTAGGATATTCAATTTGCCTCAATTTCTCCATCTATGAAAAAGGAATAATAATATCCACTTCACAGAAGTACTGAGTCAATATAGGTAAAGTTCTAATGTTAAAACTGTGACTAGCACTATAATGCACTATATGAGTGTTAGATGTTTTCATTGTATCATTTCTTTATCTCATTAATAGCATCTCATTGATTACTCTCCAAAACTGTATTTATCAAAATTTCTTTTATATCAATACCTGATTCTCCTCCTGTGTTGCAAGTAAATTAGGTTTGCAAGAACAGGTAGCAGTCTTAATCTGACTCACAGACTCTAGCCTGCGCACTCCCTGACCTAGTTTAGTTTCTCTTTTTTTTAAAATTTTATTTTAATCATTGTTCAAGTATAGTTTTCTGTCCTTTACTCCCATTCCAGTCCACCCACCCATCCCTCCCCTCCTCCCTCCCATTTCCAACCCCCCTAGTTTTTGTCCATGCGTCCTTTATATTTGTTCCTGTAAACCCTTCCCATTCTCCCCTGAAATTCCCTCCCCTCTTCCCTCTGGTCACTGTCAGCCTGTCCTCTATTTCACTGTCTTTGGCTATATTTTACTTGTTTCTTTGTTTTGTTGTTTAGGTTCCTGTTGAAGGTGAGATCATATGATATTTGTCTTTTACTGCCTGGCTTATTTCACTTAGCATAATGCTTTCCAGCTCCATCCATGCTGTTGCAAAGGGTAGGAGCTCCTTCTTTCTTTCTGCTTCATAGAATTCCATTGTGTAAATGCTCAATATCGCTAGCTATCAGAGAGATGCAAATTAAAACCACAATGAGATACCACTTCAAACCAGTCAGAATGGCCATCATAAACAAAGCAACAAACAAGTGTTGGAGAGGTTGTGGAGAAAAGGGGACCCTAGTG
>CM052538.1:32425935-32487946 GCA_028533065.1 Trachops cirrhosus
TTAACCCAGCAATTCCACTGCTGGGATTATATCCTAAGAACCCTGAAACACCAATCCAAAAGAACTTATGCACCCCAATGTTCATAGCAGCACAATTTATAATAGCTAAGTGCTAGAAGCAACCTAGATACCCATCAGTAAATGAATGGACCAGTTTAGTTTCTTTAGCCAGCAACCGAAGCCATTTTAAGATGCCCCTATCTACTGTGTTAATATATTTTAAACCAGAAATCAGAAAATTATCTACACCTTTCCCTGGTTCCTGTCAACAATAAGTCAGTAAGGGACAGAAATTGTCTTTCTTGCAAATGTTTTCCTAACATATTCATTCTTCCCAACCTTATCTCTAACTTATTATTCCACATCGCCATCATCTCATGTTTTGAGCTCTAAAATAGCTTTTTATATATTTTTCTGTGTCCAGGATTATTCTTTCCAATTATATTTTTCATACTAAAGGTCCTATGAAATTTCTATAACATAAAGTGACATTCAAGCTCATAAGTAGGTGACCTATTAACATTTGACTTGGTATATCTTCTGTCATAAAATACACATCATTTGATTTCTATTTTAAATCATTGTCTTTATTGCTAAAATGTCATTTCTGAGAGGCAGAGCAAATTTCTTATTCATAGCTTTGTTCAATAGTCTATATATGTGCCTGATATAAAGTGGATACTCAGTATTATTTATGAAAAGAATGAATGATTCATCACAGAAAATAAAGATAAAAATAATGCATTTAGTCCTGAATAAAAAGAGGCTTTAAAAATATAGCTTCTACATTCTTAAAACAATTAAAATCTGTATATACATATTTATTATTTTATGGTAATCACTTTGGCTTCTATTGGCCCAAAATTACTAAAATGTTGTTGAAATAATTACATAAAAGTGATTTTTTTCTGAACAATATTTACTTCAAATATTTAATTTTCCAAGAGTCTTTCTGTTTTTTGACATTCAAAATTGACTTATGATTTAATGTCCAGTTTAAGTTCAAATTATTATCTTTCTAATCAAGTCCCTGTAGGTTTGTTCTGTTATTAACAGAACTTATTTTCTGTAGCATACATTTGTATACTTCACATACAACTATAACTTGATACAGTTTCTTCTTGTGGGCTTTTATTTCTCTTATGGCTAGGCATAATAAGTGTTTCCAGAAAATAAGGGATATCTTTTACACTTGTATGTGAAATCACTAATTTCAGAACAGAGCAATATACATAGAAGATATTCACTAAATTCCTACTGGATAAATTGCAAAGGAAACAAAAAAATGAGGATTATAAAATTACATCTGGAAGGAACATTATGCCCAGAAAATTATCTAATGACTGCACAGCATTTTTGCTAGCACTGTGATGAAGGAAACTAGTGTATTTCAAAAACATCAAACACAGCAGATGGTTAGTTTACACTTCACATCACTTATCTGGTATCTTGGTATAGATAAATTATTCACAATAAATTAATAGCACTTTTCATTTTTTATTTGATCTTTAAATTGAGTTAATGATATGAATTACATAAAGATATATAGGCATCTGTCTTCCATGTTATTAAAATGTTTTTAAATATTTAGCTGTATTAAAAGTACAATGGTATAACAGAATAGGAAAAACAATATAAAAATACAATTGACCACAGTTAAATATAAACTAAAAGTAAAATACAACTTTAAAATCCTCCTTAAAATTAGGTACTCTAAAATCATCAAAACTGACTCCAGAAGAAATCAATATTAGAACACTAATGTTACAAATGAGCAAGTTAAAATGAGAAGTTTATTAAAGAACTACCGCTATTATATATCTGGGCCCAGAATTTATATTTCAGAAAGTAAGAGAGAGAACACATAATCCCCTTGTTATAAAATGTGGTAAAAAGCAAATAAAAACAAACAAAGAAGAAACTAGAAGTGATTTTATAATGCCAGCATCAATATTAAAAATGCATGTGTCTGAGTATGCTTATGTACTCATACAATGGCATACACACAATGAAATATCACCTCACCCCTGTTAGAATGCTTTTATGAAAAAGTCAACAAATAACAAGTGGTAACAAGGATGCAGAGAAAATAGAAATCTTAGTAAGCAGAGGGGAGGTGGAAGGGGCTAATGGAGGGAAAGGGGAGAAGGGTTATCAGGAACAACTATAAAGGACACATGGACAAAACCAAGGAGTGGTGGAATCAGGGGAGGAAGGTGGGGATGACTGGGGTAGGGGGGAGTGGTGGAGGAAACGCAGACAACTGTACTCGAACAACAATAAACTTTAAAAAAGTAATAAAAAAAGAAAATTGAAATCTTAGCACCGTTTGTCAGATTGTAAATTGGTGCAGTCATTATGGAAAATCGTCTGAAGTTCCTTGAAAATTTAAGAATAGAACTACCATACAATGACCAATTCTACTTTTATGTATTTATGCAAGGAAAAAAAAAGTAATTTGAAAAGATACATGCACTCCTCTGTTCACTGCAGCATTATTTACAATAGCCAAGATATGGAAGCACACAGTGTTACATACATACATACACACATGCAATGAAATATTACTCAGAAAAAAAGGAATAATATTTTGTCATTTATGACAACATGGATGGATGTAGAGGATATTACATAAAATAAATATCAGTGCTTTGCAGATATAAGAAAAACGGCATACAAAATTAAAGAAAAATGTGACTGTATTTTTCATTTTCGAATGTTCTTAAAAAATTTCTGTTTTCTATATTAGCTAATCAAATGTGTCAATATTGGCACAATTTTACTTTATTTTGTGTTGCAATTAACATCCATGAGTTAACATTGTTAGTCCATGCAATGATTTTACTTTACTTTGGCCCAAGATAAATTCTCCAAGTACAAATGTGAAAACAAAACAATACACACACACACACACACCCTATTGATTTGGACTGATTAGGTAATGATAAAGATAAGGATTTTAATTCCTCAGGGAGAATTACCTCCTGATGTGATGGATAGCTGTACAGTATTATTGTCTCTAAAAACACACAGATAAGGATTAAAGAGGATGGAAAACCCCAAGATTTGTTTTTTTCCCATTGCTAAGAATATTGCATTTCCAGTTTTATTGGATAAATAAATTCTAGCAATTCATATGTAATATATCAGGAAGATTTACCATGTAAAGACTAAATCAGAATGAAAAGACACAGTACATTGAACAAGCAGTGACTTGTTCAAAATACAAGTTCTTTGGAATAATGTTGCTGAAATACCAGAGATCTGTTAAGTTAACCTTAAGAAACAACAAGTAGAAAGCTAGAAATAACAACATAAACTTCCATAAAGTAAAACCAGTATTCACAAATCATGTAAATAAACAATTCCATATTATAATGATACAGTTTATAGTAACAGCCAATATTAAAATCAGCCTTGGCTTTCCCTGCTTTTATTCATATTATTTGACTACTGTTATAAGTCTTCATGTTCAGTTATAAGGTCTTTTGTTAAGGGTCTTGTTCATAATGAAATTTATGAACAAATTTATATATATATAAATTCTCCCCAAACCAAAATTTCTCTATTTTAATATCACCATCCAGGTGTTTAAGCTACTGGGTTTTTTTCCTACCAGTCCTTTTATGAGATAGTAAATTACTCAGTTTTTTCAGCACCTTTCTGAGGTTATCATCATTTTATACCCATTAGACTGATGGGTCAACTGAGGCACAGAAATGTCAAGTGGTAGGCACAGATTCAGGCATCCTACCTACTGACTTAGGGATGAAGCTTGGAACTCCATCCCTGGTTGTCATTCGCTCTAATCCTCTTAGTAGAGAAGCCAAATTAAATAAGTTTTTATGAAGACATGAAACAACAGTTTTGTTACTTATGTTAATATCATGATTCCTGATAGAATAGTCACAGGCTATTAAGTCCATTGTGAGATATTAATAACTTGCACAGATAAGTATAGCAAGGTCATCTTCCTAAGTTTCTAAAATTTCTAAAATTTAGGTACCATTGCATTTATTTGGCCATTGATTTTGAATTACAGCATGGCTCACATTACTTTCATCAAAATCAGCTTTATTGCTCTCAATTCTACTGATAGAGTTTTCTCTTTATCTAAGTTCTAAATATGGGAGTCCTTCAGGGTCCAATCTTACATCTCCTCTTCTCTATTCATAGGCTCCATTTGCACTATTTTATCTAACCTCATGACTTTAAATAATATTCTCATTTGCTATACTCCAAATTTATTTCTTCAATTTCTATTTTAACACCAAATTTGTATATATAAAATGCCAAATTATTCATGGACATCAAATAATTATTTCAAAAATAACACAGACTAAATTGAATTATTGATTTTTTTCTTCTCCAATTCATTTTATACTGTGAAATGATCAACAGAAGCAAATGTAATCATGCTAATATTAAAATGATTATTAGACATTCAATAAACTACTTTAAGGTTAGGACTGATTAAGATTAGATACAGATTTAGAAGTATGAAGGACATTATCATCCTATGAAATTGTGTAAGCTTAACTAGGTACCAAGAGGAGGACAAAGGGAGAAGAGATGGAGTTTTTTCTACTTTCACATAATGTAAGACCAATCTTAATTGACTTACACAAACATTTAAAGCAAGCAGGAAAAACTAAAAATAATGTTTTGAAAATAATTTCGAGTTGGCAAAAAAAGTAATCTTAGACAAAACAAATTAAAGTTGGAACATGGATAGAAAGCAGATTCCAAAAGTCAGCTGTTCCCTTTAGTAACTGCCAACCTGATAACCCTATGCATTCTTTTATTTAGAATTATATGAGGTTTGGGAACAAGGAGGTAAAACTGAATACTACCTCACATATGCATGATCAAGTTAGAGACTTTTCCAAAATGACAAAACATAATCAAATGAACACCTTCTCCTAGGTACAATACCTCTGAGAAATAAAAAGGAAACTTGTATGTCTTAACATTAGTATGAAAGGCATAAAAAATGTTTAAAATTAATAATTTAAAGCCTGTCATTATGTAAGTTAGCAGTTGAAGTCATGCTACCTATGTGGAAGGGCTCTCAGGCAATAGGCAGATTAAAAACATAATTTCTCTCTAAAAAGAAATCCAACTTTAACACTTAAATAGAAATCTGGGTACCGTGGATGCAATGTAAGTTACAATAGTAATAGTAGTAGTAATAATATAACAACAACAACAATAATAATTATAATGTAGAAACAATATACCACAAATGAGAACCAGAAGAATCAAATGAATGCATTAAATATTAGCCTTATCTTTCACAGATAATAAAAATTATATTAGCTTTGATCAATGAAAATACATAATAAAAACCTACATTCACAATGAAAAGATAATGCAGGGGGAGGCAACAGTTGTTTATAGTCATTTACAATAGGTTTACAGTTGTTCATATGAAAAAAGACATGCAGGCTATGATTATTAAAATAGCTTCATTAACTCAAAATGTCATAACTGCAAATTTACTTTTGCAAAACCATGTACATACTAACCAGTCATAAAAATAAGCTAATATATTAGTCCTAACTAAAATAAAAAATAAAACTGCTGAGTTATAGAAGAAAAAAACCTTTGAAGGAAGGACAGATATTTTTATTGATGGAAAGAATAAATAATGCAAGAATTACGTTACAATAGCCCTGACTGGTGTGACTCCGTGGATTGAGTGCCAGCCTGCAAACCAAAGGGGTCACTAGTTTGATTACCAGTCAGGGCACATGCCTGGGTTGCAGGCCAGGTTCCCAGTAGGGGGCATGAGTGAGGCAACAGCACATTGATGTTTCTCTCCCGCTCTTTCTCCCTGCCTTTCCCTCTCTCTAAAAATAAATCGATATAATCTTTTAAAAAGATAAAGGTAAACATCTAATAGTGCACATAAGATAACATGAAACTAAAAACATCATTTATATATTGCAGCTTTTATTTCTTTATTGTTGTTCAATTACATTTGTTCCCATTTTCACCCTATTACTCTCCCCTGCCCTATCCACCTCCACCTTTCACATTCAATCCTCCCCCAACCCCGTTGTCTTTGTTCATCTGTCCTTTATACATTTTCCTTGATGACCCTTCCCCTTCTTTGCCCAGTTATCCTCCTCCCCTCACCCACCTGGTTACTGTCAGTTTGTTCTTTATTTCTATGTCTCTAGCTATATTTTGCTGGCTTGTTTGTTTTGTTGCTTAGGTTCCACTTATAAGTGAGATCATATGGCATTTGTCTTTCACCACCTGGCTTATTTCACTCAGCATAATGCTCTCCAGATCCACCCATGCTGTTGTGAAAAGTAAGAGCTCCTTCTTTCTGCTGCATAGTATTCCACTTCATAAAGGTACCATAGTTTTTTGATCCACTCATTTACTGATGGGCACTTAGGCTGTTTCCAGCACTTGGCTACTGTAAATTGTGCTGCTATGAACATCGGAGTGCTTAGGTTCTTTGGGACTGGTTTTTGACTGCCAAGTCAAAAGGCAGTTCCATTTTTAGTTTTTTGAGGAAATTCCATACTGTTTTCCAGAGTGGCTGCACTAGTCTGGGTTCCCACCAACAGTGCACTAGGGTTTTTTTGTCTCCATTGCCTCTCCAGCACTTGTTGTTTGTTGATTTGTCTATAATAACCACCCTGACAGGTGTGAGGTGGTATCTCATAGTGGTTTTAATTTGCATCTCTCTGATGGCTGGTGATGCTGAGCATCCTATATATTTCAGCTTTTAAAAACACCTTAGTTCTACTGTTTTATGATTTTCAACTGTCATATTTATCCATAAAAACCCCAAATATATGTTTCTGTCACTTATTCTTTACAAAACTATGTATCTATTGACATTACAATGGTGTTTTTATACCAAAATATTAAAAAAGAAAAACACAAATAAAAAAACTTAATGAGAAAGCTTGAATACTTTTATGCTTAACAAGTAAGAGTGAAATCATTGGCTTATTTTTGTCTTTTAATTTGATCTGCATTTTGCCTGTGATTCTAATATGTACTCTTGGGAAGAAAGGGTATTCCAAACAGTGTAAATTATGTGAAAAACTATGAGGAAAAATAAAAAACTAAAATAAACTCTTCAATGAATATTAATTTCACTTGAATTTGAAAATGGCTTGATATTCATGTGCAGTCTCTTTTGCCTTAGAGCTTGGTGTTGCCCTGGGGAATATTCTATAGAATTTTAAGATAACATTTTTATGTTATTGTTCTTACAAATGGTTTAAAATAATATTGTTTTAATTTTAAAATGTGTCTCTAACCTAAAAGCCATGTTTTATATAATTAAAATAATAACATGCTAATGTACATGTTATTACAATACTTCAAAATTTACCAAAAAGCAGAGTTTTATAAGTGGAGGTCTATCAATCAGGATTTTAATAGTTAATACAATTTTTTGGACAAAAGTTGATAATTAAAAATTTAAAGTCACATTAAAGACCAAATGACAAAGAAGCAGAATTTGCCTTTTTGGGTTACTTTTATTTCCTACAATTAGTACCAGCCCAGATGCCAAGAGAGTGGATGCTGATGGAAATTCAAAGCGGCACTGATGTAATTTTCAGCCTGTTAAATTCAAGATGAGAATAGGAGCACACAATGTGGTCCCTGACTTCAAGTGTGTTTTGCTTCTTATAATTCAAGCTGATGGCATTCTTCCTCGGATGGTCAAAGCAAGCTCTGCGTTTTTCAGTAAGTTCACCTGCCTCTCAACAGACAATATGAAGGAAACTTCAGTGATAAAGACAGGTAATGAGCTCTTTCATGTGAGGCGGATACTTTCCTGTATGGTCACTGAGTGATACTGCTGTAAGAAGGGTTGCTGGATATTTTTATCTCTGTATTGTTGCTCCCAATAAAATAGAAATTCTTCTCTTGGTAGAAAACATACCGTATTTATCTGCTGTAACTGCTAAGAAAATTTGTTTGACTGAATTTTTTATAAATGACAAAGAAATAGCTTAAAACTTGGTGTTAAATAAAAATTTCCCCAAAGTGAAAGGAAGAAACAGAAAGACATAAAAAGAGTTAGAAAGGTAAACAGATGGAGATAGGGGCTTAATAAAACACAAATATAAAATTTTTGAGAACATAGATTTTCCTTCTTTCCCCATATTATTGTGTGAGGCCATTAGCAAAAGTGAATAATATGTAAAGAATTAAATGACAATGACTATTAAATCATGAAAAAGACTAGTAAGTTGAATTATTTTAATTATGTTTGTAATTATGAAAATATATAAGTAAATTTTATGTTCAACTTGAATTAATAATTCTGTAATTGATACTACTTTACATCTTGCTCTAATTCTAAAAATATTTACATACAGTATTTCTCTATTTCTAAGGTGGCTTGCCTATGACAAAGCTGGTTATGATAAACTTATTTTCTATATGTAGTTTCCCAAGATTTATAAAGAAAATATTGAAAATATGTCTGATCCTGTACTTGAACAAGAGCAGGCAGATCAAGGAGTATTAAGCATCTTAGATCTTTGACATATCTCATTCTAAAAAAGACAAAGCTCATTTCCTTAATGAAATTATTATTACTACTCTCATTTTACAAATGTGGAGTTCAAAGCAGAAGGAAATCAAGTAATTTCTCCCTGTCTACTCAACAAGTAAGAATGGGTCCAATCTGCAGAAAAATCAGCCTGATTCTAAGCTCTGTGCTCTTGGCCATTATGCTATGTTGTCCTACACTTTGCAAGTAAGACAGTAAGACCTAGAAAAATCAATAAACTCATCAAAGTTCACAGAGTAAGTAAGTGACTTATTTGACGCAAAAAATAAGTAATTCTGACCCCTCATTATTGCATACATATGTAAATACATATGGTCAACTAGTCCTGGTTTAAGTATTGCATATATGCCTCATACTCATATACGCTATCTTCCATCCAAAATTTCTTTCTCACAATGTTTTTGTAACTGATAATAAATGTTTAACAATAATTTAAGTTAATTTAACACATACTTCATGAGGAATGGAAAAGTTAACAGAAAAAAAAGATAGACATCAACATTACTTTATGCATGTAGCAACTGTGGAGTAGATTAACTTTCTGGAAATATACTTCCATGTCAGTTGAAATTAGAACTGTTACCAGAATACTTTGTTTCTTTTATCTATTTGTCAAAAGATGAGATTTGGTTAACGTTATATAAATTCTAAATTGACAATTTAAACAATGTGATTTTGATTTTCTAATGCAATTAGAGTCTGATCCCTCTTTCCCTTCCTGCCCAAAAGAAATATCTTTATGGAACTTTTCCCCTCTGGAAAAAAATGATACTCATTTAAGCATTTTATTTTCAACAACCATTACTTTTAGCCTAAATACTATAGCAAACACCACTGATAAATGCATTGTACTTTGTGATTATTCCTTTTCCAAAATGATAAATGTGCTTATAAAAAAGAGGTGATGGAGCAATATTTATAAAGTCTATACATCCCCCTGATTTTATGGCCTCCCCTAAAATGATTCCATAATCTGAGCCCAACTCCTGCTCTTTTCACTATCACCTGCCTGTCAGTTGTCAGTTTCAGTGAGTTAGGTGTATATATGTATATATATTTCTATTCTTCCCATGAAAAATGATGAAAATTTTCACATGACAGTTAGTAATTGCAGAAGTTCCACAGGGACTAATATTCAATGTGCTAGTTGAAGCAAGAAAGTCTGGATACAATTATTGAAGTCATTTCCCAGTGCACCACAGGTATTCTCTAAAGATGAGGGGTAAATAGATTTATTTATTGCTCTCATCCAAAACTTCAGTTTGATGAATAAACCAGTTTGCATCCATGTGAAGCTCTCCTTCACATTAGATTCAGTTCCTTCCTACTCTGTTGTCTAAAAATAGAGAAGAAATTCTTTTCCCCCTTCCGCTAAGCTGAACACTAAGGCCTTTCATAATGCAATACTTCCATTAGGTGCATATTATTATTTTAAATTGCTACAGCAAATCAAAGACACAGTCAAAATTGCCTAGTTTATTTGAATAATATAATAAAAATCAGGGACCCAAGAGTAATTATAAAGTTAATGAGAATAGGTGAAGCTAGACAGATGAAGATTTTTAGGGTCACAATCTGATTTTGACGAACTCAAACAATAGAACCTGGGGGTGGACTGAAGATGAAGAGTAGGGATATAGCATGCTGTGATGTCTGTTTCATGTCATTGGTAAACCATAAATTTCAAACACTGATGGATGTTTCTGAGTGATTCCAAGTCATCTCTCACAGACTTTTTAAAAAATTAAAAATAAGACATATCCTACGGAAACTCCTCCCATTCAGAGACAGTGTTGGCACATGAGGCAAAACCCATGAAGAACCAAACAAATCCAACAAAATAAAATAAAACAAAGATATCTCAACCCAGGCTATAGCTTATGATATAATTTAGAGTATAGAAACTAATTAAGTGGTGGAATAAAATTAGTATGCACTTGAAATTACATATTATGTGTTGTTCTTGAGTCATTTTCTTTAAATGTAATGAAGAAATATCCCACTTTATTTCACTTTGCCTGAAGCATTATCTTCTAAAAAAATAGTGATACATGTCTGCAATTCACAAAATATAAAAAGCAATTGAATTTTTATTAAGAGAAGAAAGATATAGATTAAAACTGTTTCAAATTTAGTTTTAGCATTGGATCCTGAGACTAACTTATCTGGCTCCTATTGTATCAAAGATTTCAGAGTTCCAAAGAACTATAGTTTTTTTCCAAAAAAGAATGAAAATAAATTTTTCCATTTCCCCTCTATCAATTGTGTAAGATTTGAAGTAGTCTCAGATCTCATTCAATCAATGACTGACCTTTTCTCTTACCTTCCACACATCACTTTTATTATTTCCACAAGTACTTTTGCTGAGATAATTTATTTTCCTAGTTTTCAGTTTTGTTGAAGGCATGTCTGTATCAGTATTAGGAGCTGGTATGCTGCTTGGAAGAGTGCTAATACCTGGTTTCTAGTCCCAGAACTGGTCCCTAGAAGTTCATTTGTTGCCAGAACTACCACCTAATATACCTGCTGTCTTCCAGACCTTGGTATCATTTTTGGAACATAGTAATTACTTAAGAAATATTTGAAGGGATGAAGGAGGGAAGAAAACAGTTGGATCTCAGCACATATTTTTTTTTACCAATTTATTCTAGTTGATACAAAATGATAAAAACAAATATATAGGCAAGTAAGATAAGAGTAAATAAGAAAACAAATAAGACATAAAGAGAAACATAATAGGACAGGATATACTATATCAGGGAAGCAAGTTAGGCCTTTATTTTCTGGAAACACATAAATCACAAGTTCCATGGCCTATTATTATATCTCTTTAAATGTCAACCAGACACTCAGATCACTCAAGGCTGAAGCCCTGATCTCTCCTAGTGTGTCTTCAAATGTGTCCTTCCTTCTGTATTGCCTATTCTAGGAAATGGCTCTCTCATTCACACAGCTGTGGTAGCTGAAACTAAGGAGTCATCATTGCCACTACCCCGTCTTCCAACTGACATGCCCATTCTATCACAAAGTGCTAATGATTTTGCTTTTTAATATCTACCAATTCTGATTTCCTTGAATCTCCATTCTTATTACAACCTACACCACCATTTTAGAATTCGTCTACATTTAAGAGAAGTCTTCTGTGTATTTGCTTTGGTCTTCTTCTAATACTTCACCCTCATAGTAACCAAAGTACTACAATTTTCTAAGGCAAATCTATCTATACTAGCATCTTACCTTAAAAATGTCAGTGCCTTACCATTCCTTTTAATATAAAGAGAAAGAAATCTCTTCATGGTGTTACCATGAAGAACCACCATTGTAATCTGCTTCTATAAGCCTGACTATGTTATATATCTCTTATACATGGAATTGTACAGTATCTGCCTCCTGTGACTGGCTCATAGTGGCCACTAGGAGGTGGGTGTCCACTAAGCTCACTTCCACAGAGATAAAGATGCTCTGGCTTCTCAGTGAAAGACTCATTTGCCACCCATATACTTTTCAAAGGTATTTCCCCATAAAATCTGGAAAAACAGAGGTAATGTAGAAAAACCTCTAGCACAAAAGTTAGCAATGCATTTTTTTTTTAAGCTGGCATTGAAAAGAGAAAAAAAATCATTTATAAGTTTAGGATAACTTTATAAAGTCATTTCTCTGGCTTCAAGAAGAGTAAAAATCACTCTTGAATTTCATTCATATGCTCATGAAAATGATTGTCTAGCACAGTGTAATATCCAACACAAGTTTTTTCTAAGCACTATACATAGTCCTAAATTAATATGTATATGGCCACATTTTTAAAAAAAATAAACAGAAAGAAAAAAAGCTGACAGAAAGTAATGTAATAGGCCATAAGGAAAGAATGGAAGTCAAATCATAATTAAAATCCTCAGTACCCACACCCCACACACTTACATGGGTAAACACACACACACACAATATGATGTAAATAGTATATATATATATACACGTATATGTATATATATATACACGTATATGTGTATATATATGATGTTTTAAACTTTAAAAAGTATAAGAAATATATGTAAGACACTTGAGAAGAAGAAATATATGCAATCATGGCTGATATTCAATAATTGTGAATGCATAAATGAAAATATATTTTATGTACATGGATGATGAAAAAGGGAAATGCCTTTTCTTCATAAAAAATAAGGAAAACTTTTAAAAACAACAGTTATGTGCAAATTTCAGAACATTGTGTTTACATACTTATTGAAGTCAAATATATAAATAATTTCACTTAGATATCATGGTTCCTCTTTTTATTCAGGTGGCTTATATGTAGTAACTAGTGATTTGTTCTAGCTTGGAAATATTTAGGAGCTCAGAAAATTGTCCTTAGATAAAAATCAATTCAAATTAGAGAATGTGAAGAGTTATTCTAATTATCATTGCTTGATTTATTATTTGTATTATATTTCAAAATGCTAAGGATTAGATGCAAGGTTGTGCAGATTTTATTTAAATCAAACAATGGTAAACATTCAGCAGGTTAGCCAAATCTGGTAAATTGCAGTAAGAAATACTAAATGTCCAAGAAAAGTTAGAAAGTATATACATTAAGAAAAATGCATAATAAGAGCTTTAAGTCCTTGAGAGTTTTAAAGATTACTAATAGAATGGAGAAGAAAAATGTTTTTTATATTAGAATACTTGAGAGAACTTGTAAAAATTCCTATTCCTAAGGCAATTCATAGAACATCAGATGGTGCCCTTGACAAAGATTGACGTCTCAAATGAGAAAGTTACGGAGCTAGTAGAGTAATTCAAGTCCGATAAATCACCAGGACCAGATGGTATATATCCAATATTTCTGAAGGAAATAAGTGAACTAGCATAGATACACAGGGGAGAACCAGTATGAAATACAACCTTAACAGTAGCATCTGCTTTTAACGATTGGAAGATTACTAATATGGCACCTAGAAAATAAAAACAACATTTTAGATGAATTGCAAATAAAGACTTTATATGCTATGCCTGTATTAACCAGTGATGTTGGATCATTTTGCATATATCTGTACTATTCTCCTTTTATTGTTTCTGGATTCCTTTTATAACCAAGTTGTATTGCCATCTCTCTTCCTAATCTTGGCTGTTCTTCCAACCACTCATTGCTTAATAATCCTGTGGTAAACCGCTCTGGATCCAGAAATTTATTTATTTGTTAAATTCAAAGATTGGTTTATTAGCTCTGGTAATCACAGTGGTCCTGTCTCAGAAAACTTGAGTTTTTTTTTCCTCATGGTTGTTTGTTTTTGTTGTTGCTGTTTGCTGGTTTATTTTACATGAAGATAAACTGGAATGTACTTGATTTTAAGCAGAACTGGCATTCCTCCTCTTTGTCAGCTATCAGTTTTTTCTGTTATATGGTTTTGGAATCCAGCCAGGGTTGTTCAAAATATCTATCGATTTGCATTTTGAGAAAGTTGGAATTAAAATGAGTTTTTCACTTTTATTAAAAAATCAGACATGTATAGAAAAGTATATACTATCATAAGTGCAGGATTTCACTGAATTTTTACACATATATACATTAATACAATCTTCAGCTAACTCAACATAAAGCACGTTGTAGAAAAAGCATTAATGTTTTTCCAAAGGAAAACCAAATTGTTCCTGTATAATTTATTGAAAATATCATTTTTTCCTCTCTGAATTTTACTGCCACCTTTGTGGTAAGTCAAAGCGACATGAATTCTCTATAATTTTCTACTGTTTTGTTGCCTATCCTTGCCAGGAAAAAGAATTTCAGTCCATAGCCTAAAACCTCTTATGGGGTTATAAGGTAGTCCTAACTATCCCATTGGAGTTTCCAAAGATTACTCAGGAAAACAACACACACACACACACACACTGAGAGATTGAGAAAAAGGTGAAACCCTATTGCATTCAAAGCCATTCATCTCCCAGTTTATATAAGGCATATGAAAGAAAAGTAAAATATAATGTCCACATTGCAGCCAAAGTGATATTTTAAAGCATGTATCAGGTAATAGTACTCCTCTGAAGGGACATCTGGTGTGGTTTCCACTGCAATTGGCCCAGTATTTTACTATGTTGTGGCCTATGACAAACTATCCAGTGTCATCTCATCTCTATCACTTTCTCGTGGCTGTTAATGCTATACCCACACTAGCTTATTTTTTTCTCCAACAGGGCAAGTGTTTCCCACCTTAGAAACTTTGACATTTATATTTTATCTGGAATGCTGTTACCCAGGTTTATACTATGCTGAATCATTCCCATCCTCTTTGTCTCAAATCACATTTCTAACTCAGAAATACCATGGCAACCAAATTTAAAATACCTTGCTAATACCTACAAGCCCCATTCCACTTTACCCATTCTAATATCTTTCAATTGCACCCTCCCATTTTACTTTATTACAGAATTTGTCAACCTCCAACAGAATTTCTTTTACATATTCATTGTATATGAATATTTTTTATTTTTGTCTACTTCTTTCCTACTCATTCATACATTTGTCCACACATTTTCTATGAATTAATTTTATTTTAGTATATTAATATTCCTTATGGATCATATTTATTGACAATTTGTCTTTATTCAGGTTCAGGAAAATATAATTATGAACTACAACATTGAAAATTATCAGACTAACTTACTTCAATAAAAAGACAGTTTTTTTAATTCTAAAATATACTGAAATATGTAAAGTAAATAAAAAATAGAGGATCATTTTAGACTTATGCTGATTATGCAAAAAAAACCCGACAAACAACCTTCTAGAGTCTTCCTATTTAAATACTAGACAGCTTTAAAACAATAAAGAAAAATATCAGTTCTGAAGATTAAATCTAAGAACAATGACAAAGACCCACATAGTATCTTAGGATGGTTGTCTGTTTTCTTGGTACGGGATGCCTATATATGCACACATGCCAAGGTATGTATGTGTGTTTCCTGTTAGAATCCAGGCTCCTTGGGAACTACCATGAATTTTATTCTGAGGGCCAGATTGTAGTTGACACACAGAAGCTACTAAGTAAATCTCTGTTCAAATTATTAACCAACTGGAATCTTTATTTTAAGTGAGTTCTATTCAAAGTGAACAAACTAAACATTACTTAACATGTTTCTTCCCACACACTATAGGCTTACAAAAACTGTATAATTCTTTTTCCCCCTCCAAGGCCACTCTGTTTCTCTCTACCACTTAATAATCACATGCTAAGTTCTCAATAATTGTTAGAGATCTCAATGAGGCTCCTTTCAATTCTCATCATTAAACTCACTCAATATTCCATTTCTTTTCAAAGATAAGTAGTAAAATCCTTAAAGGTCCCCCAACAGAGAGAAGGCAACATACAGTGATGGAAAGAACTAAACAGGATGGACAGGATAAAACTTGCTCAGTTTCTTTATCAATAAATACAGAACATCAGACTGTCTCTCTTCAGTCACTTACTCCTGTCACAATCATTGATTTTATGCATTTAAAACAAATAACAAGGTACTTACTGATACTCTTCATGATCAAGTTGAACTCTCACTTTGGATTAGCATAAACAATCTGGTGTGTTGAATCTGCTCAGCATGGAGAAGGCTGCCATTCCTCCCAAAAGGCTGCTGCTCCTGCTAGGGACACAAATGTCCTATAGTGAACGAAGGCAGATTTCCTCTTTTCTAAAATTCCGGCATGTTTCAGAATCGGTGACAAAAGAAACACATTCTCAACAACAGTTGCAATTCCCTGGAAGCGATTGGAATGAGTCAATTAATGGTTTCTACTCTGACAGGGAAACTGAGGACCCTCTGGCAAAGACAAGATGTTACAGCCAGCCAGGAAGTTAGAAGACCCTTCAGGACCATGTAGCAAAACACAGAAAGGTAAGCCACACTGTTCAGTGTGAATGACTTGAGACTGTTAGTGTGGGCAATGAAGCACAAGTGACTTTTAAAATGTGTGAAAACTTTTGCTCTGCTTATGCCCCAAATGTGATGAAAGCAACAGCACAGGGTATCAACAAGAGGCAGTTCTGACGTGATAAAAGAGTCATCCAGGGCAAAGTACCATTTTAAGATGGACGGGTTTTTTTTTTTTCATCCATTCTTTTAAATAACAGAGTTAAACTTTCTGAGTAAAAGCATTATAGAAATCAGAAAAACTCTCTTAGTGAAATAGTTTGAGTTCACCTTCTCAGATAATAGACACACTATCAAGAAATTGTAAGGCTTTTGTTTGATTTTTTTTTAAGCCAAGACATTTGTATACTATGCATTTTTATGTTATGCAGAAAATGGTTAATTATTTCCTTGATGTTATAATATATAGTTTTTACTAGTAAGGTTAGAAAATGCCTCAGTAACCCAACTGGAGTATAACTAATTCACTTTGATTATTTTCTATATACTAAACAAAATCTCCAGTGATGTTGATTAAAAAAAAACAATTAAAGTAACTCCAGGTCTTGGGTCCCATTCAGAGAGAAATCTTTAAATTGAGCATGTTCCACTATGACCCAAAAGTCTTCCACTAATCTTTAGAAATATTGTCAATGCCTCATTTTACACTATATTACCTTTATTATTAGATTTGGGGATTTAGAAAATAGCTTAAATAAAAAGGAAGAAAATATTTATTATCTGCTAAATATCAGATATCACAAATTAGTCTACAATAAAGAATCCCTGAAAAGTTTAAATAATTAAGATATTTCTTTAAAAATTATGATTAGGGGAAACTACCCTTGAAAATGAGTAGTTTTAGAAACAATAACAAACAGAACATAAAATCATGAAAATATGTATTTTAACTTTGATTTTATTCTTTAACCTTTAGTAGCAAAAATCAAATGTTATTAAGCTAGATAATTTGAAAAATCAAGAACATCTATATTGAAAGTTCTCTTGTATAAACATATTTATTTTTTCCAAAGGTATATCTGAGGGGGCATTTTCAATATTATCAGTGAGAGGCAGTATAATATGGTAGAAAGAACATTAAGGCATGTCCTTGATCTTAAAGTAGATTTTCTCTGATTCTTCATGTGCTCATGAAAACACATGATCCTCCACTTAGGTAATACTAAATTCTTATAAAGATATTGTATGATGAAAGTCAAATGTCAATGATCAATAAATTGAATTTTTTGTATTCCCTAATATACTAAAAGCATTTGCTAATACAATAAAAGCTGTGGCTTTTTACGAGTGATGAAATGTTTATTAAAATGATATTGCCCTGGCTGATGTGGCTCAGTGGATTAAGTGCTGGTCTGTGAACCAAAGGGTTGCTGGTTTGATTCCCAATCAGGGCACATGCCTAGGTTGTGGAATAGGTCCCCAGTAGGGAGTGTGTGACAAGCAGCCACACATTGATGTTACTCTCCTTTTCATTCTCCTTCCCTTCTCCTTACTCTAAAACTAAATAAATAAAATCTTTAAAACAATAAGAAATAGATAAATGATAAATAAGTTTAAAAACAGCAGGAAACTACAAAAAGAAGAGAAAATTAGACCCAAAGTAAGCACAAGAAATAAATAATAACTAGAGCAGACATCAATGACATTAAAAATAGGAAATCAACAGAGAAAAATCAATAAAACCAAAAGCCAGATTTACAAAAAGATCAATATAATCAATATGCTTCTGGTCAGGCTAACTATGGAGAGAGAGAGAAAGAGAGAGAGAAGAAAGACACTATACAAATCTTTGTAGACAAAATGAGGGTAAATCTTTATGATCTTGGATTTAACAAAGTATTCTTAGATATGATATTACAAAGTTACAACAACAGAAATATAGATAAATTGTACACTATCCACTTTTGAGAAAAAGTATGTGTTTTGAAGGATATCATTAAGAGGTTAGAAGGTAATCCAAAGAATAAAAGAAAATATTTGTAAATCATGTACTTCATAACAAATTTAAATAAAAAAATATTTGTATGAAACTCTTACAACTCAATAGCAAATAGACAAATAACCAAATTTAAGAATGTGCATGTTTCTGAATAAACATTTCTCCAAGAAAGAGGTAGAAATGGCCAATATGCTCATGAAAGCATGATCAACATCATTAGTCATCAGAGAAATATAATCACAACCTTATGAGATACTACTGCATGCCCCTAAGGAAAACTTCATTAAAAAAGATAGCAAAAAGTTTTGGTGAGGATGTGGAGAAATTGGAACCCCAGCACCATACTGGTGGAATGTAAAATGATGCAGCCAATTTGTAAAATAGTTTGGCAGTTTTTTAAGCAATTCAAAATAGAGTACTGTGTGATCCAGCAATTCCATTCCAAAGTTTCTACCCAAGAGGAATAAAAACATATTTTAATATAAGTCTTGTACACTAATGTTCATAGTACCATTATTCATAATGGCCAACATTATGCATGCTTCAGGGTATATGCTGATGTATGGATAAATCCTAAAAATACTATGCTAAATGAAAGAAGTCAGTCACAAAAGTTGACATATAATACAATTCTTTTCAGAGGAAATGTACAAAACAAGAAAATCTATAGAGATAGAAAGTATTACCCAAAGCAATCTATAGACTCAATGCAACCCCTATCAAAACACCAATGACATATTTCACAGATATAGAACAAGTATTTCAAAAATTTACATGGAACCTTAAACAATCCCAAATAGCCTCAACAATTTGGAGAAAGAAGAAAAAAGTAGGAGGGATTACAATACCTGATGTAAAACTATATTATGAGGTCATTGTAATCAAAACAGTCTAGTTCTGGCATAAGAACAGACACATGGATCAATGGAACAGAATACAGAGCCCAGAAATAAACCCATATCAATACAGTCAATTAATATTTGACAAAGGGAGCAGGAACATAAAATAAGAGTAAAAATGGCCTTTTCAAAAAATGGTGTTGGGAGATATGGACAAGTACATGCAAAAAATGGGACTAGACCACCAACTTACATCACACACTAAAATAAACTAAGATGGGTAAAAGACTTAAATATAAGTTGTGACACCATAAATGTCTTAGAGGAAAACACAGACAGGAAAATTTCAGATATCCCATGCAGCAATATTTTCACTGATACATCCCCTAGGGCAAGGGATATAAAGGAAAGATTAAACAAACAGGACAACATCAAACCAAAAATCTTCTGTATGACTAAAGAACACCTCAACAAAATGAAAAAGGAACCAACCATATGGGAAAACTTATTTGCCAATGATACCTCAGACAAGGGCTTGATCTCCAAAATATATAAAGAACTCACATGACTCCACACAAGGAAGACAAACCATCCGATTACAAAATGGGCAAAGGACACTTCTACAGGGAGGACATGCAGAGGGTCTATAGACACATGAGACAATGCTCAACATCACTAGCCATCAGAGAGATGCAAATTAAAACCACAGTGAGATACCACTTCACAACGGTCAGAATGGCCATCATTAATAAATCAACAAACAACCAGTGCTGGTAAGGTTGTATAGAAAAGGGAACCCTAGTCCACTGTTGATGGGAATGCAGACTGGTGCAGTGACTCTGGAAAAAATTATGGAATTTCCTCAAAAACCTAAAGAGGGAATTGCCTTTCGATTCAGCAATCCCACTGATGGGACTATACCCTAAGAATCTTGAATTACTAATTCAAAAGAACCTATGTACCCCAACATTCATAGCAGTGTTACTTATTATAGACATATGCTGGAAACAGCCTAAGTGTACATCAGTAGAGGAGTGGATTAATAAATTGTGGTACATTTATACAATGAATGCTACACAGAAGAAAGAAAGAGTCCTACCTTTTTGTAACAACATGGATAGAAATGGAGAGCATTATGCTAGCTGAGATAAGCAGGAGGTGAAAGACAAATACCATATAATCTCATCCATAAGTAGAACCCAATCAACAAAACAAGTGAGCAAAATAGAACCAGAGACTTGGAAATGAAGAACAAACTGACAGTGGCTAGAGGATGAGGGGAGGAAGATAATGGGGGAAAGAAGAGGAAGGAGCAAGAAAAGAACACCAATAGAGGACTCATGGGCATGACTTGGGGGAGGGACTGACTGTGGGATTGTGGAGGGGAGATGTTGGGGGTGAGCAGTGGGGAAAAAGGTGGGACAACTGTAACTGAACAAAAATAAATAAACAAATAAATAAAAAGAAAGTAGATTTGTGGTTTTTTGAGGTAGGAGAAAGAGTAGGATAGGAGAGTGGCTGCTAAAGGACAGAGGGTTCTGTTTGAGGCGGTGAAAATGGTCTAAAATTGGTGATGGTTGCACATATCTGTGAGTATGCTAAAAAACACTGAATTGTGCCTTTTAAGAGAATATATTATATGGTATGTGAATTATATATCAACAAAGCTATTTTTAAAAGAAACAAAAACAAATTACATTGGGGTGCTATAAGAAAAACAAAAGAAAGCAAAAAATAGAAAGAATAAAAAAGAAAAGAAATCCTTCTAAACCCTAAATAAAATAGAAATTAAAGTTCATTGCCATAGTGCAGGCAGAGAGACTCTGCAACTCAAACTTATTCAAAGATTCATTATTTCCATTTGTTATTCTACATGTTGTCTTTCTTTTTATTTTTTACATATTTTATTTATTTTTAGAGAGAGGAGAAGGGAGAGAGTGAGAGAGAGAGAGACATCAATGTGTGGTTGTCTCTCCTGTGCCCCCTACTGGGGACCTGGCCCACAACCCAGGCATGTGTCCTGACTGGGAATCAAACAGTTGACCCTGTGCTTTGTAGTCTGGGGCTCAATCCACTGAGCCATGCCAGCTAGGGCCCCTGGTATTTTTCTTATCTGCATGGTTAAATGACCTAGTCTCCACTTACCAGTCCAGTCTATAAGAAGGGGGAAGATGTTTAGAGCAAAGAGTTTGAACTTAAAAAAAATGATCTGGAAAATTGCACAGATTACTTTTGCTTATAAGCCATTGTGGCAAACAGTGGTGTTCAACACTAGCTGTTAAGGGAAGTTGAGAAATCTGAGTAATCAGACCTAACTAAAATACTGATTCTGCTGTCAAAGGGAAAGAGAGAGAGGGAGGGAGGGATGGGGTGAAGGAAGAGACAGAGAGAGAGAGAGAGGGAGGGAGAGAGAGGGAGAGAGAGATTGAGAGGGAAGGAGAGGATACTAAGACAATTGGTTGCCTGTATTGTATATCAATGTTGCAAATCTTCAGATGGTTTTTCATCATAATTACACGATAAAACTCCTAATCATGACCTAGGAGGCTTTGTATTTTCTGAACCCTCATCTTTGGCCTCATCTCCCATCACTCTTTGGTAATTACACCAATACAAACTATTCATTTCCATTTTCATATGAAGCTTTTTTTTTTCACTTTGGGCTTTTACATGTTGTCATTTGCTATTCCTTGCATTGCTAAACACTGTTTTTCGTATTCTCCCATGGTGGAGTATTTTTCATCACTCATTTTTCAGCATTTTAAACATACTTTCCCAGACCACCAAAACTAAATTATACCAATTACTATTATCCTCATTACTCTGTTTTTGTTTTCCAAATGTAATGACCACTAATTGCAATTAGTAATTCCATAAAGTCACAGTTATTCCCTTATTTAATAACTGTAATTTGTACTTTCAACATAGTCTTATTTATTTTATTTAAATTAATATTTTACCAACAAAATGTAATTTCATTAAGAATAGAGATTATGTATTTTTCAGTAGCCCTGACTTGGCAAAAATAATACATAATTATTTGTAAAATGAGTGACTAAAAATAAAAAAAAAAGAATGTAATGGTAGAAGAGGTATAAGAAACTGAAAAGAGTACAGAGAAGAAAAACTTTACCTAGGGGTTGGATGGGAGAGAGTAGGTTTTGTGGAAAAAAATGTCTAAAGACCTAAAATATTATTTCAAAGTAGCCAGCTAAAGGAAAGGCAAAGGAAAGAATTGAAAAGGCTTAAAGATTTAAAAGAGAACCGTAATTTATTCAAGGATCTTAAACAAGTGTACTGGGACCATATTATATACTACTGGAACGGAATGATACTACACTAGAGAAGTAAGTGAAGGCTAGATTTTAACAAAGTTATTTATAGAGTGTTGTCACAACATAGAATAAATCTACCCTCACCATATGTCACATGTCATATTCCTTATTTTACTCAGGTAATAATGGAGGCAAAAACATACAATGGAGTAAAGATAGTCTATTCAATAAATTGTGTTGGGAATATTGGACAGATGTATATCAAAAATAAAACTAGACCATCTTCTTACACCATACATAAGAATAAAGTCAAAGTAGATTAAAGACTTAAATATTAGACTTGAAACCATAAAATCCTAGAAAAAAATAGGCAGTAAAAACTCAAATATTTCTCATAACAATATTTTTTTTCTCCTATATCTCCTTGAGAAAGGGAAGTCAAGGAAAAAAAATAAACAAATGGGACTACATCAAACTAAAAAGTTTTTTCATAGCAGAGGAAACCTTCAACAAAATAGATGACCCACTTAATGGGACAAAACATGATCTAGTTATATATCTGATAAGGGGGTAATATGCATAGAGAATTTATAAAATGCAACACCAAAAAAAGAAAAAAAAATCCAATTTAAAATGTACAAAGGACCTGAATAGACTCTTCTCCAGAGAGGCATACAAGTGGCTAAAAGACATATGAATAATGTTCAGTGTGACTAATCATTAGATAAGTGCAAATTAAAACCACAATGAGATATCATCTAATGCCTGTCAGAATGGCTATTATCAATAAATCAACAAACAAGTGTTGGTGAAGACATGGAGAAAAGGGGACACTCGTGCACTGCTGGTGGAAATGCAGATTGGTACAGCACTGTGGAAAGCAGTATGGAGTTACCTCAAAAAATTCAAAATGGAACTGCCTTATGATTCAGTGATTCCATTTCTGGCAATTTATCCAAAGAAATCAAAAAAACTTACATAAAACAATAGATGCACCCCTATGTTCATAGTGGCATTATTTACAGTAGCCAAAATTTGGAAGCAGCTGAAGTGCCCATCAGTAGCTGAGTGGATTAAAGAAAGAGGTGGTACATATATAGAATGGAATACTACTAAACTATAAAAAAGAAGGAAATTTTTCCTTTTGCAACAGCATAGATGGACCTGGAGAGCATTATGCTAAGTGAAATAAGCCATTCAGAGAAAGACAAGTACCATATGATTTTACTCTTATGTGGGAACTAAGGAACAAAATGAACTAATATACAAAATAGTGACAGGTTCATAGATAGAGATCAGGCTGACAGTTGTCAGGGTTGGGGGCAGGGGTCTGGGTAGGTGGAGGACTTAAACAAAAAAAGAGAGAGAAAATTCATGGGCACTGACTACAGTGTGGTCATTGCATGGGGGAGAAGGGTGAAGGGAGGTGGAGAAGGATGTAGGGAGGATAAACCATGATGGATGAAGACGACTTGGGTGATGGAAACAACAAAGTATACAGATGATGTGTTGTGGAATTGTGCACCCGAAACCTGCATAATTTTGTTGATCAGTGTAACCTCAATAAATTTAATAAAAAGGAAAAAAGTATTAACTCATATTAATGTAAGAACCAACAAGATAGGGTATAAAGCTATTCACTCATTAATATGATTTAAATAAATATGTTGCTCATATTAATTTAAAAAATAAAAAAAACTTAACAGGTTTTGTTAATCTAAACATAAAAAGCCAAAATGAGAGGCAAACTGTTTGAGGGCAAAAAGAATTGCAGTTGTGGGAATCACTGATTCAGGCAGAAACACAAACAGTATTCTGATTATGGGATGAAGGTAAGGGATTTTTTTGAGAAAGGAATGGAAGAAATTACATGAGTAGAAAGAAGAAATTTCTACTGGTTCTAATAAGCTAGGGAAATAATTTCTATTCATATTAACAGCTGATTTGCTCTTTAGTTATACATGACTAGTTACTGATTCTAAAGAGCATCCAAAATCATCAGTTCTGTGGTCAAGACATCTGCCTCCCTGTTAGCTTTAAAAACAATTGTTTATAAAAACAATGTTGATTTGGCCCAGTTTAAAGGTTATTTTACTCAGTTCCAACATTGCAAAGATTCAAGGAGCAAAACACACGAGGCCTTTGCTCAGGTATGGAAGCTCAGGCTCCATTTTGAACTGGCTCCATTTGTATGATTTTTCTGTTTTTTTCTTAAAAGAAAATTCTCTCTTACAAGCATAAGAATTACCTTATTGAAGTTTGAAACTTTTAGATAGCATTGCTTCACAGTGTCTTGGTACTTCATTGTCTTATTTTGTCAATAGTGGCCTCCCTCTAGGTATTCACAGCACAGAATGCATGAACATTCCACACCAAACATTACAAGGGAAAAAGTTTTATCATTTTATGTGCAGGTATAGCCAGATAGAGCCTAGGTATACAATGTCTGGTGCACTATGTAAGAGAAAATGTCTCTGAAAATGTTACACATAAAGGAAATAGAATTCCTGTAATCTTGCAATTTCCATGGCAGACATTTAATTTGCTTTTTTTCACCACTAGCTTAATCTTTTAATACCTATGTTTCTATGACAATGCATAAAGCTGTTCCAAAGCCAGGGCTGAAGAGTATCCTTCTAAGGCTTCCTAAAGAGAACTACTCCTAATAGCCCAGTAGTGGAGGAAGGTTTCTTTCAGTTATTCAGAGCCCAAGGCTTGAATCTCAGTGGGAGGAAACTCATCTTTTACCCTTCGAATGGGAGAGAACTGAGCACCCTACACTGCCTTGCACTGATCTTCTGAATGAGATGAAAGAGCTTCATTTCTATTATGCATCCACATTTTAACTCACTTTTTTTAATGCTATGGGATACTACATTAAAGAGCCTATTTTTCAGACACTTCAGGATAGGATTGAAGCTTCAATATAAAAATGTACACCAACCTCCTTGTTAAACCCTAAGTTATTTACCTTCTTTTTTCATTGCTTATGACTAGAAGAGGCTTTCTTTTTGTTTTGTTTTCTTTTTTTTTTTTAACTTCAAATACAAGTACCTCTCCTTTTTTTTTTTCTTGAAAAACAGTTACTTCTGAGATAATCACATAGTACCATCCATAGAAAGTCAGGATTAGGCTTCTCTGCTGCTATTGTTTCAGCCTCCTTGGATCACAGTTCTTGCCAGAGACAGTCCACCCCTAAGGAATTGCTCGCAGCAGCACTTGGGGTAGGTGAAAAGGAACTTCTCCTGTCTTCAATCCTGGTGTCAGACAAGCCCTTCTCTTTAATCTGTCACAGTCCAGCAGAGATGCCATAGTAACTAATAATGAGTTGCCTGCAGGTTCAGGAATAATGAAGTCACATGGGGAATAACTTAAAACTACCTCATGGCCTCCAACCACTCTGAAGAGGGTCATGGAATTCATCCACAGTCAGAGTGTCTCCTGCTTTCAGGGTAGGCCAAACTGCATCCAAACTCAAAGTTAGGAAAATATTGTTCCCACCTTCAGTTTAATGCTTTAGTTTTCTTAACCTATTATTCATAATTTCCAGAGTAATTAAAAATAGAAAGGCATTTTCTCTTCCAGAAAATCTGTTCTTTCACTCTTAAAAATATTCTTTGGACTCATAATACCAGCTGAATATAAGCTAATATTAAATCTTTCTCAAAGTTTGAATAATTCAGGTTTAAATAAAACTATAGGCAGGATGAGCAGCCCAGTAGTTGCATCGAGAACAGTTTTATTATTTTTTTTAGCACCACTATTCACAAAGAACTCTAAAAATCTTGGGTCCAGAACCAGTTGATTATGACATTATACAATAGATTTTGATAGATTATAATATTTTTTCTTTAGTAATAGTTAACATGATCAATAAAACCCTTATCAAATCAGATATGTTAATATAAAATAATTTGATTAATTCTTAGACATTACTGATTTGTATGTCTCTACTAAGAGTTTGAAAACAATTTTCCCTGAGAGATTTACCTTTCAGTCAATCTTATTTCAAATTCCTATGACAGGATGTTTGAGTAAATATTACGACAAATACTTTGATTGTTCTCTGAATGCTTTGAAAATTGAAGAAGGATCTTTCCACTTCAGGTGGTCATCTGATTAGATAAGGGCAAATTGAAGAATGCAATATCATGTCCTGAGGCTTTCTCTGCTCTAAGTTCCCTTGAAAAATGTCAGCTAAAATAACAATTTTGAAAGTATTTTATATATCTACAACAATAATTTTCAGATTAAAATTTTAGACTAGAGCATCACATAGATAATAGCTTCCATTCATCGCCGTTAAAGCATTCCAATGAAGTTTAAGGATACAATATTGGTATTCTCACTAAAATGGGCAGTTTATAGAGCCAATATTTTACTTGAAAATTAAAAAAGGAAGTCTTATAAATTATAAAAGTATAGAAAAACATAGATACAGATGATAATATAGAATATAAAGAGGTAGTTATATTTTTAAAATAAATTTATATCAACAAATGTAAGAAATAAGTTTTAAAAATCCCAATATTAAACAATAGCAATAAAAGAGCCCATCAAAAATACTAAAAATAAGTTAAATTTATAAGTTTACAAACATTCTCAGGATTCTTACACATGACCCAGAGAACTGGCTTTGACAGGTTCATAATGGTCAAACATTATCTCATTCTTTTAATATTAGGATCTCTTAGTTCAGAGTGGCATTATGATATGTGAATTATAGGCTGCTTCTTAGATTGACCACAAATTGTCATTGAAAACCAGAACATTTTTACAAATAATAGGAGAACTGTTCATAATGACACCCAGGCAGACCAAGAATACCCTAAGTAGATCCTCTACCACTAATCTATATACTCATACACTCTACCCTGAAAACAAGTAGCCATTATTCTTTTTTTCACTAATGTCTTATACCATCTAACATTTCAGCATAATGTTCTCTAAATGCCTCACATTTTCCCAAGTTATTACTCTTCTACATTGCTCTAATACTTAATAAAATCCCATAAGACACACATACCATTTATGGTAAGGTTGATGATACTACCTTCATTTATTCAACATACAATTAATGCTGGTTCTTCCTGAAAGCTTAGAACTAATTACCTTCTGCAGGAAAAGATTCAAATCCAGAATGCCTAAGGCTTTTTATTAAATTTATTTTTTATTATTGTTCAAGTACAGTAGTCTCCATTTTCACACCCCACAAACCCCCCATGCTCCACCCAATCCCACCTTCTACCCTCTAACCTACCTCCTTTGGTTTTTTTCCATGTGTCCTTTATACATGTTCCTTGATTGTCCTTCACCTATTTTGCCCCATTATCCCTCTCCCTGCACCCATCTGGTTACTGTCAATTTGTTCTTTATTTCAATGTCTCTAGTTATATTTCACTTGCTCATTTGTTTTGTTGATTAGACTCCACTTATATGTGAGATCATATGGTATTTTTCTTTCACTACCTAGATTATTTCACTAAGCATAATGCTCTACAGTTCCATCCATGTTTTTGTGAAATGTAGTCGAAAAACTTCTGGCACACAAAAGCCCTGGACCAGATGGTTTCTCAGGAGAATCTTACAAAACTTTTAAGGAATAGCTAATCCTTATCCTCCTCAGACTACTCCAAAAAATCCAAGAAAGGGGAATACTCCCAAACTCTTTATATGAAGCCACCATCATCCTAGTTCCAAAGCCAGATAAAGACACAACAAAGAAAGTAAACTACAGGCTAATATCAATGATGAACATAGATGCTAAAAATCCTCAACAAAATATTGGTAAACCACATCCAGCAATACATTAAAAATATCATATGCCATGATCAAGGAGGATTCATCCCAGGGATGCAAGGATGGTATAGTATTCACAAATAAATAAACATAATACAGCACATAAACAAACAGAAAGACAAAAATCACATGATCATACCAATAGATATGAAAAAACATTTGTAAGGTATAGCAGCTATTTATGATTTAAAACAATCAGCAAAGTGGGAGTAGAGGGAGCATACCTCAACATAATAAAGGTCATGTACAAGAAATCTACAGCCAACATCATACTCAATGGGCAAAAACTAAAAGCTTTCCCACTAAGATCAAGAACAAGACACGGATGGCCACTTTCACAACTTCTATTCAACATAGTATTGGAATTCCCAGCCACAGCGATCAGACAAGAAAAGGAAATAAAAAGAATCTAAATTGGAAAGGAGGAAGTAAAACTGTACCTTAGGCTTCTTAGCACAACATATATGAAGTTCAGCATGCTATTGTGCTCCACCTTTTCAATAATAATTTGAATACATTTACAAAGTAATTATTAGTTAAGATTTTTCATTGTTGATAAACAAAAGTATTAGAGAAACTTTAATTAATAATATACTATGCAATAAGTTAAATATGCAATGAGTGTTTGAATAAAGTATTACACTATGTACCATGAACATTTTTTAAAAAATGCCTGAAGAAATTTCCATCCTAAAAGAAAACATGAACATATATCATATAGTATAATAAAAAAACAATAGGATGCATTACCTGGGTAAACACAATAAGTGTTATAAAGAAATTAGTCCTCCCAAGTGATATAAACTCATGGAATTCCATTGTAATAAAATCTGCCTTTTGCCTAGTGTCTGTTCTTCTTTCTAGCAATAACACTTTGATTCTCTTTTTTGAGGAATCACCTCTAAGCCACTTTTATTTCATATAGCCTTAGAAGGATTCACTCTCCCCTCCCCGTGTTCTACTTTATGGCTCTAGGAATAAACCCACTGCGGACCCCAAACTAATCATACACTCACTGTTTTAAGGTGAGCACATAACTGATGTCGAATAATGAGACCTAATTCCAGTTCATTGTTTTGAGAAAACAATCACCTTCTCACTAATGAGACCAATAACCTACAACTTTAAGATTTATTATGTGAACAGAGCTCCTCTGAGGGTAAAAGCACTTTAGAAAAAAAGAAGGAAGAGATTGGAACAAAAATAGTTTGATATGGTAATATCGTCTAAACATCTGGAGGCAGATATTTTAAAAAGCTATATTTCTGAGTTGCATGAAAAAATGGTTACTATTCATTTTTGATCTCCCCCTCCTCATTTTTGATTTAAAAGTTTTATAAACCCACATTTTTTGGTTTTATGACCAACTGTATAGACCATGTTGATCCTTCATTAGAAATTAGGTAGGTGAGTTTTCAACATATAGAGAAAACTAAATGGTTTTCCAGCCAGAGGGAAAAAGTAAACATGATCCAAGGACATATGCTTGATGTGGAGTTTACCTTTAATAAAGCATAGAGAAAAGGGATTACCATAACAGAAGACATACTGCACAGAGAAGTCAGTGGCAAGACTTGTTCTATGCACATTCTTCAATGTCAGAACCAGAAGTTAGAGTTTTATTCTGCAGGCTAAGATGTGTCATAGACTATTTTAGACAGTGTAGGAGAATGACATGATCAGCTCTGAAACTTTGGAAGATTGTGCTGACAACACTGTATTGGATGGTTTTAGAAGAAATTCGAGAGAAAAAGTTTCAGGGCCATGTGGTTGATACAGAGGAATAAGCACTCTTGTGCACGAGCTGTACCCAGAGAGGATAAAATAGAATGGGATGATAAAGTCTTCTGCTTAATTCAGGACTTTCCCAGTTACACAGTCCTGCCATTCTTTTTTACTTAATGTGACTGTAAAGCATTGTCAAGACAATGATAACAGTGATGTCAGTGAAAAATTTTATATAAAATCATGAAATAAAGTTTAGTTAGAGTTTCTGTGTTCAATTACTAATAAACAGAAACAAAAGGTACCAGAGAGAAATGAGATAATGTAATAAAAGTCAGCTTGGCTGCAGTAAAAAGTAATGTGTTTGTGTGTGCGGGGGGGTTGGGTATAATTTAAATTTTATGAATGATGCTATCTATCATTGTAAACTGTTTCAAAGTTCATGCAATGTAGCTGAAAATGTCATTTGAAAAGCCACCTCCCTGTCAAAAATCTCTGTTGAACATTTGTATGTCTTTGGCATAAAAAATATTTAAAAACAAAAAAAGTTTTATGCAAAGTCCATTATAATTCTTTTTATTTTGTTGAAATTAAAACTCTCAATGTGATGGCAAGGGCTTTTAGAAAGTTATTTATATAATAGTACAAATGTCTAGGTTAAAATTAGCATGTAAGTACTAGTGATGAAATTATAAGTACATGTGGGTAGATATGAGGGCCGTAATGGAGGTAGAATAGTCAAATTTCAATGACTTTCTTAAGGAAATTATCATGACAACAAATATCTAGTAGATGAAAGATGTTTATTCAGTTAGGTAAAATGTTCCTATATGTGTATAGTACCTGGAATGACAGAGGCTTAGCTCCTTCAAGGGTGAAAATCCCAGCCAACTAATATTCTGTGTGACCTGGGAATTTACATAGAAGGAAATTTGACTAGTAGGAAGGATTGATTAAAACTCGGGAAAGAGAGAGAAGAAACTGGGAGAGAAACTAAAAATTTTAGTGATATACATAGGATGTACCAAATGCATATTGTGAAGCCTATAGCAATCGCTACAATAAATATACATTTAATATGTCCATAGATAAATAGGTGTATTGATAGTGTATGTAATAAAGTCATAAAGGAGATAAAATTGAATTCGAAACATTTCTCAATTAGTCCATATAAAGGTAGGATAGATGGAATATTAGTCAGGGCTCTCAAAAAAAACAGACAGATGCACACATGCATAGATAGTGTTGATGAAAAGGGGCCACATACCAAATCAGGTAAGTTCAGGGAAGTCCTGTGTAGCAGCCTTACAAACTCAGAGACCTGAAGTATCCACAAAGGATGGTGTAAAAGCAGGTCATTGTAGGCAGTCATTGCCTTAGGCTAGAATCTTCTGCAACAGAAAGTCAAACTTTACCTTAATTGAGCTGACTGCTGTCTTTTTGCATCTATGATAACATACATACCTTTGGAATATCTGGTAACTTCCCTTTTTCCCAAATCCCTGAGGCATAACCACCACACCAGAGCAAAGATCATAGATCCCCTCATTGTTATTGTTATCATGTTAATCGTTGACTGTTACTATCTTGTACCCACCTACTTAAAAAATATGAAGTGGAATCCTACCCCCCAAAAAGAAGATGGAATTATCTTCTGGAGGGCACCCCTTTGTAGTGTAGGCTTTCCCTACTAGGTGAGTGTTCTAGGAACCCATCTGTATCAGTGTACCAGCAGGCATTGTGAAAGGTCTCTCAGTTTCACTGAATTTTTCTGAAGAATCTTTCAATGTGTTTGCCCATTTCATGATGGGTGATTTACCAGCAGACCTGCCCACACCATGCCATAAGTGTTTTTTTTTGACAAAAAAAAAAGCATGACCCCATGCAACACCTCCCTATTTACCTGATCTCACCCCCAGCAACTTTTTTTTTTCCCCAGATGAAAAAAGTCCTCAAAGGGAAATGTTTTGCCACTTTGGAAAAGGTGAAACAAAAACAGCAGAAGTACTAAAAGGCATCAAAATTGATGAGCTCAAAAACTTTTTTGAGCATTGGAAAAAAAATCTCAATGGGCATATTGCACCAAATGAAGAATACTTTGAAGATGACTTACGTACGTTTAAACATGTAAGAATAAATACACAATTTTTTTATAAATAAATTCCAATTTGGGGGGATCCCCCTTATATGTGTCTATCATTTTACTTTTTTATCCAATCCCAAAGGTTGCTCTGCTTTGCTTTCTCCCATCTCCCTAACCTATCACCAATGGATTACAGGTAACCCCCATATGCCTCCCCTTTTAATTGTGATGTACAAAATAAGGTAAAAAAACTGTCATTTTCTGGAGCATTTTCTCAATTCATTGAGGTTTTGCTTTCTAGGAATTGTCATTGGTTTGGTTCAAATAAACTCATAAAAATTCTTACAGATTTGGACTTTTCTTACATTGATAATAGATACATAACAGATAAGATTTTTATAAGAATTGAATCGTGTGATTATAAAGACTGACAAGTCCCAAGATCTGCGGATTTGGCAAACCCGAGACCCAGGGAGCAGATTGTGGTGGAGGACCAGACTGAAGTCTGTCAGGCTGGAGCCTGGAGAAGCACCCATGATTTAGTATGAGTCTGAGGGCAGGAAAAAATGTCTTTTGAAGGCACAAAATTAGTTAAACAGGAGGAGTTTCCTCCTAGTTTGGGGGAGGTCAGTCTTTTCTATTCAGAGCTTCAAGTGATGGGATGAGGCACACCCACATTAGAAAGCACTATCTGATTTACCCATTTGAATTTTAATATCATCAAAAAACTTCCTCACAAAAATACCCAGAATGTTTGACCAAATATCTGAGCATCCCATGGCCCAGTCAAATTGACACATAAAATCAACTATCACAGGCTTATAAAAGCAAAAATTAATGTAACAAATGGAAAACACATAGTAAGCCAGTAAACTTAATCCCAATCATATAAAAATTATATTAAATATAGATGGACTAAACACTTAAAAAAATAAAAAGCAAAATGAAACTATATGCCATTAAGATGAGACATACATTTAAAATAATACTAAGATAAATTAAAAGATAAAATAATGAGAAAAGATTGTCATGAAAACACAAATCACAAGAAATCTGGACAATTACATTAATATCAGACAAAGTATCTTTCAGGGTACTTTATACTAAAAATATTTAGTAAAATAATTAAGTCAACAACAACAAAGACATTATAGACCTAAATATGTATAACCTTAATATCAAAACATTTAATAAACACATGAACTATAAACTAATAGAACTGAAAGTATATTGAAAAGATATAAAATTAAAAAGAGAGCAGTATTTTATTAAAAAAATAGAAAATTAAATAACAAAGATTTCGAACATTTCAAAAAGGTCAACAACAAACTCAAACTGATCAATGCCTACAGACGACTACAAGCAACAAATGTAGAATACAGCTCCTTTGCAGTGTACCAGGAGTGGTCAAAAAATGATAAGCTGAGGCATAAAACAAGCTTCATTAAATTTACAAGAGTGGGAGGCACAGTGTATGTCCTCTCATGTTAATGGAAGTGGTTATTGGATATTGAATATTTTTATATATTAAGATTTTCCAATATACATTTTTAAACTATCTAAATCCACTTTCAAATAATACATGCAATTTCACACATTGTGCAGGTAGCTTCTAACAGTATTCACAATTCCTGTCCATGATGACATATCTGTTATTCAACTTAACATATTTTGCCATGTATAATGCACACTTTTTTGCCCAAAATTTTTAGGGAAAAATAAGGATGTTTATTATACACGGGTATGATGATTATATACCATGGGCATAATAATGGGTGTAATAATCCCATGTGTAATGCCCACAAAACATGGGTGCGCATTATACAAGGCAAAATACTGTACTCATATGAAATAATTACCCACTACATTGTTACTATTACTACTTTAAGCAAAAATTATCTATTAGTTTTGGAGGGTTCAGTGACCTTTCCATGAGAACAATGTAAAAAGTTATAAAATCAAACACATAGTAAGCACAAAATTAAGTGTATTGCTGCTCAACATTTTTTTATAAACTCATTTTAGTGCTTTGAATTGTAGCAGCAGTAAAAAACAAATATAAAATTCTAAAAACACTTTTGCAAAAATAGTTATGGATAATTAAGGGTTCACCATCAGGAACATTCCAGTAGGATTTAGATTGTGGAATTAGGCAGCGGCCATGCAGCATCACTCTCAAAGTCAATCCTGATAACTAAAGCTATAGTTTACTTATTCAGAGTTCTTTGTAATTCTTCTGGACATTTACATGTCTTTCTTCTTGAACTACTGTGTTATTTAAGGTATAGCCTAAACTGCTTTCAAAATGAAACAAAAAATTCTAATGGCTCAACCAAGATAGATCTCGCTCTCTCTCTCTCTCTTTCTCTTCACACACACACACAGTCTAGAGGTATGTAAATAGTACAAATTCCCCAGGAAAATCTCCTCTAAGTTCTCATCCCCTGAGCCTGTTTACTTCTCTGTTGCTCTGACCTTCCCACAGGTACTGATCTCATTTATATGGTTAAAGTGGTTCACAAGAACCCCAACATTCCAACCCATAATACAGGGAAAGCAGAAATGGAGATTAATCTCCTTGTACAGTGACACATTTAGAAGTGGTAATTTCCACTTTGGAATTTCCTTTGGTAATTACCTAGTCAGATGGGTAATCTGTGCTAAATCAAAAACTTCAGGGAGTTCTATAACCACAACACAGAATGGAAGAATGGGTTTTAAGGGACAATTGCAACGCCTATCACAAATTATAATAAATTCTGTCTTCAGAAGTGGAATATGAGCAATACATTCTGAGTTACTGTAATTTTATCCCAGTGTGCTCATAATAATACAATGTTTTTATTTCTTGAATATGTATATTGGTGCCTGCCATATTCTAGTTTCATAACAATCACAGTCCGTGCTTACAGGATGCTTAGAGAATAGTGTTATGGACAGACATGTAGACAGTAAATGTAATAAAATAACATAGCTAACATTTCGAATCCATATAAATGTTATGTTATTTAACTGCTTTCTATGTTTCTAATTTTGTAAACTTTGTGATCACTCAATGATGTACCTATTATTATACTGGTTTTAAAGTTTAGAAATCTGAGTCACAGAGAGCTTATACTACTTGTCTAAGATTATAGAGGCATACTTTGAATTGGACAGTCAAAAATTCTAATTTCAGATATTCTTTTTCCAGATGAATACACTTAACCATTAGTCATACTTTCTTTTGCTATGTATTATGAAAGTATCCAGATGAAGCAACTACAGAACAAAGCAGATACATGAGGGAGGTAAAACTATACCAAAGTGAAGGTTAGACGTTGTTTGCCGTTGTAGTGTATAACAGAGGGTGTGGCACATTCATACAACAATTCTTAAAGATAAAATGAACAAATTAGTGATACATACAAAAACAGGTATAAATCTCAAAAGCCAAGGGTATACACTGCATAATTCTAGTTATATTGAGTTCTCAGAGGAATTAACACCAGTTTAGTGTCAAAAACAAAATATCTAAGTAGCAGTAACCTCTAGGCTGACTGGGAAGGGATAAAAGAGTTTTTAGAGATGATGAAAATGTGCTATTCTTGAGAGGAAAGTGTTTTGTTAAACTTAGTTGCATTTTACAACTAAGCCTTTGCCTTTCACTTATGTACATTTTACTTCTAATTTTAATAGTGGTGGGGAATACACATTTTGTAATACCTTCTGCATTTTCTAGGTCTGAGTAAATGAGGAAATGTACTAAGGTTAAAAAATAGAAAATCATTAAAAATAATTTCCTTATCATATGTAGGTGATAGAGAAATGGGAGAAGATGGAAAAGAATTAATAATCACTACCTAAATTTTGGCTTCATCAATTAGAAAATGTTGGTACCATTTACAGGGATGAAGGAAGGGAGAAAGAAGCAATAGGCAGAAGTATCTCAGGAGACAGAAATTGATAAGTATTGAATCCAAGGGAGTGTATTAAATCTCCCAGATAAAAGGTGCAAATCAAGAAGAAGACAAAGGAATGGTAATTATTCCTTTGGAGTGGTAATTATTTGTGAAAAAAATATGACATGGAAAATCAAGATTGAATAATAACATGTCAAATGGGATGGTATTTCTTTGTTCTATACAGTATTAGCTGTCAAACTTTAGCATGCCTCAGCATCACCCACCTGGAAGTGTTTCTAAAGTACAAAGTTGCACAGATTGTTGGATCCTAACCTCAGTCTCTGATTCAGTACACCTAAGGACCTGAAGTTAGCATCTGCTTCAAAAATGATCTCATATGTTGCTCTTGTTGATGGTTTAGGGCAGGGGTGTCACATTCACTTTCACCGGGGGACCCATCAGCCTCACAGTTGCCTTCAAAGGGCCAAAATAACTTTAGGACTGTATAAATGTAACTACTCCTTAACTGTTAAGGAGTTGAAATTACATTTGGCCCTTTGAAGGCAACCTCGAGGCCGATGTGGCTCCCAGAGAAAATGAGTTTGATGCCCTAGTTTAGGGTCTCCTTTCAGAATAACAACACCGTATGACTGGTACTACAGTGATGAGCCACTTCTGATGTATTAATAAATAGCATTGTCAATTATCACAAGTGAACAGAAAGGAATGTGACAGTAAACATGGTAGAATAAACAAAATGAAATGAAAAATATGTAACATGCATGTATACATATCCGTATGCATATCCATATATTTATATATAACTCCATACACAATGATAGTTCACTGGATGAATAGTCACCATACATTCCATAAAGATTAGACATGAACAAATTATGACTGGATTGTTTCACTTTAATTTAGCTCTCTTAATATCCATATCTCACCAAAAATAATTGACTATAATTATCACTACTATGATGTCAGGTTTGTAGCCATTTATTTTCCTAGTTATTAATAATAAAATAACTTTAGCAAGCCTGGAAAGAGAAAGAATTAAATCTAATCAATAATTTAGAAAGTAAGAATTTTAGAAATTGGAGAAACAGTATTATAATTTTTTTGCAAAGAATGGGTCCTAGAATTATTACTATACAAAGATGTCTTCATTAATTTTATTAAATAGTCTTCTCATATTCTGGTTAGTGCATCAATTTTTTTCCTTTCTCCTCATTAGTTTGAAGACATAGAGATTGTAATCAAAGTTTCTCATCTTCAAATATTTTCCTATAATTTTTATAAATTATAGGAATAAAAATTAGTTGTAAATCCATATAAGAGTTGGTTGAAAAAATAAGGAATGGAAAAATGAAGAATTTAAGTAAATACGGATGAAAAGGACAAAATGACTCTCAAATCAAGATGTTTTAAAGTTCAAATTGAAATGATACATAGCTCCTGGTATCTCCTACCAAATATCAATGCTTATGTAATTCACAAATTTGTTTATTTTTAAAATAAATATTTTTGGATCACCTATATTTTACCAGGTATGATTTGAAATGAAAGGGAAAAAAAACAAGAAACAAATGTTGCTCCCATGGAGCTTATATTCTGAGATTGAGGTATAGATGCAAAAAAAATTGAAAATGGAAACACATAATGTTTCACATGGTAAAACTAAATGGAGAAAAATAAAATGTAGAATGTAGGGTTAAAGAGAAAATAACTATAGAGTTGCCATTTTAAGTAAGGTGATTAGGGCATACTTCTTGATTAGATGACTGAGCAACCTGAAGGGAGATGAGGCAGGAATCTCTGTGGATATCTGGGACGATGGTATTCCAGGCAGAGATATGTCAGTTTCAATAACTCTAAAGCAGAGATACTCCTGGTATGTTCCAGTAACATCAGGTAGGTCACCATTGCCGTAAAGCATATGAAGGAAAAGAGTGGTAGAACACAGAGATAAAGAGTCGACAGCAACAATAACTTCAGGGTTGTATAAAGCAATGTTTAGCAGGATTGTTCGACTCCTGTCCTGTTTATAGATTGAGGGCTAGGGTGGAAGGCAAGAATATGACACTGGAGAATACTTAAGATGCCATTGCAATAATTCAGTTGAGATATTTTTGTAGCTTTATTCATGATAGTAGCAATAGAGGTAACGAGAATTGTTCTGATTCTGAATATTTTGAAAACAGAGCCAACACGATTGACCAACTGTTTGGACATGAGCAGTGAGAGAATTAATAGAAGAAAGAGCTGGATGATAACCAAACCATTTGCTCAGAGCGACTGCACATTTTCATTCACAGGTTAACAAGGATATGATGTGGGTCACAATGAAGTATTTGGTTTGATCAATGAGTACTATGTCACATAAAAGTCATGTTGCTGGAAGAAAAAAAGTTAGAAACACATTAGTAACTGGAGAGTTGAACATGAATATTATGGTATGGAAATAATGCAGTTACTGGAAATACAGGGGTTTAGGGAAATGCTGCCCAAATAACTGGAGTTAATTTTTGCTTAAACAAGGAAGTCTATATGAGGATGAGGATTAGAGAGGAAGGTTAGGAGATTCTTTTCAACAGGCCAAATTTGAGTTGCCTAGTATTCATTCAAGTGGAGATAAGCCATTGACCTATATGTAACAAATAAGGGATTAACAAATATAAAGAAGAGCGATGTTTCAAGGACTGACCTCTAGAACAATACAAAGTATTGACACCTGGGAATGGAGAATGAGAAAGGCAAGTCAGTGAAGCAGGAAGAGAAACAGGAGAATGTTTTCATTCAGAATCCAAATAATTCAAATCTTCCATTTGATGGAGTGTGTCAAAAGCTGATAAGTGGCTAAGGAACATTAGAATTGCAAATTCACCATTGCATTTAGCAATGTAGTGAGCAGGTGTGAGAAGAGCGGTTTGTAGAAAAGGTTAGCCAGTAGCCAGAATTTATTGCATTTATGAAAAAAAAATAAAAGAGTAGGAGATATAAGGCAGGAGTTGTTAGGAGTTTCAGAGTGCAAAGTTTAAAGAGAGCAGAGAAATGAAGTCAGAAAAGGCTTTATTAGTTGATTTTTTTTACCGGTTTGTTTCTGAATGGCATATCCGCAGTTTTGTATTCTGATAGACATGTCTGTCATTCTGAAAAAAGATAATAAGTACTGAAGGTCTAATGAACAAAATAAAGTAACAAAATAGAAAAAGATTCATAGGTACAGAGAAAACTGACAGCTGTCAGAAGGAAGCGGGTGTTGGAAGGCCTGGTAAAAAAAATTGAAAGGACAAAGCAAAAAAAAAAAAATCATGGACACACAACAGCTTGGTGATAGCCAGAGGGAAATGGGTTTGGGGAAAGTAGAAGAGGATAAAGGGGGTATAAATGGTGATGGAAGGAAACTTGACTTTGGGGGGTGAACACACAATACAATATACAGATGATATATTTTAGAATTGTATACCTAAAACCTATATAATTTTATCAACCAATGTCACCTCAATTAATTCAATAATTTAAAAAAATCTGAAAAAACAAGGAGTACCGGAGCTATTTCTTCAATTAGGTGAAAGGAAATTGTGCATGAGTAGAGGGGTGACATTGTCTGGAAACATGAGCAGCCATTTGTATGAACAAGAGAGGAGGGAAGACAAGGGAGAGAAAAGTTATGAAATAGTCATCTGAGGAAGGGGCAGACTGACGAAACTTGGAAAATACAATCGCTTCCCAGGCAGAAGCTCAAAGCTCCACTTGAGGTTAATAGTCATGATTATAATGTGAAGCCATTCAGCATTAATTTATTTGCCAGCCAACCATGTTCAGCAGCACACGTCCTTCTAGGATTCTGTGTTTGTCTGAAGTTTTACCAGCTGAGTTTGACCATACTAGAGAAAAGTAAGTGATTTGATGGTGCTTGCAAGGGTGTGATTATAATAATCAATCATGGAAAAAAATCAAGGAAATAAGGACAAATCAAAAACTACCAAGGAAATAAGGACATGATATATATTATAATGAAATATAATATGGTTATGAGAAATAAGAAGGTTCAGGGAAGTGCTGTCCCATACAAATGTATGTGATAATGAGAATGTTTATAAGCCAGAATAACCACTAGCATTAGTGGGTATCGAACCCTTGCTTGCTATGTGACTAGTCTAACTAAGGAATTTTGTAAATGAATTTAAACATAAATATCTACAGAAAGCTCTAATATATTGGGAATTTCTGGTCTAGGGGATGACTGTAAGAGTGACTGGCTGTGGAAGAGTACAGGAATAGCATAAATAGTGTTAGAGAGAGGGACAGTAAGCTGGAGATAAGGAGAATAGATCACTTGTCTTTACATTAGTGGGTAATGGGTGGTATGGTCTGACGACGTGAGATTCAATCCTGGTGTGATTTAGGTAAGAAAGAGAGAATCTTCTAGATTCTTAGCATCTAGAATTGGAAACGAGGTCCAGTGGAATAAAATGTGTGAGAAAGAAAAAATCCATTCCTGGAGAGGACTGTATGGGAAGCTCTGTTCTCAAAGAACAGCCATGTTTCATATGGAATAATAAGGTGAAGGAAACCTTTAGGTAAGAGGTGGAGCATAGATAGGATATTTTGTTGAAAAATAACCTGGTTTAAAGACAGCATGGCGGAGTGGTTTCTCAAATTTAGAGTAAGTTTGAATTGACTAAACAAATGAGTAAATAAGAGAGTTTTCTGGGATGAGAATATAGAGAATAAGGAATGACCTGGAAGTCCTAGGATTCTTATGAGAACTGCTTTAAATAGGGGTAAAGAGCATAATAAGATTAACCTGGATTGTCACAGAACAGATAGATTTTGCTGTATCTTTGGACAGTTAGTATATCATCCTTTTCATTCAACAAATACAAATTAACCATCAGCTGATTGTCAGATATTGTGAAAAACTCCAAGGAATAACTAGACAGTACATAAAATGGACATGTTTCCCACTCATTACCTGCCCCAAACACCTCTTAGGGCAATACATTTCATAAACGTATATGCCTGCTATGTAAATGAATACTTTGCATGCTGTGTATTTTACTGTTTTCAGACATTTTTCTCATGTCAATTGTCAGTCTTTACCTTTCAAAGGGAATTAATGGGTTCTTTTACTGTCTCTGTGAATAATCATTCCTGGTTTTACCCACTGAGATTGCAAATCATTTTAGTTGTCCTTTACAAGCCATTCTCTAATTGCACTATGGTGTTTAAAAACCCTCTCAATAAACTTGGAAAACAGGGAGAGAAGCCATTATGGTTGCTTCATAAGTAAGAAGAATGAGGACAGGTAGAATAAATTGAATTATTATTCCAATGATTATATCGAAGTGTCATCAGGAAAATGTCACATTACTCTAAATGCCAATCCACCAATTTTAGAAAAGTTTTAAAAGTATTTTCTTTTTTATTTCCAAGTATAGAATTCTATTCTCCATTTTGGACATAGAAACTAAGCTTACTCCCACAGAAAACCACTGTAGTGATTGCCATCCTATATTGGAGAGTCACCGAAGCACAGAGATACTTTTCATAATTCTAAATCTGAAATGCCAAGGCCAATAATTAACTAATCAACAAATGCAATAGACATTTTTTTTCTATTCTCATTTGACCTCTCTTTCAACTTAAAACCCTTGACATTTCCTCTCTGCAATAATTTTCTTAGACTTTCATGTCACATTTCTCCCTTGTTTCTTTCATCCTTTTTGTCGGGATTTCATTTTCAATGCTTTACCCAAAAAGTTAGTGTTCACAGATTCTGTTTTTCCCCTCTCATTCATATTCTCTCCCACTATTTTGACTTATTAATAATTCCCAAACCAATATTTATGATTTCATCTCTATCTTGAATGTTTGCCTACTGCAGCAGAGTAGAATAACCATTTCAAACTTGACTAATTTTACTTCTCCATTCCAAAATATATGGTTTCCTATGCTTTTTATGTCTATAGTAGGGACACTATCCAATCTTCAGACCAGAAACCTGGAGTCTTCATTGTTTTTTTTTTGTTTCCATAGTTTCTTTTTTTTACTGTTGTTCAATTACACTTTTCCCCATTATCCCCCCATTACTCTCCTCCTCCCCACCCACCCCCACCCATCCCATGTTCAATCCTATCCCCCCTGTTGTCTTTGACTATGGGTAATTTATACTTGTTCCTTGATGACCCTTCTCCTTCATTCCCCCATTATCCCCCTCCTCCCTCCCCTCAGGTCACTATCAGTTTGTTCTTTATTTTCATGTCTCCGGTTCTATTTTGTTTGCTTGTTTGCTTTGCGGATTAGGTTCCACTTATAGGTGAGATTATATGGTATTTGTCTTTCACTACCTGGCTTATTTCACTTAGCATAATGCTCTCCACTTCCATCTATGCTATTGTGAAGGGTAGGAGCTCCTTCTTTTTTTTTTCTGCTGCCTAGTATTCCATTGTGAAAATGTACCACAGTTTTTTGATCCATTCCTTTACTGATGAGCACTTAGGCTCTTCCTAGCACATGGCTCTTGGCTACTGGAATCTTCATTGATTTTTATTATTTCTAATTTCAACTAGTCTTTCTTCCCCTAGATACTTACCTTATTCTTACAAAGCACATCCTTATTTCACTTTCCAGACTCTGTCACCTAACAGTGCTTAAAAATCTCTACCAAATGAATCATATGACTAAAACTTAATAGCAGTATATTATACAGTATTTCTCCATGCTACTCTATTCAGTGGTTTACAAAGCATTTTCCAGTTTCAAAATGTTACTTTTTACTTTTTTAAATGTATTTTTTCAAACTATCTTTTTAAATTATTTTAACTTTTCACCTTTGTAATAAAGTTTTCAGTTATAAATAATACTGAAATACATTTACAGATGGAAAATTACGTAACAAAAAGAATTACCTACTTTGGCCAAATCACCACACTACTATACAAATTTTTTAAAGTACAATATAACTAGATGATTGGAAGACATTTCAAAATAAAAAAAGCAAAAATAGTTATTCTGTACCATAATAATAATAATAAATTACTACAGCCCCTATCCATGTTCTCAATATAAGATTTATTGTTTTAAAATAAGGGTAAAATACAAACTACCACTTGAATTTCTGATAAAAATGGCAGCATAAGTAAATATGACTTGCCTCCTCACACAATCACATCAAAATTACTACTAAATTATAGCCCTGGCTGGCGTAGCTCAGTGGATTGAGTGTGGGCTTCGAACCAAAGCATCGCAGGTTCAATTCCCAGTCAGGGCACATGCCTGGGTTGCGGGCCAGGTCCCCAGTGGGGACCACATGAGAAGCAACCACACATTGATGTTTCTCTCTCTCTCCTTCTCCCTCCCTTCCCCTCTCTAAAAATAAATAAAATCTTTTTAAAAAAATTACTACTAAATTATAGAAAAAACATCACTCAGAGCCATCAGAAGTCAAGTTGAATGAAAGTCTGACAATTATGGAATTAAAGAAAGCAGATCCATTCAGACTGGTAGGAAGGGTTCAGAAATGGAGCAGGCTGGTCCCACATCCTCATGTGATGGATAAAAATTCTGGAGGGGTATCATGGGAGTGAGGAGACCCAGTCTGACACCAGGCCCCCAGCCTCAGGGTTCCAGTGCTAGGCAGATAAGTTCCCATGACTCCTGGCTATAAAAAAACAGTGGGGATTGAATCAGTGGAAGAAAACATCTAGAGTCCCAAACAGTTCTTCTTAAAGAATGCATGTATGAACTTACTCAATCCCTCTGAGTTCCAGCAGTGGGTTAGGAGCTTGAAAGGCACCAGTGGCATACTGGGAGAAACTGAAGTGTTTAGCATCAAGGTAAGAGGTGGGGGACAGCTTTCTCCCTGACAGAAAAGCAGGCAGAGGCTATATTCCCTTTCCGAACCCTCCCCCCACAGAGCCACAGAGGCTCAGATGGATATCATATCTGAGACTCCATCAACCTGGCTAACACTGTTTGCCTCACCCTGGAGATCTCCTGAGGCTCCATCCCCCACAAATTACAGCTGTTAACCATGACTTTTCCATATGAATGGCTGGCCTTAGCTCATGCTTCACAACTTCCTAAATCTTTTCAAACAAGAAACACCTGGCTTCAGTGAGCTCTCAGCCCTGATACCTCTCACTAAGTGGCCTCAGGCATGGCACTAGCAGCAGCTAGCCTAGGTTCACAGCTTAGCTTCACCTGGGAATGTCCAAACCCAGCACAAGTAGTAACCATCTCAGATTACCTTATAGCTCATGCAGGGTGGCCCCAGGCAAAACACAGGTAGGGGATGACTTTGGCCTGCTCCACCAGGGAAACCCCAGGGCCTGCACACCTAGTGGACAGCTACAGACCACGTTGGAGCACTACCACCCTGCCTTCGCACAGCTGATCCTCCATGGATGGTGGGGGTTGGTGGTCAATGGACACAGTCACTCCTTACAGATGTCTTGCCTGGCTAAATACCTCCCATTGACCTGTCAACAGTAATCAAGACTCAACTATAAGAGAAAGGTGTACTCAGTCCACACAGAGGGTACACAATGAGTACCAAGCTTGCATGATAGGGGAGGTTGTGCCACTGGACCCTACAGGGCACCTACTATATTAGGCCACACTACTAACACAGGGAGTCATAGCAGCTCTACTTAATATATACAAGCAAACACAGTGAGGCTACCAAAATGAGGGAACAAAGAAACATGGCCCAAATGAAAGAATAGATCAAGACTACAGGAAAAGAACAAAACAAAATGGAGTTAAGCTATCTTTTAGATGCAGAGTTCAAAATGCTGATTTTAAGATTGCTCAAGAAACTTACTGAGGATCATAACAGCATAGAAAAGATCCATTAAGAAATGAAGGATACACTAATGGAAATAAAGAACAATTTATAGGGAAAATACAGTAGAATGGATTAAGCTGAGAACCAAATCAATGATTTGGACCATAAGAAAGCAAAAAAACAACCAATCAGAACAACAAGAAGAAAAAATAATCCAAAAACTAGGTAAGCATAAGGAACCTCTGGGACAACTTCAAATGTCCCAACATTCACATCATAGGGGTGCCAGAAGGAGAGAAAGAGCCCTAAATTGGAAATCTATTTTAAAAAGTAATAAAAGAAAGCTTCCTTAATTTGGTAAAGAAAATTGACATGTAATTCCAGAAAGCAGAGAGAGTCCCACACAATATGGTTATAAAGAGGTCCACACAGCATAATTAACATGTCAAAGGTTAAAGATAAAGAGAGAATCTTAAAAGTACCAAGAGCAAAGCAGTTAGTTATCTACAGGGGAGTTCCCCTAATACTGTCAGCTGATTCTCAGGAGAAACTTAGAAGACTGGAAGGGATTGGAAGAAATACTCAAAGTCATGAAGCAGGGACCTACAGCCAAGATTGCTCTACCCAGTAAAAATATCATTTAGAATCAAAGAGCAGATAAAGAGATTCCCAGATAAGAAAAAAATAAAGAAGTTCATCATCACCAAATCATTATTATATGAAATGTTAAAGGGACCTATTTAAGAAAAAGAAGATCAAAACTATGAACAATAAAATGGCAAAAATACATACCTATCAACAATTGAATCTAAAAAAAATACAAACTAAGCAAACAAGAACAGAGAGAGAGAGTCACGGATACGAAGATCATTTTGATGGACGTCAGATGGGAGGATATTTTGGGAAAATGGGTGAAGAGAGGAGGGCATCAAGAAGTAAAAATTGGTAGTTACAGAATGGCCATGGGGATGTAAAGTACAGTATAGGAAATGGAGTAACCAAAGAACTTGTACACATAACCCATGGTCACAGACAATAGTATGGGGATTGCCTGAGATAGTGTGGGGTGCGGGGTGGAGGGGGGCAGAGGGGAAATACTGTGACACATGTTATAGTATCATCAATAAAATATAATTAAAACATTAAAATATAGGTAAAGATTCAAACGAATATTTCAAACTTAGTAAGATTATCAAAATTGAGCTGAATAGTCACTTATTTGTTTTATGTTAAATACCCTTCCCTTCTCTGTTCTAAATAATAAAGATGAGAGATAATTTGTCATTAATCTTTGTATACTTAAAAATGTTCAGCTTGAAAACTGCCGATTTTTCTCTATCCATAGAACTAATTAAACAAAATTTGACCCCATCTTTATTACCAGAGCAAACTCAGCCATGTATAATATAATAATCCACCAATTCCTTTCTAATCTACTTGTTGAGTGTAAGCCTTGTACTTTTTAGGGAAGAAATGTCCTGTTTCCTTGCTCCATTTTTTCCAGTGTAGAAGCATGTGACTTTAAGGTGAAAATTGACTATTTTTTCTTCTCTCTATTTTGAATTGCCATGAGGAAATGATCTTAGCTACATGTTTCAACTATGATGGTGTCAGTTTTTATTTGGGCAAACTCTCCCTAGGTCTAGATGAGGTAAGACATGAGAATCACTAGTGCTACCCAGCCCTTTTGGTCACACAATAAAGCTTTATTCCCCAATTGATAGTGATTGCCTGTCATCCATGTTTTCTTTAACACTTGGCTAAAAACACAGACAAGGGAATGCTGTACTGAATATTGAATTTCTACAGTTATAATACAACCTAAACGGTGGGATGGAGAGTTGAAAAGAATTAAAAAATAAAAGGAGCAGCATTCTCCTTCGCTTTACCTCAATGCCCAGGATGGGGTTTAAGTCACCTTTAAAAAGGACTCAAGATGGCTTTGATGATGGCAGCTTACCTTCAGACTGTATTTCTTGTTCAAGTAAGACAGTTATTTAAATAAACACAAAATGTAAGCTTTTTAGTATCTAATATTTTATGTAGCATTTTTTCCATTTATGAACTCTAAGTACTTTTTTTTCTTCTCCTCAACAAGCTCGAGTCTAATGGGAATAAAATGGTTTTAAAATTTAGCCTTTCTAAAATATCTCTCCAACATTTCTTTATAAAGTTACTATTGATGTATCTATGAATAACGGTATATTAAAGGGAAGAAGACATGATTGCACTGGAAAACCAGCATTTTATACTATACCAAGCTCTCTTATGACATTTTACTTTTATTCTGTAGCTTCCTCTTATCCACAGGAGATGCTTTCCAAGACTATCAGTGAATGCCTAAAACCATGGACCCTGCCACACTCTGTATATACCATTTTCCCTCTGTATGTACATATTTATGATATAACGTTTTATTTATAAATTCAACAAAGAGATTAACAGGAACCATTAACAAAACTGAACAATAATAACAATATACCAAGTGAAAGTCATGAAAATGTGGTCTGCCTCTCTCTCAAAATACCTTATTTTACTGTACTCATAATTTCACTTGAAGGAAGCACCTTCTCTTGGCATATCCAAATTGCCAGCATCACTCTTCTTTCACTTTAAGACCATTATTAAGTAAAATAAAGAAGATTTGGACACAAGCATCCAGATACCACAACAGTTGATCTGGTAACCAATAAGGCTTCTAAGTAATTAACGGGCAGGTAGTATATACAGTGTGAACACGCTGAGCAAAGGGAAAATTCATGTTCCAGGTGGAATGGCGTGGTAGGCATGAGATTTCATTATGTTAGTTATAATTCAAAAAATGAATTGCTTATTTTTGGAAGGTTTCATTTAATATTTTTCAGACTGTGATTGACTGGAGGTAACTGGAACCATGGGAAACAAAACAGCGTATAAGTGGGGACTTACTATAAATACATTTTCATCAAATCATTGTTATTATATGACCCATTTGATTCATGTCATATAGTAATTATACACTGTTGTCTACTTTATACAATGAAACTAAACTCCTATAAATAAAATGTAAAACCTTACTGTTAAACTTATTACATCATCACTCTCATATCTTGTGATGTATGTGGAACCTACTTGGTTACTTAACAGCCATATAACAAAATGGGTAAGAAAGGAGACTTGGAAGTTAGACTGCCTGTGGAGCATTCAAGTTCCAAACATTTTTAGCTGGGCAACACTGGTGAAGCTATTTAGCCTCCTTAATTCTCAGGTGTTTAATCTATAACTTGGAAAGAACTGCATCACCTATTTCATGGAGTTATTGCAAAATAAGACAACCTTACTATAAAACAACAACTTCAAATAGCAGTCAGACACAAAATGTGTTCAATAAATGTTTGTTGTTAAATTAAATATCAATCTGGGTACAAAAGATCCTGAATGATTCATTTTTACTGGGTTAAAAGTGATTCTATACAAATGAATGCATCTAAAGTGCTAAAAACAGAAATCACAAAATTAGATCACTTACAAATTAATGTGCATGCATTATTTTAACTGCCACAAACTAAATTATCATTGTGTTGCCATGGTAAACCAAGGAACTGCATCATTTGGATTCCAGTCTGGAAGACAGATACACAATTATATCCAGGAAGTCAGCCTCTACTTGTTCATCTACAGTAGAGCATGAAACATCAAACCAGTTCCAAAAGCAATGATCTAGTTTATGGAACAATAAGCATATATGATAAGAGAACACTGAAGCAGTACTGGGGTATCCTAAAGGGACTGAGGAACCCATGTTCCATAAAAATTAGGTAACATTAGCAGCAAAGATAATTTGATGGTGGCTACAAAATGATTGTTCCTGAGAAGTAGGAATGGGGCATCATGAGATGGAAGAAATCAAATTAAAACTGATATGAGTGCTGTGTCAGAAACCATTCTGCATCTCCATTCATAAGGTTTCCATGTACATAGAAGTATAACATTGCAAGCTTTAGAACACTGAAATAATTGATTTGAAATATGTTTGGTAATAGTTTTCATATGTTATTATACTCACATTAAATATCAAATTGTATTTTTGGTGAATGATTCACACCTGATATAAATGTACTTTACATAAATAAAAATTGAGATCCTCAGTGTAGGGTTCTAGATGATGTAAATATTGCATATGTAACAAGTCTATGCATCTTTGTGATGAAATGGTTGGTAGAGTAAACTGACAAGAATTGTTTTGATTGTAATGAAATAGGAAAATAGACAGAAAGGATTGTTTTAATATACCACAAATCAGCTTACACATTATTTTCATTATTTTAAATAAGTAAATTAAACTGATGATTGGAAACAAGTTCACATTGTTTGCACATGATAGTGGTAATGGCTAAAAATAAGAGGGCCCTCAAGATGTTAACATAAATTATATGAAGTAAAGTAGTGGGGTAATTTGCACTATTTATGGAAAAATCATGAATATATGCTCTTGAGTGATAAGGACATTGACTAAATCAATCAGCAATTGCTAGATTCTTATTTACATAATCTGTGTACAGATTGATCATGAATAACAGATAAAAGCATAAATGCAGGTTGGTCTAGATTTGGAATCTATTTATGTTGCTACTGATTATGAATATTTGTGAATTTGTTAAAAGTACCTAGACTTGAAAAAGTCAGAGCTGAGTTTGAATCTTATCCTTCCAGCTTCATCCTTAAACAAGTTATTTTCCTTTCTGAATCTCTATTTTCAATTAAATAATGATATTTATAATAGAAATATGTGTTGGGTACTACTATTTGCATAATGTGTTATGAGTACATCTTTAATTATATTTGGTCACTTTTAAAGTGTCCTCAACTCACATCAGCTGTGAGAGAACATGGGAAATTAACATATCTAGCCCCGTTAAAGGAGTCAGAAAACTGAGATGATAAACTAAGGGCCTACGTGGTAAGAAATAGGAACTAAAATCAGACAATTAAATATGCAATGGAATCTGAAACATTTTCTCTAATATCCAGGAAGCCCAATGGAAAAATACTGAATTCTTAGAATTAATAAGGTAAAAACAATAAAATAAAGGAAGAAAACACCATTAAAATAGATTTTGTTCATTTACTTTTATTGGTTAGTTTTAATTATTTATAATAATACTTCATACTATTCCAATTAATGCCCTGTAGAAGAATGTATAAAATTAATGACAGAATATACGTCTTCAAAGTAACACAAGGTTATTCAGCTTTTAAGAGAAGTAAGACAGTTTACTTTTGTTGAGAGAGAATTTTCAGCTTGGAAATTACTGAAATTAAAATAATTTGAGTTTCAGAATATTTTAATTAGAATATTACATGCATTTTTAAATAATTTACTTATAAAGTCTCATAAGAAATTATACTTTCTCTAAAACACTTATCAGAAACAATATAAACACAATAATATGGGAGTTAAATTTACAAAGACCTGTGATTTTTCAACTGTTGGGCGGTGGTACACTAGTGTGCCACAAGAATGTTTAAAATGGGCAATACCTGAGTATTTAGTCAGGATCACTGACCTCTTTTCACTTAGACTGTCACATAAAATATGACAAGTCTAATTTCAAATGTATAGTCTATTTTTTTTAGTATATCAGTTGTGTATGAATAATACATTTCTGTGACAACTTAGATAATTTTTACAGGGCTGAGTTGCATGAGTAAAGATTTTGAGTTAGGACAATATTTTGGTTTCACTATAGATTATTAATGGAAGGTGGGCCAGGTGAGTGGCGCTATTTCAAATGTGTCATTTTAAAATATCCAATTATTTGAGATCTTTTACTTTCAAATGGTGGCCTAAATCATTTGAGCTGCACAAATAGCCTAGAAAAAATGATTCTGACTGTAAAGTATTAGAGGGAGTTCAAAGAAGTGTTGTACAAAGGTTTTAGATGAATAAGGCCACAGCCATGCAGGGAGGCAGAGTTAAGTTCAGGCTGAAATTAAGTCCAAAATACATAATAGACCCAGACCGATCGTCAGATAATAGGTTTGCACTATTGCAGATGGGAGCTGTCATAAGCAGAAAAGGGTCTCAGTCTCTCTCTTTCCCATCTTTTCCCTTCTTCTCTCCTTCCTGCTCACTCCAAGATTTAATTTTGAGTACTTGCTATGGCAATGCTTCCTTAGTTAGGGGTGTCATAATAATGTGCCCCTCATGCAAATGGACTTGAGAATAGGGATGGGTGCTACGCTCACATGGCCAGATAATACAAAGTATTAAAATAGCAAGTAAAAGAACATGTAAGACAGTTGTGTTGGGGCTCTGAGACTTCACTTGACCCTCCACCATGCTGGGTGCTGATAAAAGCTGGCCTTGGTGTGCAGCCTGGTCCTTTCTGCACACAAACAGGCCCAGCAGAAGGAGCCCCACACTGTGGAATGCTGATAGTTCCAAACAGGTTGACCAGTGCCAGTCACAAGAAATGTCTGACAAAGGCCTACACCAGAGTAGGTCTACAGCAGATCTACTTAATATGTAGAAGCAAATACAAAGAAGAAGTCAAAATGAGAAGATGAAGACACAGACCCCAAATGAAAGAACAAGAGAATACTCCAGAAGAAGAGCAAGATGAAATGGAGGAAAGTAATTTATCAGATAGTTTAAAAGTATTTATTTATTTATTTATTTATTTATTTATTTGACAGAGGGGAAGTAAGGGAGAAAGAGAGGGAGAGAAACATCAATGTGTGGTTGCCTCTTGCATGCCCCCTGCTGGGAAACTGACCCACAACCCAGGCATGTGCCCTGACTGGGAATCAAGCTGGTGAACCTCTGTTTTGCAGGCTGGCGCTCAATCCACTGAGCCACACCAGCCAGCTCAGATAGACAGTTTTGAGTAATTATTATAAGAATACTCAACAGCATGAAAAAAGACCTAGAAACTGTAAAAAAGTATCACTCATAAATAAAGAATGCAATATCTGAAAAAATAATACACTGGAAGGAATAAACTGGAGGGTTAGATGAATCAGAAGATCAAATCAGTCATTTGGAAGACAAGACGGGAAAAAAAGCACCCACGCAGAGCAGCAAAAAGAAAAAAAATTTAAAAATGAGGACAGCTTAAGAATCATTTTGTACAATGTGAAGCATAACATCTGCATCATGGGAATTCCAGAAAGAGAAGAGAGTGAGCAATATATCAAAAATCTATTTGAAGAAATAATGACTGGAAACTTTCCTAATCTGGTGAAGGAAAAAGACACACAAGTCCAGGAATCTTAGAGATTCCCACATAAGTTGGACCAAAGAGGTCTACACTGAGAGACAGCATAATTAAAATGACAAGGCTGAAAGAAAAGAGGAGAATTTTAAAAACCACAAGATAAAAGTGGGAAGTTACATACAAGGGAACACCAGTTAGACTTTCATCTGATTACTCATCAGAAACATTTCAAGCTAGAAGAGACTGGTGTGAAATATTCAAAGTGGGTTTGATAGCATGGTAATGGCATAAACACAGACACATAGATCAATGAAACAAAATAGAGAGCCAGAAATAAACCAACACCTTTATTGTCAATTAATATTTGACAGAATAAGCAAGCACATACAATGGGCTAATGATAGTCTATTGAAAAAATGATGTTGGGAAAATTGGATAGATATGAGCAGAGAGATGAAACTAGGCTGCTTTCTTACACCATACACAAGAATAAATTCAAAATGGATCAAATAATTAAACATTAGGCCCCATATCATAAAAACCTCAAACATTGCCCAGAGCAATATTTTATTGGATGTATCATTCTAGGCAAGGGAAACAAAAGAAAAAATTAAACAAATGGGAGTACATCAAACTAAAAAGATTTTGCATCACAAAGGAAATCATCAACAAAATAAAAAGACAACCCACAGAATTAGAGTACACTTTCACCAATACATCTGATAAGGGGTTAATATCCAAAATTTATAAAGAATGTACTAGAGGGGAGGGAGGAGGGGAATACAGGGGAAAGAAGGGGAAGGGTCATCAAAGAACATGCATGAAGGACCCATGGAAAAAACCAAAGGGAGGTAGGATTGCAGGTGGGAGGTAGGGATGTGTGGGGTGGGGGCATTAGTAGGGGGGAAATGGAGACAACTGTACTTGAACAACAACAAAAAAAAAACAAATAAGATAAAATCACTTAACTATTAAAAAAAGAATTTACAAAACTCTATGCCAAAAAAAAACCCAAAAACAACACAATTAAAAGATGGGCAAAGGACCTGAATATACACTTCTCCAAAGAGGACATGCAGATGGCCAATAGACATATGAAAAGATGCTCAATGTCACTAATCGTCAGAGAAATGCAAATTGAAACCACAATGAGATATCATCTCACACCTGTGAAAATGGCTATCACATCAATAAATCAACAAACAACACCTGCTGGTGAGGATGTGAGAAAGGGAACCCTTTTGCACTGTTGGTGGAAATGCAGATTGGTGCAGCCACTGTAGAAAGCAGTATGGAAATTCCTCTAAAAATTAAAAATGGATCTGCCTTTACACCCAGTGATCCCACTTCTGGGAATATATCTGAAGAAACCCAAAACACTGATTTGAAAGAATATATGCACCCCTGTGTTCATTGCATCATTATTTACAATTGCCAAGATATGGAAGCAGCCCAAGTGTTCATCAGTAGATGAATGGATAAAACAACTGTGGGACATTTACACAATAGAATACTACTCAGCCACAAAAAAGATGAAAATTTTACCCTTTGCAACAATATGGATGGACCTGGAAAACAATATGCTAAGTGAAATAAGCCTGTCAGAAAAAAAAAAAGTATCTCATGATTTCACTCATATGTGGAATCTAATGAACAAACTGAACTAACAAGGAAAAGGAGGACAGATTCATAGATGGAAAACAAGATGTCAGCTAGTGGGGAGGGAGATTAGGCAGTAGAGGGTTTGAAGAAAAAGGATGAAGGACTCATGGACATGGACAACAGTGTGTTGATGGGGTTAAGGGCAGTAAATGGTAATGGGAAAAATACAATAAAGATTAAATTAAAACATAGAATCACAAAGGAGTTGTATAGTCAAACAGAGCCTAGAAAATTAAGATGATAAGATTTATTGTCCTTATATTTTTTTTTATTTTCAGTTGGTTTGAGAGAATAAACACTGAAATTTTACACAATTTTACCTAAAACAAACAGTATATTACTGGGTAGTATAGTACATACAATACCAAATACATAAATTTTTTTCTTCTTCCTTGCTCTTTTTTAAACTACATTATGAATAATATCAACTCTTACCTGTTTGCTAAAAATGTCTTTATTATGAAATATTTATGAGAATGAATGTGGAAAATCATCCAGTGAATTGGTGATTTAGATAGTTTTTGGGTGGTATAGGTTAAATAAGTAGGTTAGATATGAAAGAGAGTACATGAATGTAGGGTAGGTGATTGAGGATAATGATTAAGAAAGAATCATAAAAGCAATGATATAATGTTCAGAGAAATAAAATAAATATGTTCAGAGAAATAAAATAATATATAGAGAATATCAGCCAAGAAAGAATATAAGATGATCCTTGTAGAAAGCTTTGCAGTAGCAAGGTGAGCTAAAATAAAATACCTTGGGGACCATTCTTATAGGACTCCTAAGAAAATAATTAGCATTTCCAGAGTGGCAGGAAAAGTAGTTCAGTGATAGAGAAATGGCACTATGAAGGCTGAGGAAGGGGGGTTATTAAGAGGGAAAACTTCACATATTCACAATAAACTGACTGTTCCAGATGGCATAGTGCAACAGAATGAGAGTTAGAGAAATAGCGCACAGAAAGCTTAGGCAGGAGCAAACGCAGAGTTTACAACAGGATGCTGAGCAGAGAACTTCCATTTGAAGTTGTAGCTGAAGATGGCAGGAGCAATGTGGCCTAGATCTGAAAATGTGTGTTATAAATTGAAAAAATTCCAGATCAAGTTAAAGAGGCCCCTTGAATGTAACAGCCATTGGCAGCCTTTTGTCAGAAGCAGCAGCAGCAGCAGATCCCAGAGGAAGACGAAACATGAATGATTACCTTGTTAAAAGTTGCTAAGAACACTGAATGAGAAAATAAGTATGTAAAGGATTTCTGGGTTAGAACAAAAATGAGCCATCCCCAGGAGGAGGCATGGGTGGGAAGTGCTCTACAGTCAGACAGTGAGGGCTGCAGGTACTCAACACGTGCAATTGCACCACATGCAATCTTGGGAAGGTTACTTAATATCTTTGAAGTTCAGTTACTTATTTCTAAAATGTGGACAAAAACTAATGCTGTTTCTGGGACAATGATATGAGCTAAATGATATGATGACAAAACAGGAGGCTCTCAATAAGAATCAATCTCTACATTTCCTGCTGTGGTATTCTTGTATGACCTTCCACATGTACCGTCTTCTTGAGCAATATACCTGTTCACTTTGTCACATGGTCATTTCCTACTCTGTTTCCTTTAAAACAAAATTCAAGTATCACCTCTTTGTGAACAGTTTCCACATTCCCTCCCTGTAAGTCTCATACAATCATGTCCTGAATACAATTGTACAACTTATGACACTCTATTGCAAATATTTGCCTGTGAGCATGTCTTAAACTAAATGCTGAAATTTTGAGAATACTGAACATATGTCAAACATATCTCAAATTTTCAATTCCTAGCAAAGTATATTGGAAATTGTATGTGCCTAAAGTATTTATTAAGTAAATTAAGTGACCCACATATTCAGCAAGTCTCTATTTAATTTTGCCCAATAGCACAAAGAGAAGAAAATAAAACAAATACAGTAACTCAGTATAGTTGAATGATCTGATCAGATAAGTATATTATGAAAAATGCTGAACTGAAATGCTGAAACCATTGTTATTGATTCTAATGGATCTTTTTTAATCATATCATGACCAAAATAGCTGACTGAATTTTCAAGAAAACATGGCAACTAAAATTCATCAGTTTTGTGAATGAATGAACACTCAATATTACTTAGCTGAGTTTGGTGGCACACAATTTAAACTGTCATTTCAGGGCAAGAAAAATGCAAATGTTTGTATTCAAAATGTATACATTATTGTAAGAAGTTTGGGAAAAGACATAATTCACCTTGTTACTAATTTAGAATGAATAAAACAGTTAATCTGGAAAACAGTGAACATGACAATTGAGGGGAATAATGAGTATGCAGTAAGTGACCCAGGAAAATGATTTATATTTAGAAAATTTTCCAGTTTCATTAAAAGAATCTCTTCACTAAGAGTTATGATTTATTCATTCAATGGTGCACCAAAACCCTGATGCATTGGGATTCTTAATTGCCTTGGTCCACTTGCAAACAGCACGTGCAACGGAGTAACTGACAGGAGGCCTTTATTTTGGGTTATTTCAGCACAATGTTTATAGATGTTGTCTGAGGACAAGTTAGTTGTATTTAAGATTTAGGTGGATTTTTATGTACCTCCTGGGGCTCTATCTTTGCCCTGCCTGTGATGAAAAGGGAATGGTTTCAAATATCTATGTTTTAAGCCCACAGTATTTGGCTCCGTGGTAAACTAAAGAAAATTGATGAATGAATAACTCTGAAATCAGTTTGAGGAACAAAGCTTTCTCAGCAAGAAACAAGAAAGTGATGATCTTATGCTTCATGAAAGCAGTCCCATTATGTGAATGTCGTCTTGCTGTTCTAGTGTGATAAAGGATTTTCCTTAGAATATCCAGATAGTCAGGAAATTTATGTGAAGAACAATGATGCCAGATTTTTTCACAATATTCACATTCAAATGAATCATATTCAATAAAATGAGGCAACATGAGATTTGTAGGTCAGGAAAAATAACCATCATCATAATAATCATTCTTATTTCTTTTTCTTGAAAAGAATTTATTTGTCATTATCATTGATAACATTTGGTTAAACATTCTTGAGGTAAGCCTTTTTCAGATAGCATAGCTTCAACTGTGGTTCTCATAACTAAAAAGGTGCAGTTTAACTCTTTGGGTAAATTTTAAAAAGTGTTGTAAAATATTATGCTTTATCTTAACTTACAGAAACTATTATTTTATAAAAGTCAAATGAAAATCAGGATGCATAGATCTGTAATAATTTGAATTGCATTTGCAGCAGAAAACAATAGATGCAATGTTACTTCTCAGTAAATATCCCATGTGTTTCTTTATGTAATAACCTGCATTCTAGTTAGGATGCAATCAGGTTGCTGTTCTGGATTCACAGAATGAGAGTATAAATGGTGTGTGTCACTATCTGGCAGAGACGGTTTATGAAATGACTTTTCTCAATTCTTTTCATTTATTGCTTCTAAGAGGTAAGGGGCACATGTTGAGACTGGGCATTACAAAATAGAGGTAGTTAGGCAGTGTGAACTGCTGAGTGGACAAGATGTTCCACCAAATCACATCTGACTGTTTTTTCAGAGATAAGTAATTATTTATGTTTTAAGACAAGCCTTTTGATGCTGTTGTTGCAGTAGCTTAGTTTACCCTTAGTAATACACCTAGAAATAGCCACATTTGAAAGGAATAATAAAACATAAGGTCTTGGACCTAGCAAATTGTTGAAGTTGTTTCATGAAAGTTTGTCTTCTGAATTTAAATCCTCTTTTTTTTTCCTCTTTTCTTGAAGCAGGTAGTAGAGTTAGGAGAAAACATGTCGCTAATACATGATCTTGGAGAGACTGATGATGCAAGAGAACTAAGATAATAGCTGAAAAGTATTCCAAGTGTATTTGGTAAGGGATGTAAATGGAGAAGCATTAAAGGGCTTGGATTTTTTTTCAAGCATCACCTATTTATCTGTGCACAAGTTAAAAAGAGGGATGGTTGGAAGTATACATGTAATGTATTATAAAGCCTGAAATTTCAAGTGTTGCATTGAAATCTCAGACTCAAAGAAACCCCAAGCTCTAACCATGTGTTGCCCGGTTCTCTCTAGATGTACCCCACCAAGCCTAGGACCGAGAAAGAAAAAATAAAAGGAAGACATAACATGCTATAGAAAATGTGATAGGGATTTAAATAAAGATTAAAAACTAAAAAAAAAAAAATTGCCTAGCAGCATTTAGAGACACAGGAAATTGGCTGATGTATGTATTGATTATTTTTTGGAAAAAATATAGTTTCATAATATTCTCCTGCAATACTCAGAAGTAATGAAAATATAAGAGGAGCAATGAATGATGAGATCTATTCAAAGTTTGGTCATATTGAAATGGTAATAACAAAAAGATATTTGAAAGCCCTATTAAGCTTATATTAAGACATGACAATAAACATTCTGAAATGCCATTTGCCAGGGTCACAAGATAACAAATAGAAAAATTTACATTTTGTTGTAGGTTGAAAATACAGAGAGAGCTGTTATCACTTACTAAGTAGTCTGCAATCTGTCCTGTGTGTTTAAAAAGATAAACACAACACCTCTAGAAATTTTACATCATTGGTTATGCAATTCTACACAGGTGTTTATATAATATTCAGTATAAGTTTTTTTCAAATTAATGTGTTCCATGGCCTTTTGAATTAATACATTATAATTCTAAATAGTAATAGAGTTGAGTGTACTTACATAAGTAACACTAAACAAATTGAATCTGGGAAAAACCCAAAGTTTTAATAATGTTTATGAGCAACAAATAATAGAGTGAATAAAAAACTATTTTACTAAACTTATTTCTAAATGTGAGGGCAGTATTAGAATGAGTTGTGACTGCATTCATAAGTATCTCTACAGAAGATTCAATCAGTAACACTCATTTGATCCATCTGATTGAGTTTCTTAATGTAACTTTCTGAATTAAAAATAGATGAATTTAATCTTTAAGTAATTGTGGCAATTGCTTTATTTATGTAAGCATACTTAAGTCATTCTGAGGTTATAGTTAAATAAATACCTATTCAACTCTTCTGTGTTACTAAAATAAGAATTATAAATAAGTGAGTATTATTAATGAGAAATACAAATAAGCAAGCTCAAGTCACATTTGTGGATGGCAATTGGTGGCTTCATTCATTCATTCAAATTTTTGGTTCATGTGTATTTGATAATGATAAAACAATAGTAAATCTTAACATTTAGAATAGGTAGGAGGCCTGTTGAAGTCACATGATGGACTTGCATACTACCCCTGAAGCCTCTGTGGTATCTTTAAAAAGAGAGAAGATTATGCCACCTCAAAATATGACATTTTGGCATATGGATTATTTTGAATTAAAGTTACTTAAGAAATAGCCTTTGCAAAAAGTACACCTGAAAGCAGGAATTAAATCTCCCATGTGAAAGTAACTCCCTTTAGTAGGAGGGTAGGGGGCATCCTTATCACCAGATAGGGAATTCAGGGACAAGAAGGATGCCTAAACAAATATCATTAATTTTTTACTAATTTTCACCCATGCACACACCCCTTTCTTTTATCAATTCTTCACACATTTATTGTTTTCTTGTCTAAAAGGTATGAAAGCTTCCTATTTTAATCACTTTTTTGCATATCATATTTTATGGGTTCCCATACATATGAAATTAAATGTGTTTTTCTCCTGCTAATCTGTTTTATGTCAATTTACTTTTTAGACCAGACACAGAATCTAGAATAGAAGAAATGAAATGTTTGGGTCCCCATACCCTACATTCAAACATATAAAAAATGACAATAAAAGTCTATTGTGTCAGAGTGGCAGAAGGTATCTTAAGTCAGAAACTCTAAGAGGTAGTATTACGTTTGGATTTAGATTCCCCACAGGAACTTAATGGTGGTCACCTGAACAGTTAAGTACACAGGTGATTTTATAAACTTCAGGCATCCCCAAAGTATTCTGGAATCATTTTTATAACCCACACAGTGTAGTATATAAATAAAATTTATAGCTGTATTTGGAATAGTTTTAGTGTTCCTAAGATGCTTATGAAGAATGTTCAATTGCTCTTATGGACAGGTAGATATTATAATGGAGTTCTACCAATTCTTGTAGAAATTTCTGGAGGTATTATAAAGAGCTTTGAGTTCTAGTGGTGTTATTTATTTAATGCCTTTTATTTTAACTTAAGAAAAGTCAAAATAAAAGATAATACACAGAAGACTAGGCCACTTATTCAAAAACCCTTGCTCCACATCTGGGCAAGGTGATAAGAAAGATCACATACCCCTTACCTGGTGTCAGCAAAACATACAAACCCAACCTCCTAAACAAAATAAAACTAAAGCCAGCCTTCCCTCCTTGCTTTCTATAGCCATTATAAATATAAACCCTTTTACACTGCCTTTGTGCATGTATGATATCATAAGTCTTGACATTCAAACCAAATTTTGGGTGGTTGGGTCCATTGTGTAGTGACCATAGGATCACTACACAATGAATTAATTACAAATGAAGATAATTGTACTAACCAATATAATATTAACTACAGATCTGTTCATTCTCTATTTTCAACACTGTTCCAGTCATGTATTTCTGCAAAACCAAGCCAAAGTTGCTTATAGATTTGCTTCTGCTTAACATATAAAAATCTTAAGAATGCCATGTCCATCTCAAAGACAAAATTTTAAAAAAATGGATATTCTGCTTCCAAGGAACAGGGTAAAGATCCATCGTATGTGGGTAAATGATGAAAATTAAAAGCTTTCCCTCTCAGTGGTGTGCTAAGAAAATCTCTTGAACTCAGGACACTTAATCTATACAGAGATATACAACCTATCTCTATAATGATCATTGTAATTATCAATTTTCCAGCATTGTCACCAATGAAAGCTATCTGCATAATTTCTAATTTTTGTTATTTATTGAGGGTTTTTTATTATGATCAAATAGTATATTTTATTTTCTCAAGATTCATCTATCAGTGTATTTTAATTAGGTCAACACTACTATCTCATATATGTCCTTTAGGTTTTATTTATTTTAACCTGTTTAATCTGTCAAGGATCATGACAAGTGTTTTAAATATATTAGTAATATGTTTTTATTTCTCTTTGTATTTGTATTTTTTCATGAAATTGAATGCTTTATAGTATATTACAAAATATTCTTGACTGTTTCACCTCATTGCAAATTCTTTCTCTAACATATAATTTTTATCCTTACCTGCAGACATGCTTATTGACTTTAGAGAGAGGAAGAAAAGGGGAGACTGAGAGAGAGAGAAATATCAATGTGAGAGAGACTAATGATTGGTTGCATTTCCTATGTGCCCTGACTGGGAACCAAATCTATGACCTCGCAGTTTACAGGATGACGTTCAACCAAGTGAGGCACACCAGCCAGGGTTTTCCTCTAATATTTTTATAAAGTGACATATTAAATGTATTTAATATTTTTGTCTAATTTTAACATGATGAATAATTATGTGTCTGTGTTTTTTGTTTGTTTTCTGGTTTTCTTACATTTTCTTTTTCTTTGCCTGCTATACTTGTCTTAGTTCTTATGTTTTCAATATTTTGTGACATACCTTAAGATCTTGTAACCAGAGGAAGACTGACATTTTGCTTTGAGATACAATAAGAAAAATTAACTTTTAATAAGTGAGTTTGAAACACATATGTTCTTGGTCAGATATTGTGTTACTGTGTCATTATAAATATACTAAAATTCCTCCTTCAAAAGCTTTAAAAATTCACAGAAATTTATTTCCTTCTGTTTATGCATATGTTTATGTTTATTCTGATTGATTGCTGAGTTTTAACTATTTGTTGTTCTAGTAGTGAACTTCATATGTCTAATTTTACCTGTTACCTTTTACTACTCTATTTCTTTGTACATTATCCACCAACCTCCTACAGAAGCATGGGCACAATTAGTATACTTTCTTTTCCATGTCCTTTTTATTTCTTTCCTGTGCAAAAATAAAAATCTAGTTGATTATAGTACTTCTCTTACATTTAATTTTCAACATAGTTGATGCATACCAAAAGGAATTGACCTATATTTCTATCTCTTACTTTCATTTCCCCTCTTCCTCTGAATATTTTTTTGCATAGTAGTTTATCTTCTTATTTAGGTGTTACAAGACTAATTTTTGTCAAATAAAAATATTATTTTAGTCTTATTAAATTCTTATTTAATACTCTATATTTAAATTGATTTTTGAAAACCTCTAGGTTTTTTGTGTTTGTTTCCCATTGTGTTCCTTGTGTTGCTTGGAGTTTGAACTTTAGCTATATCTTTGACTCA
>CM052538.1:32488446-32516404 GCA_028533065.1 Trachops cirrhosus
CCTCATAATATAAATGTTCTCAGCATTGTTCTAAATTCTAAATTAAAACATGAACCAATATTTTGAAAGTTTCCTTAGCTGACCAAAAATCAGATTAATGAGAGAAATCAGGGAAAATCAGTTTATTTCAGTATGTATGAATGAAATACAATGCATTACCCATGATAGTTGAGTGGCATTATTTAACTGGTTATAATTACACAACAAATTCGGTATTTACTTAATTGAAATTTTTCAATTTACAGAAAATTTCCAAAAAAAATTGTTACAAATTTCTTAGACACCCATTTCCTGCTAAACTTCATTTGCCATGGACTATGAATAGTCGCTGAATATTGTAGACACCATCACTTCCCTTTTCCTGCAGGCACCTTAGGTATGTAACACTGTTCTGCAGGCATGCATATTTAGGGCAAAAATGATATTGTCCATGAAGACTGATTTTACACATTGTAAAGATAAAAATCTGCCATTATAAAGATAAAAATCTACATTTTTATCAACATTCCAAGTCAAATTACATGTTGTATCCTTGTATGTGCCCAAACTTTATCTTTATAGATCTTTCCCCCCTAGTCCGGATTTTGACAGCCTTTCCCACTTAGCAGCAAATCTTTAGATATAGGCATTTTGTCAGCTATGTCCCATTAGACATTTCCTCAAGAGAATTTTAATGAAATAACTTTATCTTAAACACTGAAAATTAAAATAACCATCTGGTAAGGCAATGTTAAAAGTTAAAAATATTTTTTGTAATATATCTGGCAGAGTATTTTGTGTTTTGCGTTTAATGCTTAGAAATAAATATTTTATTTTTTGGCTTTTGTTCACAAATTAGCTGAGAAACTGAGGCATTGAAAATAAGGTAAGTAATATTGCTTTTTGTTAAAAAGGGTATAAAAACAAACAAACAAAAAACAAACAAACAAATAAATGACAGATTCTCCCTAGAGTTTCCTTATCCGGTTCTTGGGATCGCAAGAGAAGATGGTAGCTGTGGTCTCAGGCAAGCAGGGAATTTACTTTCCCAATATTTTAATCCTTTGGGAGAACAGAAAACAAACATTCAGACCACAGTCCTACAATGAGCAAGCCCTCAGGGACCATGTGAGAGAAATAGAAGACTCAGAGAAGAAGAGGAGTAGCTGTAATTCTCTCTAGGTTATTGGTTTCCTTTTATTAAAACCTGAATATTCTGGGCTTTCTGCCTTGACAGATGGCTCATACTCAAAATTACAGCCCAACTGGGGGTGAGTCGCTATCTCACTTTATAAGTTAACAACTGTTTTAGTTCATAGACTTTCTGTCTTCACATTAGGTCTTAGATAGAGATGCCTACAATAGACAAAACCTTATTTAAATAAACTGCTACTGTATGATCTTCGTTAATGCTGTTGCACTTTGGGTTCCTCGGTCAGTGGAATTTATCTAAAATGTTCTCAGAAATAATCCTTGAGGGGTAAGAAAAGGAAACAAAATAAGCAGAAAGAAAGTTGGACTGCAGTGTAGTTATGATGCTTTCAGTACCCCACAGAAATATGTAAACCTAACACAGCTCTTCACAGTTATCTTCAGGTGGCAAGGGGGAAGAATGCATATGCTCCTTCATAGACCAGTCATTTTAAGTAGTCAGCCCCAAGAAGGTAGAATGACCTTAGGAAGTGGCCTTGTATAGTCAAAGGAAATTTCCAGAGAGGGCTGCTGAAGGCTTAGGGCCAAAACCATTGCCAGTAGCTCAGGGAATATTCCTTCAGTCTTGAAAGGGAATCTGGGTTTAGTAAACTGATTCTCTCTATAAAAAGTAATGTTAATAAATACAGTATTCACTTATGCCTAAACTGGAGGTAAAATTGTTATAAGCTAGTAAGGAGTATGAAGGGTGAGTTGGGGAGTGTAGGGTCAATGAGCAAAGCACTGGATTGATTTAAATCTCATTTTAACCAATAGAACCTGAAAATAAATGGCTAATTCTACTGAGAAAAGAAGGTCACTCATGAAACGATTAATAATAAATGGAAAGACTTAAAGATTCAAGAAAATTCCATGTTACTGATTCAAGGAGAAGAAAAGGAATGTTTAAGTATAAAATGGAATAAAGATAGCCATCATTTATCTTGAGCAAAAATTTGAATTGTTTTGATGCATGAAGAGGAATAGGTAAGTACTTTACATATATTAATTTAGTGGTCTACATGCTTTTGTAAAGGTATAAAACAATTTATATATAAACTTGAAAAGAGATTCAAATATGCATAAAAGGGACAAAAAAAAATAGCTATCCGAGGAAAAAACAAGGGACCCAGATCCTGACGAATCAGTCTTCTGCTCACTCTTTAAGCCATCTACTAAGTCAGTGCTGCGTTTCTCCAGTTTCAAGGAGAGTTCTGTTAAATTTATCTGAGAATATATTCCAAGTTTATTAACCTTGTTTATCTGAAGACCATCATTGTCTTTCTTAGCATATTTTAAAATGTCTTCCAACTTTCTTTTTTCCCATTCTTAACATCCTAAAAACCATTTTTCATACTCAGGTAGAGAAATCCTTTTAAAATATAAATCAGATCTTATGGTTGTTCATCTGGTGTTGCTCATTACTATGGCCTTGATTATAAAGTAAGCTTCAGCATATAGTATAAATCCTCAATAAATATTTGTTAAATAAATATTATTCTACTCTTTAAAACTCTCAAAAGATTTCTGTCATACTTAGGCTAAAATATAATTGTTATAATCCTCAAGGGGTACATTGTATGTTGCATTCCTATCTCTTCAACCTTATCTTGTACCACTCCTATCCTTCACACTTATTCATATTAGTTTTAAAGCCTAAATTCCATAGAATGTTCCATTTTCATAGAGTATAATATTCCTTCTTCACAGAACATTATGCTCTCCTTTCCCCACCCACCACCCAGATCTTTATGTAACTGATTCCTTTTATTATTATGTCTCAAGTTAAAACTCACATTTTTTAAAAAAACCTTCCTGTTTCTACTCAACATAAAGTAAATCTTAATAACTTTGTAACACTATATATATTTTCTTCATGGCACCTATAATGTTCCTATTGCATGTATATTATTGTTATAATATAAACCCTAAAAAGAGCTGGGTATGGTCCATCTTCCTTTCCATCACGTAGCCAGTTTCATACATGGGTGCAAAGTAAAGACTAAGTTGAAAGCCAGGACTTAGCTGAAAGTCAAGACTAAGTTGGCGGCACTGATTGTGAGAGATGGGTGACTGCCTTTTGTGTTATTTCAGCATCTCAAAATGTAAATAGATATAACAATGTATTTGTCGTACTCATATGGATTCTATGAAAATCAACTAAATTATGTCAATGAAAACAATCCCATTATGTACAAGGAAAGTATCTTAGTTTGAGCTGCTATAATCGATTAGCATAGACTGAGTGACTGAAACAACAAACATTTATTTTTCTCAAATCTGGAGGCTGGCAACTCAGAGATCAAGGTGCCAGCATGGATGGGTTATAGTGAGAACACTGGTTCTCTCATATGGTGGAGAAAGAGACAGAAAGGAAGAAAATTCTAATATCTCTTCTTAAATGAGTACTAATTCAATTCATGAGAGCTTCACACTCAAGACCTAATGACCTCCCAGAGCCTCATCTCCTGAAACAATCATATTGGGGAGTTAGGATTTTAACATATGAATTTTAAGGGAATTCAAAAATTTAGTCCATAACAGAAAGCATACCAAGATACCCCTTTAGACATCATCTTCCATAGAGACCTAGATTAATTAAATATCAGACCAGAGGGCCTAGATGTTTTATTATATTGTAGTAGATCACAGAGAATCAGATCTCCATTTTGTCTGCATAATTGTAAGATCATGATTTTTTTAAAGAGGAGACTAAAGAAAGAACAGAGACACTCAAGATGATTTCTAGTCTTACCATCTTATTTTAAATGAAAGGTCAAGTCAAGGAACTTGTATATGAAGGACCCATGGACAAGGACAACAGGAGGGATTGAATATGGGAGGGGGTGGGCAGGGCAAGGGAGAGTAATGGGGGAAAATGGGGACAATTGTAATTAAACATCAATTAATTTTTTAAAGGGGAAAAATCTCAAAGAAAAACTGAGTGGTTATGGATCCCACAGGTAGAAGCAGCTGCGCTGGGATTTGAACTCAAGTCCCTGATGTCGCATCTGTTCCTCTTTTCCCCATTGTGTACTACACTTGAGTAAGATGAGAGAACAATTGTGCTTGCTTATCTCAAAGAGATCAAAAATTATACATTTTTGACTCTAGGTGTCTTATTAATCCAACTGGTTAAACATTAAACAAATAACAAGGTGGCATCTGGAAGTGGAATGTCAGCTGCAAAGATTCCTTTAAAAAATTGCACTCTTAAAATTATGTGGGCAAATCACCATTCATTTCCATGACTACTTCTGTATGAGATGTATTTTTTAAGGTAGTAAATCATTTAGTCCCAGCTGTTAATGATGTGTCAAGTCAAATTTAACAACATGGAGAGTTTCATTTCTTAACCAAAGATTTCTTCATACTTAAAGGACTGCCTGTATGTTGACCTCAATACACCTGATTTTATTTTGTCATATTCCTTCTAATAGAGTTTCCTTACCACTTCTATTCAAATATTATTTTGATAATTTTAGATTTGTGTTAAATCAATATACTTAAGAACATTTTACCTTTTATTGTTTAGACTTTCTTATAGATAGTAGAAAATTCAGTAAAGAAATTCCTGTATAGCAAAATGACCATTAGAACCAAACAGAAAACTAAGGCTTGTTTCTTGGCTCTCAATGTAACATATGTATATAACCTCAATTAACCTAAATGTTAAAATATATTTTAAAATAACTTAAAACTTGCAGAAATTTATAAGTATAATTTAACAATACATATTATAATTATACATTTAATAATTATAAAACTATATATTCAAATATATGTAGATCTTTACAAATATATGTATAATTACATACAGCTAAATATATAATGATATAGTATAATTATTAATATATAGTTATGTTCAACTCTTCCTAGATTTAATTTTTAAAACACACATATAATTATAAATATATAACATTCTACATATATATAAATTGTAAGTATATTTACAGATTATATATGTGAACATGTAGATGTGCATATCAATAAACTTTTATACAGTCATGTACTATTTGTCTGGATCATTTGAGATTAGAGTGCATATTAGTATGTCTCTGTGCTATAACATTTCAGTCATCCCTTAAGAAAAAAGTTATACTAATCAGTGTTCTCCAGATAAACTGAGCCAATAGGTGATTTCTATAACAGAAGAGATTTTTATGAGGACGTGTCCCTGGAGACTAAGCAGTCTTATAATCTGCCCACTGTAAGTCAGAGACCCAGGAAAATTGGTGGCGTATTTTTAAGAATTGGAAGGCCAATAGTATAAATCTCAGAAGAGGGCAGAGACTGATGTCTTCAGGCAGAGAGAACTCTCCCTTTCTCTGCCCTTTTTCTCTTTTTAGGCCCTCAAAAGAATTTTTTGATGCTCACCAACATGGAGAAAGTTCTTCCAGAAACATCCTCCCAGACACACCCAGATATAATGTTTACCTCATATGTCAGTCAAGTTGACACACAAAATTAACCATAAAAAGTCCTCCCTGTCACCTTGGCACTCATACACATCTTCTTAAACCATGTTTACCTCAAAATAAAGACAATAAGAAGGTCATAATTACACTAATATGATACATCTATCCTGCTTACATATAAAAACTAACCCCTTCCCCAGAAAAGGAAGTAAATTTACCTTGACATCCAGTAATTTAAATACTTATGATGTAAAACTGACAAGACATAAATACTATGCTATGGATCCAATATGTCTTATGTTAAAGAACAAGATAATAAAAGGAAAGAAAATAAAAATGTTATATATATATAGATACAAATGTATTAATAACAAAGGAGGAAATACTTAAACACAGTTCTTGTTTCTTAAACTGGTCATGTGGTTGTATCTGGTATTTCCTCCTTTTCCACAAACCACTCTGGGGCCCCTTTGCCTTCAGCAAGCACCTCAGTTTTTTTATAATTCTCTTCCCTGGTGGGGTGACCCAAACCTTCATTCCTGAAAGGTTAGAGCAATTAGTAGTCCTGCTGTGATTGGGTTGTTGTAGTTTTCCATGGACATGGTAATACAAAGAGACATCCTAAGGGATTTCTAGTATTCTGGACGTATTCTCTTTTACCTCCTTCGTGGAAAAGTAGTCCTAATTCTTCCTTTGTAGTAAAAATCTATCACTCTGGCGAGCACAATAACTCCTTTATTTGCTTGTTGATTCAAAGTTTTGAGGAGTCCAAAATGACCAGGTGGTATTCTTAACTTCCATTTTAATAGAATAATTGTTGTGCCTTTTGGTGGAAGTATTCCTCCCTTTGGAACCAAGACCTCAAGGCCAGTAGAGCACAAGGTCATGAGAACAGGAAGCAAAACTTTTACTTGTGAGTCACTAGGGGTAGTAATGAGCAGTACCATTGTCATTTCCACTTTTGACTCCTGGTCCCATGAACCTTAGCTATGGGAAAAACACTATCATGCCCTGGAAGTTGATTCAAAACATATACATACTTCTGGAACGTTTTGCCCAGCCCTGCAAAGTATTGCTATCCAACTGGCATTTTAATTCAATCTTTTAAAAAGGCCATTCCACTATATCAGGAGTGTCAGACTCATTTTCACTGGGGTCCACATCAGCCTTGCAGTTGCCTTAAAAGGACTGAATGTAATTTTAGGACTGTACAAATGTAACTACTCCTTAACTAGGGGCAAGGAGGTCGGTGCTGCCGCCAGGTAGAAACAAGGTGCTGGGCCAGATAAAACAAGGTCGAGGGCTAGATTCGGCCCATGGGCCTTGTGTTTGCCACCTGTGCACTATACTATCTAAGCAGATGCTTCTGGATGGTAGGAAATATGATGAGACCAGTGATTTACATGACTGAGCCCATTGCAATATTTCTTTGCTGTGAATGAGTTCCCTTATCTGAAGCAATTCTCTGTGGAATGCCATGACAGTGGATGAGGCATTCTACATTCCACAGATGATACTTTGGACTGAAATACTGTGTGCTAAGAAGGCAAATCTGTATCCAGAGAAGTGTCTACTCCTATAAGAATAAAATGCTTTCTTTTCCATGATGGAAACATCCAGTGTAATCAAATTGCCACCAGTAGCTGGATGATCACCCCTGGGGATGGTGCACTCACAGAGACTTAGTGTAGTGTTGATCATTGCTGCTGGCAGATTGAGTATTTGGCAGTGGACATAGCCAGGTGAGCCTTGATGAGTGGGAGTCCACGTTCCTGTGCCCATGTATAACTTCCATCCCTGCCACTGTCGCCACTGTGTTCATGAGCCAACTGGGCTATCACAGGGATGGCTGGGAGAGGAGGCTGACTGCTATTCACAGAACAGGTCATCCTATTCTTCTGATTGTTCAAACTCTCCTTTCCTGAGGTCATCCTTTATTAAGCATTCACATGAGATACCAATTCTTCACACGTTTTGCCACCTGTATATTTTCTTTGATGAGGTGCCTATTCACATCTTTTGAGCATTTTAATTGGATTTTTATTAATTTTTGAAGTTTATTAAGCATTTTGGATAAAATTCCTTTAACACATAAGTTTTTGAAAATATTTACCACCAATGCTTGGCTTGCTTGTGTTCTCTTCACAGCATTTTTCGCAGAGCAGTAACTTTAAATTTTAATGCAGCTAAACTTATCCATTTTCCTAATGTTTAGTTGTATCTAAAACTCATTGTCACACCCAGAGTCACAAAAATTTTTCTCCCTGAAATTTTAAATTTTGGTTTTTAACATTTATGTCTGTATCCCTTTTGACGTAATTTTGCATATGGACTTCCAATCAGTTGTTCCAGGGTTTGATAAAAAGACTATTATTTTTTTCTTTGTTAAAAATCAGTTTTGTGTAGGTATATTTATTGGCTCTCTATTCTGTTTTATTAATCCACATGTCTACTTGTTCACCTATACCATATTGCCTTTTTTACTGTGCTTTATTGTAAGTCTTGAAGTTGAGTAGTATAATTCTTTTGTTTTTTGATGTTGCTTTTTCTCTTCAGACACTGGGGTTTTTTTTTGCCTTTCACTTTCATTGCATTTTATGATTATTTTAAAGTTGATCATGATGTATAGAATAATAAGAATATAATTACATAGGCCTTTGATATGAAGTTTTATATTACTCTAGCTAGGCTTGATTTAACTGTATCTAATGTTTGATTGTAGTTGTAGGTAAAAGAGTCTTCAAGTTCCTCTAGTGACTTAGTTTTTATTTCATTTGTTGAATTTGAAGTTCCCCAAATATTTCTCCTTGTAAGGGTTAAGTCACCCATTGTTATTATACTAGATAATTATTAGTGTGATGGTAAAACTGGGAAAAGAGTAGTACACTATAATTCTAAAGCATTCTAAAAGCATCCTTATGATTAAATTTCAGTTTTTTAGTGGACTTTTGTTATTAGGCTGTGACCTTGACAATATTCTCTTAGTTCACCCCCAGCCCTCACTTAGGAGAGACAGGTAGGCTACACCTATCTAGAAAAAAAAAGAAAGAAAGCCATCAGGGGTCAATGAGAGATAATAAAGTAAAGCATATATCTCTTCTTTTGACATGAGGGAAAAGTGAGAATGAGTTATAGATATACATTGAAGATTAGTGTGAACACTGATCTTCATGGCAACTAAAGAATTTCATTCCCACTATATTTTATTTTATTAGTCATAAAAGTCTTATTTGTGAGTTAGGTTGGTGTCCTTTCAAAATGGAGACCGAAGTTCAATAATTATGCCTCTCTATGTAAAGCAGAAGATCTGTAAAGAAAGTGACAGTGGCATGGTTCCCTGTATCACTCACATTTGGACTAATAAGTACAACAAGACACTGAGAAAGTAGTTGACAGATGCCCTTAATCATCTTAATCATTTAGAAGTTAAAAGGTATCCTGTCAATGCTGTCCATTCCTACATAAAAGGAGGCCTTTATGTACCACAGAAAAAAATAAATTTGTAGAAATTGTGGTAGAAAGAACCTTAAGGACTTTCTAAGCCCACCAAATATTCTAAGTGACAGTACAATATCCAATTGATATGCAGAGAAAAATCTATCACAGCACGTACTGTCAAGCATTAGGCTTAGATTTTCCTATTTAAAAAGCAATAAAAATATGTATATTACAGGAAATGTGACAAATACATTTAGGAAAACATTAAAACTTTTTATATTAAAATAACATAGGGCATCCAAAATCTACAACTATATTGATAAATAGATGAATCCATCATGAATATGAAATATTATCTGCTGAAAGCAATGCCTATAATTAGTTTGCTAAGGCTATTTTAGCTTTTCTTATTTTGATCATTTTTGTCTTCCATTTTTCACTAGCAAAGCAAGAATGTCTTGTTCTCTACTATAGTTCATATAGAAAAATGTCATTTTCATCTTCCCTGAAGCAGAGTACCATAACAGAGGAAAGAAAAAGGAAAAAATGAGCCACCAAAGTATACTTTGGATTCTTATCAAAGGGGAGTGAAAATAAGTTTTCCCACAGATATCTTTAAATTAATTTTTCTGTGTGAAGTCTTCCTAAAACTCTCAAATTAATGGAGATGTACATTTGTTTAATTTTATGATGCACCAGAATATATATCATGATACAGTGCTTTATTATAGCTATTTATTTTCTGCATATATCATTTTTATAGATGAAAAGAAAGGCCAGAATTTACTTTTTTTTTCTTGTAAGGTTTTAGTTATATAAATTTCCTTATTGAATGTTGTGTTGAGAGCTTTGAGGCATAACAATATTTTTTGTTGTTTATTTGTTTTGTTATTTTAAGCAAAGACATAAATCTATAAATAGTTTAGATTCATCATTACTATTCTTCACTGTATTGGCCAGGCTTTTCCAGAAAAACAAAACCAGTAGGAGATTACACACACACACACACACACACACACACACACACACACACATATACAGAGAGAGAGAAATTATAAGAATTGGCTCATGTCATTATGGAGGCTGAGCAGCCCCATGATCGGCCTGCTGTGTGCATGGAAGACACATCAGAAAGCCAGTGAGTTGGTTCAGTCTGAGTTCAAAGGCTTGATAACCAGAGGAACTGATGTGGGGCATGAGATGATGGATGTCGCAGCTCAAGCAAAGAGAGCACATCCTCCCTGCCTCCACTTTTTGTTCTATTCAGACCTTTTACAGACTGGATGATCTACCCTCATTGATCATCTTGACTTACTGATACAAATGCAAGTCCCCACCAGAAACATCCTCATAGACACACCCAGAAATAATCTTTCACCAGGGCATCTCTCACCCCAGTCAAGTTGACACACAAAATTAACCAGCACATCTGCTAATAGAAATGACTGACCATCTTCAGTTCCTGGATCTTTCTACTCAGTGTTAATAAACCTGTCCAAGATTGATGAGAACTGGTTCAGCACAGTGTACGGAAACTTCAGTTACCTTACACACACTCACACACTATATTGTAGTTTTTGGGCCAGGCACTGCATATAAATTCTTTTTTTTCATCCTCACAGACTATAACAAATATATAAGGCACATAGTCTTGGCATCATAATTTACAGAAGAAAACCCTAAACTTAAAAGCACAAATATTAACTTGCCCAGGGTTACATCATTATTAAGTGTCTGAGCTTAAGTTTATGCTCGTATCAGTCTAACTTCAGAATCTGTTCTCAATTTATTATAAACAAAATGAGTCCATGTGCTATTTTGGATAAAAGATTACAGCCCTGAGGAGAATTTTGTAATTAAATTTATTACAGATTCACACTCAGAAGAGAGGATTGACTGACCAGCCAAGGTTCTCACACAGGGAAAGCACGATGGCTGAGGAATAGTTGCCACATGCTGTATTGATAAAGGCTTTTAAGTTTCTAACTCACAATTTCCTTTTTAAAAGGTAGTCACAACCAGTGAATTTCCTTTAGGTGAGAATAAGTTATCAATGTTATAATTAAAAATTAGAGTAATAGTAGACAATTAAAATAAAGTAAAAAAATTAAATAATCTCTCAAAAAAATTGAACTCCACAAACAAAATGTGAAAACAAAACTGCCAAAAGCTTGGAGAAAGATAGAGATGGCAGAGATAGATATAGGGCTAGAGATACATAGAAATAGAGACAGATAGAGATAGATAGAGATAGAGATGATAGAGATTGAGATCAGGATCAAGATTGAGATGGAGACATCCTTCACTTGTCCTGTTGCCCCAAATACCCAAACAAGTTGTGCTTTCTTCAAATAAGGTCTTCGTTGCCAATTCAACACCAACAGGAGTCCCTAATTTTGAGGGCAGTGAAGGGGGAGGGACATTACTTACTGCTAAGAGCTCAGTTGTGATACAGCTTGGCTGTGGTACATCGTGGCTGGGAGCTCAATAATGGCACAGCTCAGTTGTTTGTTTGATTTTGGGAATTTAATTTAGCACTTAATTCCAGGAGAAAAAAAATCTTATTTTAGATTTGCTTTATATCATAGCACTTTCAAATAACCAAAATCACTTATACCTTAAAAATTAGCACAATTGCCTTAATAGCAAATTAATAAATGTCAAACTGTGCCAGTCACTCATATACTTGTATTTGTTTTTGGTTAGTTTTAGGTTCAAAATAAGGTCAAAGTTTTGTTTCTGGTGGATATTATCTTAAATCTCTTTCTTTTTTAAAATTTCATTTTCAGTTAATTAGAAACTCATGGGAAGCTGCAAAAAATACACAGGGAGGACCCAAGTACTCCTCTCCAAGCTTATCCAAACTTTGGCTCTTGTAAAATCATAGTACAATGTCAAAACTAGGAAACTGACATTGGTATAATACACAGAGCTTGAAAAGTTTCCATGTGCATATTTTTATTTACTCATGTGTGTGTGTATAGTTTAGTTCTATGTAATTTTATCACATCTGTAATTTTGTGTGATCACCCCCACAATCATGAATAGAACTTTTCCACCAGTTTTCCTTATGCTATACCACAAGTCTACTTTTAAGTAAATAGATTTTCTATATTACATTAAGTAGTTTCTAGTGAAATATTATGTAAAAATTTTGTCACTGTAAGAACTGTGAATTTTTATTGTGCATTTGCCAACAAAAAGTATATCATTGTTTGCTAAATAACTATGTTCTCTGTGACAGTGAAAGCATGGGGCTTCATGGCACCTATTTCAATATGATAATTTTAAGTAACTATTTCCAAGTCTATTTTGGACCTTACCTGGTTTCTCTTACTATCTCACTAATGTATTATATTGGTGACTGGAAGGAGAATATATGAGGAAAATTACATAGTTTTGATCCTCTCAGTCAGCAAAATTGTTTCAAAATGATAACCAAAGTGTAAAAGAATGGTATTTATAATTATGTGTACTAGGATCTTCCTCACTTTCATGTTATATGCATCATTAATTTTTTTAATGTAGCCACTGAGAGGAGCTAGAAATAAATTATCTTATTAAAAGGATATCTTTATAATTAAACCCCAAGTTAAAATGTTTTCTGCAACACAAAGCAAATACAGCAGTGTGGTTTCCATAAATGTTGCTGTTTCTGATATTTAAAGCTATTTTGGATGAAACTGAATCCTTGACTGGACCCCAACCCTTTATCTTCTCTATTCTAAAAACTGATTGCCTTTAAAGAGCATTTCATCCATGTAGATTTTATTTCTTTTAAATAAGTTTCAAATACATGGTTGTGGAAGGACTATGTGCATGTACTCTTATCATTGGCGATTCTGCACTAGACAATTTCAGACACCATTTCTGGTGGCTAAAAGTAAATAGAAGTAATTCCTCAAGCTGTATGAAAATTTGAAGGTTTATGTTTAAGCAGATATAAATCTGCAGGGTACATTTCTTAAAATATCCGACTTTGAATTCTAATTTGCCAGGATCTAGGAAATCAACAATCAATTCAATCAATATATAATGGGAGAAGTTCACATTTAATTTCACACTCTCAAACTTGTGTTTGTTTTTTTTTTGCCAAACAAAACTTACATATAGAGTTGTTGTTATAAACAGACACTTTATTCAATTTCCCTTTTTTGTGATTTTTTTTGTAAAATGAGGCAAAGTGCTGATTTTGAGGGATAAGGCAACTTAGTTGTTTTGTTATTAGTCTTTCATTTACAGGTAGCAGGCAAATGCACACTCACACAATTACCTAAGAACTTTTGAGTTTAAAGACCTGAGTAATAACTACGTATTTTTGTAACTTTCAGCTACCTCAGTGGTATAGTTGAACCTAGTGTCATCCTAACAGGTTTCTTCAGGCATTTTTAGTGTCATTATCATCACACGATATAAAGTACTTTCACTTCATGCAGATTTAGATAACATGTCAGATAGTGCCAAAACTTTGTGAGGAAAATATAACACCAAACATTTCCCCTCACAAATTTAATTTTTCCCTAATCCTCAACTGTCTCATGTTTTCACTTCTCTTTTTTCCCATTCATACTACCTTGCCCTTTTTTTCCTTTGATCAGGATACTCTCCATCGTTTGGCCTGACACTTTATCATCTTGACTTGTCAAGCTTTCAGTTTGCTGTTAATCCCTGACTCCACTTTTAAGATAATTCTCTTTCTCTAATATAATTTTACCCCATCATCTTTTTAATGTTCCTTATACAATCATTAATTAAAAAAGAGTAAAGCTGAAATAGGGGATTCCCATGTTACAGGTATTTATTGAGTCCGCTGAGACTTCAGACCTTGCTAAATTCCATGGGCATACAAGAAAAAAAAACCATGCCTGAGTCTTTTCTGGTACTGATCAACATTACCATAGCTAGTACTGAAAATCTCAAGTATTCAGTGTCCACCAATCCGTTCACATAATTACCACCTGCTTTGTACACAGCACTTTGCTAAGTACTTTGAAGTGATAACATAAATGGATGAGTTTAGAATCATCAAGTGGATAATTGAAAATACACATAAAATAATTAATGAAGTAGGCTAAATTAATAATTTATTTTGTGCTTAAGGCTTTAAAAGTATAATCTCACTTAATTGTCATAACAGCATTAGAAACTATTCTATTGTTATAATCCACACTTACATATAGAAACAACTTTATGTGGATTATACTCTTCATGTGTATACTGGTTTGGAAACACCTCTGCCTCATGCCAACATTCATGCTCTTACCAATGTATCTTCTATTTTAAGACTCAGGGGAACAAAATATAGCAACATCTGACTTAATGAAGATGTTTTCATAACATAATATGCTCTACATTAATAAGATAGTTTTTAAATGGATTTTAGAATGCACACATGAGAATAAGGCATCTTTACAATCACAACTTGCATTGAATTCTAACTGATAGTCATTTAGCCTGTTTTCAATACTTTCAATAGTAGGAAGCTCACTTTTTTGCACTATAGATTATTTCATTGTTGCTTAGTCTTGTCTGTTAATACATTCAATGATTCAACATTAGTTTGAAGAACTTGTCTGCAAAGTTCACCATGCCAAGTACTAGAGGTTACACAATGATGTGATAAAACATGGATCTGTGTTCAAGGAGTTAAAAATCTATCACCAGTTTTTATTTTTCCTAGTCTGAGTTAAAATTTGCTTCCCAATTATTTTCATATGCCAATAATATTTTTGAGAACAATGGATAATAAGCTACTATGGGCTTCTATATGACAGCTCTAATGAGAAAAGCCATTTCTCCTTAGTATTACTCTTCTAAAAGCTAATAATTTTTAATCCTTCAAATGTATTAACCCTCAATTATCCATATTGCTCTCATTTTCTAATTTTTTGTCATTAAAATTTTTAAAGATGTGGAATTTCAAATTAAATACAGTATTCTGTATATATGTTGACTGGTGCTACACTTAATGGGAAATATAGTTATCATAATAGCAACATTATACTTCTATCAATGCAATTAAATTGTATATTTCACTTGTAACATTTATATCATGTTCAAGTCTCAGATTAATCTTAAAGTACTCCTGGAATACTGCTAAATTAAGAGGCATGTGAAATTTATTCAAAATCTAGAAATTTCTGTTTATAATAGTATATTACCAGGTAGCTTAAAAATTTGTATTGCTTGATAATTAGTGTATTAATTATGAATAGTATCCACTCATCTACTTATGGGCACTTAGGCTGTTTCAAAACTTTGGCTATTGTAAATAATTCTGCTATGAACATAGGGATGCATATATTCTTTTGAATTGGTGTTTTGGGATTCTTTGGACATATTTCCAGAAGTGGAATTGCTCAGTCAAAGCAATTGCTCAGGCAGTTCCATCTTTTAACTTGTGAGGAAACTCCCATACTGTTTCCTATAGTGGCTGCACAAATCTGCATTCCCACCAACAGTGCAAAAGGGTTCCCCTTTTTTCACATCCTTGCCAAAACTTGTTGTTTGTTGATTTATAAATGATAGGTGTTCTGACATGTGTCACGTGATATCTCATTGTGGTTTTTATTTGCATCTCTCTAATGGCTAGTGTTGTTGGGCATTTTTTCATATGTCTGTGGGTCATCTGCATGTCCTCCTTGGAGAAGTATCTATTCAATTCCTTTGATGATTTGGATTGTTTATCTTCCTGGGGTTGAGTTGTGTGAATTCTTTATATATTTTGGAGATTAAACCCTTGTCTAATGTTTGATTGGCAAATATATTCTCCTATACAGTGCATAAAAAACTGTGGCACATTTACACAATGAAATACTACACAGCAGTAAAAAAATGAAGGGATTATTACCTTTTTACAAAAGCATGGATGGAAATGGAGACCATTATGCTAAGTGAAATAAGCCAGTCAATGAAGATAAGTACCATATGATCTCACTCATACCTGGAATCTAATGAACACAATGAAATAGTGAGCAATAGAATTAGAGGCACAGAAACATGGAGCAGACTGACAGCTGTAACAGAGGAACAGGGAGGTGGGATGGTTGAAAGAATGTGAAGGGATTAGACAAAGAACATAGAGGTATCACCCCTAGACATGAACAATGGTGTAGGAATTGACTGTGGGGGGAGGGGGATAAAGGTGAAAAAATTGGAACTAGTATAATTGCATAAACAAGAAATTTTTTTAAAAAATTGAATATTAAGTGTACTTATTAAATATACCTCAGCAATATTCAGCTTTGTTAGGATCCTCTTTAATACCTCATTTATATGAATATTTATACTTACAACCAAATGCAAAGGAAATTTGAATTATCTCTCTATTCCATTTAAGAATGGTAATTAGAAAAATATAAAATAAAGAAATAACTAGAAAGGTTTGAGGTGAGTTTTTTTGTTTGTTTTCTTTTTCTTTTTAGAAAATCTTGAAGTGTGTGTCCTTAGCTATTTTTTATGGAAGCGATAGATTCATTTGGGTGACAAAAGTAGTGTTTTGATAAAATAAATGATGAAACATTGGGGCAGGAGAATCAAACTGAGCTTGGTTTTATCTACTTTTATGATTTTCAAAATGTTGTTTAATCAGCAATTCTATGTCATGATGAAATTTATACAAAAGGAAAAATGCTTTTCTTTCTCCTCATCATCCATTTTATATAAAATTTTATGTAGAATTATTTTAAACAGTTAACAATTTGGGTAAAGTAATGCTTTTATGAGTCTCCCTGTCTTAGCCTGGGTCTTATGTTTTCTAAGGTGTCCAGTGACTTCATCGTTTATGTTCCCAACAAGAGTGTCAGCCTTATACCCCACCAGGTTTTACAAAGTGATTAATCAAAATTGTCCCTTAAACCCTTCACTAAGTTTCTTCTTTCAGTGAGGCAGGTTTCATCACTCCTCTGTTCACTTCCAGCAAGGAAGTCAGTTGTTCTTTCTGTTACTGTGACAGTTCTCAGCAGCTGTCAGTGGCAACACTCCCTGGGAAGCACAGATCTCCACGGCTCTTACCAGAAGATCTTCAGCAACTCCTACTGACAGTAAAACTGGGTCCCTGCAACAGCTTCCAAGGGTAACTCTTTGTGGCACAGTTCTTTATAAATGTACCTCTGAAGGAGCTTCTTCAAATTGCTTCAAACTTGCACTGAAGGGAAACAGATCTCTGGGTCACCAGCTGTTTCTCTTCTCATTGAGCTCTTGGAAAATTTCCCTGCTGACAATTCTTGATATGTGAAATAGAATATGACATATCTATAAACTGCCTACTGATCACAAATTCGGTAAACTTGTCAAAGTTCTTTATGAAGGGAGTGTCAGCTAGAAAGCAAGCCAACTCACCGACTAAATCTGAGAATCAGAATTAATATGCTTATAGAATAAGTGAGAAAACAATATCGAATTCTCTAACTTCTCATTTAACATCACTGAAATATTCACAATCTGTTTAAATGCTTCAAGTTAAAATCAAGATTCACCATCATGTATCAGAGCAGGTTATATGGAACACTATGAAGCCTCCAGTAGAGAACTGTCAAATTCTCTTTCTTTAAAAATAAAACCCTAGAGCCTTTTACAGGTAATTTTGGCAGAAATATAGGAAGAACTGACTTTGTGGTTTGTCTTTAGTGAATTTTCAGTGCTAACCAGGCAAAGCAGATGAAAATATAAAGAAATGATAGGATATCTCTAGTATACACCAAGGGGCTCTACAATTTTACTTATATGATTTCAATTTCTAGGGTTTGAGTGTTTTTCAGATACAGTGAATATAAGCCTGATTTTCTCAGTGTGTATCTACCCAAAACATTCCTTTTAAGCAAGTTTTTAAGCTACATTAACTCTTTCAGTGAAGTAATTTCTCTAATGGTACCCTGGTGACTTAAAAGGCAATATAACTTTCCACATAGCTCACTTTTTTCAATTTGAAGGCACAAATCCAATCAGCATTTTAGCTACTGGAGAATTTACTTATGTAAAATTGCTCAAATGTTTTCCCAGTTATTGCAACTTTGTAAAAGGTCTAAGATCTATGCACATATTATCCAGCAAAATTATTGTTCTAGCAGACAAGATACTCTTTAAAAATCTGATCCTAATTATAATCTTTAGATTTCATGTTAGGGTAAAGCCTAAACTTAACAAGTTCGTTTGATCGTTTGTCTAGTTTGACAAAAACTGTCTTGACTAAAGCTCATTATACCTGCATTCTTAATTCTGCCCCTGTTTACTCTTAAGATAAATCCACATTTAATTTAAAAAATATATATGGCCATCATTATTTTTGTACCATAAAAGCCCCATGCTGGGTTGGCCATGCTTAATGCTTCTCACTCACCTTCTCTCACTCCCGTTGCCTTTCAGTAATCCACGTACACTGGACTTTGTGCTTTTGCTCATGAATGGTTCACCCTACTCAATTCTCCCTCCCAATGAATCACCCTACACAGTGCTTTCCCTTTTGTATGACTCTTATCAGTTCCTTATGGAGAAATTTTCCTGCCACATCCCCCTAAGCTTCTATTTATCCCCCTGATCAGTGGTGAAGTTTCTAATATATACTTAAAAATTATTGTCTTTTTCCCATTACCATTTAACTCCCTTATACTCCCTATCCTGCTGCAATCACCACATGTCCATGTCCATGAGTTCTTTTTCCTTTTTGCTCTATCCTCCACCCCCAATCTCTCCCTCCTCAATAGCTGTCATTCTGCTTTCTATGATACTGTCTCTATTTTGCTTTCATATCTCATATCTCTCTGTGGCACATATATTAATTCTATATGTCTGTTTACTGAACTGTCTCTCCAGAACATAGCAATCTTTTGAGGCCTCAAGGCCTCTAAGTCTCTAAGGCCTACACATAATTAAAGATTAGCAGATACTATACATGAATAAGAAATGAATAAAAATAAGAATGGATGTGTGTTTATTTTTAAATCCATAACTGTATCATGCATTAACAATAAAATAATTATAATCTGATTTGTATCTAATTCCACTTAATCTCCCACAAATAAATGCTTTTCATCCTGGCTTGGATCATTTTATATAAACTCGATATACAAATACCTGGATTTAAGTTATGACTTAGATACTCCAAGATATTACTATTGATTTTAATGAAGACTTTTCAAAACAAACTCCCTTGTTATAATTTAAAACGTAAGTTAATTTTCAAAATGTTGACCAACAGACTCCCTATTAGCAAAAACACATTCATTCTCCTTAAAAGTGAGTCATATAATAGATCTTCAGGGATGAGCATATATTCAAATAAATGCCAGTGTTCTTACATTATTATTATCCCTACATCCACCACTCTGACCTCTCATTTATGTACAAATCAAAAATAATTTTTAGAGGATGTTTATCTTGTTAGCATCAATTTCAGACAGGCTGATTAATGTATTCTATTCATTCCCAAGAAAGTGTGATGGGCAGCTTGATGGGGTTATCAGTCATTCCAGTCATAACTTCCTGTACACAGACTCTGTGCACAGACTTCAGGGAGATGTTTTAACTACTGTTATATTTTGATAATAGCTCAGAGTTGTCTGCCACCCTGCATGTAGTTTCATTCAGTATTTTTTAGGAATTTAAGGTTTTGAAAATAGCAACAATCAAATGGAGACTATGGAAGCTGCAGTGATGTGGAAGCCTGTGATGTGATGTGCCAGGGGATGGATGGATGGGTTAGCTAGATGGACAGTGAGTTATCTATTCATCTGTCTATCTATCTGTAACCTAGCACTTCATATCACAGGTTCTTCACATATATGTATATATGTATGCATGTGTGTACAAATATATGCACATGTATAAAGGTTCTCCATATATATATTCATATATATGGATCTCCATAGGTAATTATTAGTAAAATTTTTCAAGTTGGATATGTTTGATCCCATTTTATGATGGAAGAAATGAAAGCAAACTGGCAATAAGATATTTGACCAAAAGGCAAAAATTTTTAGAAAACAACAGAATTTGAATTTAACCTTTGTCCATCTGAAATCATGACTCTATTGTATTTTTGCTACTATGTGGTATTGTCTCCCCTATTTTTGATATAGAAATCACAATGTTTTAATGAAGGGGATTCCAACAAAACAATTCTTATTCTTAAATCTAGGAACTATATATGAACAGATAGAGAATACAGATGATCTCACACAAAAGTGTATATTTGAGTCATTAATCACTTATTTAGAAATATACAGATTATTTTAAAAACCTGTATGATCATTTTGATGTCATTCAAAAATCTGAACAAATTACATCTCCATATATTAGATTAACATTGGTTAAAAAATTTCTAAAAAGTTAACTAGGCATTATTTGTTCACATGAAGTTACAGCACCTTAGTGAAACACAAAGACAAATTGAGGGGAATTGGGAAAACCTTAGCACTTAACACAATCACATTCTTTTCTGTTCTGTCTCATAAAATAAACCCACATTTGAGAGGTACCTAATTAAGTGATGGATTTTAGCTTTATTCTTAGAAAGATATTCCATTTGCATCCTTGTTTTCTCTGCTTCTCACTTACTTTTTTCTCTCTCTTTTTTTTTTTTGTTGTGGAACAATCTCAAATTTACCAAAAAAATTGAATGCAATTTAAACAACACTTTTATTTCTGAACCATTTTATAAAAGCTATCACCACAATGCTGTATAATCTCTGGTTTCTTCAGTGTGTATGTCCTTAAAACAAGGATATTCTCCTATGTAACCTCAATTCAACCATCAAAATCAGAAAATTATTATTGATGTATTGCTATCATCTAATCCCAAGACCCCATTTATGTCTATTCAATTGTGCCAACAACGTCCTTTACCGCAAAAAACCCTTTTCACACCCCTGTGTTGTACTGAGTGGCATTTAAGCCCCATCAATCTGGAACAGGTTTTTTGTTGTTTTTTTTCCTTTTCCTGACTTAAATGGCCTTGACACTTTTTCAAGATTATAGGCCAGTTATTTTGCAGAATGTCCCTCAGTTAGGGAAGGGATTTGCATTTCCTTCACGTTTAGATTTAGGTTACACATCTTTGACAGAAGAGTGTATCTCATTTCATCCTAGGAGAATCCACTGCTTTAATTTTCTCATTAAGGAAGGACATTCCCACGGCTGGTTTATATCAGTTGCTGTCAGGGTCTTCCCTCTCGCCCCCTAGTGGACATCCACTCCTGCTGCAGACCATTGTTCCATGCAGATACTCTCCCCACAGCACTTGGGCTCTGACCCCCTTTTCAATGGGTTTTCTTCACCTCACTTGTCTTCTGAACATCTGCTCTGGGTGGCCCCACTGCACGTACGCCCTTATTACATCTCTGAGTCTCTGACTTCTGAAACCAGCACCACTCTTAGACCATCCGCGGCTACTTCCAAACTCCAAAGCCAGCTACCTTTGCTATCTTTTAATTTCTTTGATGAATTCCAACATCCCACACCAGATTGCCCCGTGTGAAAGCCCTCTTCACTCTGCTTGGACTCCACGATCCCCTGTAAGGGCAAGTCTTCACTACACGGACAGCATTCCCACCTACTTGGCTTCCAACACCCCACTCTGGGGCACCTTACCACTCAGATGCCTGCTATGAGCTATTTATACCGGCTCAAATGCATCACCATGGTGTTCAACAATTTCTGTCAGAAAAAAATGTATTGATCAGAATAATGCCTTGCAAAATATGGTTCCAGAAATGATTCAGATTGAAGTAAATTTCTCTTGGATAAAAGCCAGTGTTCCTTTTAAATCTCTTCAAACCATTACCTCAATTTTCTTAAGAAAGTACTAAGTTCAACTTTTACTTTGTAGTACTTACTCATGTGATACTACCACAAATCACCCTGATTTAAGAGCAAAGAGCAGTGGTAAATAGAATGAAATAATTAGTGATAAGCACAATAAAATAATTATTCTGAACACTTCAAATATAATTTATTTTCAAGAGCTACCAGATCAAATGCTAATTTTTAAAATTAAGTTTGCATTTTATCCACTTGCAGCAAAAATGTAAACCCATTGAGTGTCATTCTTTAATGGAAATGAAAAAGTCATAACTAAATTAGAGAAATGCTTTATGCATTAATGTGCAGATGCAGCAACACCCACTCCATGACTGCCATGAATCAGCATGAGAAATTCCCATTAAACAGAAGCAACAGTGGACTCCTGGGCAACATGTTGAGACCTACCCACAAGTCTCACATATTTTTGTGCAGATATCCACTGAACATTCAAAAAATTGAGAGATAGCATGTCTAAGAATTCTACTTGTGAAGTCACAACCGTCCCCTCTCAATTATCCACTGATAACTTTGACCCTTCAGTTTCTTATATTTTTTCTTTCTGGTATTCATTATCTTTCTCTTTCCTTTCTCATCTCTCTCCTTCCTCCATCTCCCCCACCTCTACCTCTGTTTATACCTTACTACAAAAATATTAAATCACTCAAAAACTTAGTAGCTAAAGGAATCGTGGGCTTCCTAGAGATTCAATACTTACACCTCTTTGAATTCAAATGGATATTCTTGTACTGTGCGCTCTCGTTTTAATTTTCAGCATTAATTCTGAAGATGATTTCAAACTTTGCCACTATAAGCTCTCTTCCACATATGCAATTACTATTACAAAGTCACACTGAGGTGGTCACGGTCCTCCTGTTCACATTCTTCTGTAATTTTGCACTTTCCTCAATATTGTGGTCTTTTGTTAAAATCAAAGGTTTGATCAAGCCAGAAATTCTACCACTCTTGTTCTCACAACTGATCAGTCTGCGAGTCATCAATAACTTAAAATGTTTCTAAAAAACTGCCTATTCCTTTATATTCCACTACTGTGGCCTAGCCAATGAGCCATTTCTTGTCAATTGGTATCGTGAACGAGAGAGCATCCCTGAAAGGAGTCATCCATGCATGGTTCTGTATTTCTACAATGTAGATTTATTGGGAGAGACCTCCCCAAAAGCCAATAGAGTCACACACACAGGTTACACACTGAGAGGAAGGACTTATGCCAGAGACAACAGGACATGAAATCCAGGTCACTGGTGGCATCCACAGGTAGAGAGACAGGTGTCAGTCTCAAGGCAGTTAACTGCAGTGACAGAATGCATCAGGTAGAGTGCAAGTTTGGCAGGGTTCCTGGAGTAACCCATGGTACAGCCAAGCTCAAGAATTTGGTGGGTAGAGCTCTGAGTTCTTATAGCTCACGAGGGGCAGAGAGGTCCCACTTAAATTAGTGTCCATTTGGAGTCCTTATCCAGTGTCTAGACTTTTAGTTTTGGGTGTTGTGGGCCCATCCCAGAATGTTCCCATCACACTCTGACACCTCAGTCTTGATGTAGCACTTGGCTGATGTGACTCCATATTGGATTCTCCAAAGTGTTCCAAAAGTCCGCCCTGCTTTTTGTATGCAATTGGAAAACCTCTTACCTGATCACTCTGTTTCTACATCTTACCCTAGAAATTGACTGCTTACTATAATTACCTCTAAAATATACTTTTCACTATTTTTAATGCTAAATGTTTTCAATAACCACGTATTCAAGTCAGCCTAAAAGATCTGGCATCATATTGATAATCTGCTATCAGCGATGTCTGATATTCCATTCCCAGTGGCCCTTTCACCTCCCTGGACATGCACCCTATCAAGGTGCAATGGGTAAATAGTTTCATGTTTTGCACCCTTCCTATACATCGATGATGACAAAAGGATTTTTATTTTAATCTATTGGAAAAAAACTGTTGTCCTTCAGCACTTCTATAATGATTCTATTATAGTATTTATCAATCTGTCTTGTATTAAATTTACTCCTTAATATGACTTTCTCCTCATTTGGATTTTTATTTCTTCTTTATAATTTCCCCTCAAGCATCTACAATGGTGAATTGGTATCTCAGATTTTCAATATGTATTGAGTTAAAATGTGATTATAGGATTAATGACAAAGGTCACCCTGCGTTGGAATGTGGAATGGATTGACTTTGGTAAGTGTTACAAGCCAAACAGATGGTCATGCAAAAAAGTGAATAAGTTCATTCCTACTTCATAATATAGACAAAAAATAATTAAAATTGATTGCAAATCTTGGTGTAAAAGTGAAATAATAAGGCTTATGAAAGGAAGTGTAGAAAAATGTCTTCATAATTACAAAGCAATCAAAATATTTTAATAAACACTATAAACACTACCCACAAAGATTATAAATTTTAAAATTGAACTGTGAAAAGACATCATAAGAAAAAGTCAAGTGACAGATGTGGAGATTTTTGCAATCTCCACTTGATAAATGATTTTATCTTGAATATATAAGAACTACTACAAATTTAGCTGAAAACAAAATGGGCAATCAATAGAAAATTAGAAAATGTACTTGAGGAGGTATTCCACAAAACAGGATATCCAAAGGGAGTCAGGGACTAAATTTCATTACTTATTGTGTAATTTATACTAAAAACATATGGCCCCAAAACCAAGTTCAGATTATATGAAGCAAACACCACTTACAAATACCGTATCAGAGAAAATTATTGGTAATAGTTTTAAAACCTAAGTATATGCTGTAGCCCAGAAATTTTATACCTAGCTATATGCTTAACAATAGTTTTTAAACAAAGGCTTAAGAAAGTTCAGAAACTCAATATTCATAATAACCCAAAACTGAGACCACCCAATTGTTTCTCAGTGGTAAATGACATTAAAAAGTGACCAAAAAATGACATGTATTCACACAGTTGAATGCCATGGTGGGGTCTGAAAAAAATAATTTTCTCCCTCATTTCTAAATTCTTCTGGCTGACTTGATAATCAAATTAACAAAGGAAAGATTAACAGGAGAAAAATCAAGTTTTAATACATGTGCACAAGGAATTCACACAAGCATGAAAAATCTAGTGTCACTAAGGCAAAATGAGGTACAATCATACACATCATTCTGGACTAAAGAGAGTGGTTGAGGTCTAGGACTTCAAAGAGAGGTAAAGCAATTTATAAGGAGAGGAAAAGAGTTAATGTTAGTAAACAAATATTTGCTGTGCCATCTTGAAATAATGGACACAGATAGGACTTTGATTAAAAGAAACTTGCTAAGTCCCTCCCTGTCTATATCACACAATAGTTCAGATTGAACTGTAGGTATTTATAATGATATCTCCCTTCCTGGAGCACATCCTCTATTTAAATTATTTTAGGCAGTTAAGAGAAAATTCAAAGATTTTTTTTCTAAGTCTTTTTCTTCTTAAAAATAATCAAAATACAATAGTCAATGCCCAAAAAGTGTATTTTGCAGTGGCAAATTCTGCTTCCCCTCACCATAAACTAATGGCAGTGAAAAACCACAGCTATAAGGGTAATGTATAAGAATCAAAGACGTGAAAGAAAAGATTGTGGGATTCAATTCATGTAAAAGTCAGAAACAAACATCTATTAGTTTTGATCTGTACCCTGATTTCTGTGTTTTTTAACACGTGTGCAATACATGATTAAAAGTTTAAACATTCTATATGAAAAAGTATTTCCCTACATGGGCATAATTATCTAAAGTACGTAAATAAGTATTGATTTGCAAGACCATTCTATTTGCAATTAGAAATTGTAGCTACATGCTTGCATCAGGTACTAGGAAAGTGGAAACACACAGGAGGAAGACCCAGGAGAACTTGAACGTCATCTGAATATACAGGATATATGATAAACCTATGCCATGTTGTAGCTTCAAAGAGGTACCATACTACCTTTGGCTGATTGTATCTATACTCTAGGCCTAAAAAAGATACTGTTTTGAAATTGTCAATGTAAGAAATGTCCAAATCTGTAAGAATTTTTATTAATTTATTTGAGTCAAATTGACAGCAATTGCCAGGAAGCAAAATCTCAATGACTGAGAAAATTCTCTCAAGAATGGAAGTTTTGCACTATATTTTATACATTACAATCAAAGGAGGAGGAATCAGGGAGTTACCTGAAATCCATGGGTGATAGATTAGGGAGGCAGGAGAAGGCAAAACCAGGAAATTTCTGGGATGGGATAAAAAGTAAAAGGAATAGACATGTGCCTTTTCTACGTAGGTGGGTAAGGAGAGTTAGCAATTAACAACTAACATGACACAATAACAATGAGGAGCCCCGTGGTCTGCTCCAGAGGGAGGTTCTGCTGACAGGTTTGGAAAATGGAAATTCTAAAGGTATGCTGACATAGATGTAAGAAGTCAATAGACAGGCTCAGTTAAGGTAAAGACTGACCTTTGTCAAGAAAGATACAGGCCTAAGATGTGACTACACACCATGGCTCTTTCAGCTACAAAGTTTTCATTTTAGATCATGCTGTGGAGTTACTTGAGGTCTCTGAGTTCTATACAGCTCACCATGCAGGCTTTCCCTGAGCTGGTCAGGTTTAGAATGTAGCCCCCTTTGTCGTTCACAATTCTTAATGTCAATGTCAGTTACTGACCTAAAGAATATGTACTGTATTTTTCGGACCATAAGACACACCTAAGTTTTAGAAGAGGAAAATAGTAAAAGGTGAAAGATTTATATGATCTGAAGAGAAACCAGAGTATAGAGGAGAAAAATAGGCAAAATTTTTTTGAAGTAAAAAATGTGGTAAAATATTTAATAACATAAATAATATAATATTTTACCAATGTAAATGTAAACAGATCTCAACAGCAGCATTAACAACCATTATTCCTCCCAAATCTGGAGAAAAAAATAGTCCAAAAAATACAGTAATATGTTCCCAACTGGGAATGGAGCACAGAGCCTGCAGTCCAGGGGTGCGTGGTGACCAGGAATCACACCGGCGCCCTTTCACTTCTCAGGACCATGCCCAACCAATGGAGCCACAGCAGTCAGGGCTCCAGTTACTTTATGCACTGCTTTATGCTTAATTTTAGAAATATCTTGAATCCTTAAAGGTATTCTGGATAGTACAGAGTGCTGAGATGTGACTATTTAATAACTAGGAAAAATTCTACATAATTTGTTGAAGAAATAAACAATACGTACATCACTCTACTTCTTTTTTTATATTTGGTTTTAAAGATTTCTTGGATTGAAAGCCACTCACTTTTTCCAACCAAATATCAGTTTAATTTTCCAACTTTACAGCAAATTTGTATAAAGATGATGATACCTAAGTTAGTAAGATAAACATTGGGAGTAGTTAAGGTAAATATTTCATAGGCTCTAAATTTCAAGTAGGGGCTAAAAAAATACTACTTTTCCTCCCATCTGGCAAAATGTTAGTTTCCTTTATTCATGAAAATTATTGGTATTCTACAACAAAATATAAGAAAATGGAATTAGCATCAATAGCTGTTATCAATAATCATAAAACATAAAATTAATATACAGATATTAAAATAAAATAAAAATAAGTCTCACTTAAGCTTTATAAGCAGATTGACAGTATACAGCAAAATCAAAAGTTCAGATTACATTTACTTAATCTGATTAAAATATATTTTAATGTAATCTTTAAATGTAATTTTCCAAAATTTTTGACCCACAAAAATTTTTTTAATTTCTACTCTGAGATCATCTTTTTTCTATTTTTTGAATTCATTTCAAAGCTACTTAAAAAAAACATATTTAATGTCCTTTATAAAGGAATATTCCAAGGAAATTCATTTTTTTTTCTAACTAGAACTTAACTGGATAATTAATACATTCACTTCACAGAGGGGAAAGTACACACATGTGCAATAGGAGCCTAGGTGGTGACCATAGAGACTTGTGATTCTAGCCCAGGGAGAGAATGGATTGGTTGTACCGCAGACTCAGTACAAGCCCGCGAAAGCTTGGGAAGTAGATTGGTTATTTTGTTCCTGGTACTTTTGGTAAAAGTGCCTGGTCCTTCCCAAGCCCAAGTTTCTATAACCCAGCTAACAAAGTGCTTCTCTCTCTCTCTCTCTCTCTCTCT
>CM052538.1:32516904-32544061 GCA_028533065.1 Trachops cirrhosus
GTCAGTGACCAGAGGGGAGAGGGGAGGGAATTTCAGGGGAGAAGGGAAGGGTTTACAGGAACAAATATAGAGGACACATGGACAAAACTAGGGGTGTTGGAAAGGGGAGGGAGGAGGGGAGGAATGGGTGGGTGGGCGGGAATGGGAATAAAGGATAGAAACTGTACTGAATAAACTAAAATAAAAATTAAAAAAAAATTCCATAGTTCAGAAAACTGGACTTGAAGAACAATTAAAATAAAATAAATTTAAAAAAAATTAAAAATAAATAAATAAATAAATAAATAGCTGTGCTGCCAGGGAGAGGGGCATGACTCTGACTTGTGACGCAGCCAGAGGGCCTTGCTGTGGCTGCCGCACTAACGACAGCAACCAGAGAAAGACAGAAGATACCGGACTGGCATCTAGCCAATCGTGGGAAGAGGTGGAAATGGGGTTACATAGGAGGTGCTGGGATTTAAACTAGGCAGCAGCCATTCTCACTCTGCTCTTGGTCATCAGGGGAGTAGTACTGAGGGAAGAGACATCCTGTCTGCAGTAAGGGGTTTTTGCCACGCAGTTTGAAAGAGAGCAGGGAGAAAGGAGAAGTAAACAAGTGGCTATGTAGTTTATAGTGAGGAAGGAGGCCATGAGGCCTGGAGTAATGACAAAGGAGATGCTGCTGCTGTGATCATACCTGTTCTAACTGACTAAGGGGCTACAAGGGACTTCCTTGCAGCTTCTGTCCTGCTACACCTGGATTTTACCTGTACTTTTAAGGCCTGTGCTTTTCCTGAGTTTCACCATGATCCAGAGTAACATGGCACATGCTTTTTTGAACTACTATATGGAAGCCGACAGCGATGCATCCCATATCCTGCATGGATAAGGACATGGGAAACTTTGGGGGACACTCTTGGCTAGTAGCCTGATGGGGAGCATGAGAAGTGCGGGGTCTCCTGGGAAAGGAGAGCTCTGAACAGAGGGGCTCTGAGCCCCCATCCCCAAAGTTGGAATGTTGTAAATAAAGACCTGCTCCTTCCAGCATTAATTATTGGATCATTCACCAAGGTGCCACATGGACAGGCCCTGGTCTGCTCAGTAACAGAAGTGGGATGCAATATAGCACATTAAAGAATTAGATTACACAATCATTTACACATTTTAAGTATATATTACAGGCAAAATACTAGAGTTTATTAAAGGAATTTATTTGCAATGTGTGAATCAAATCATCACTTTAAAATCTTATAATTTTGTCAATTACACCTCAAGGAAGCTGAAAAATACCACAGTTTAAACAAATGCTGTTTTCATGCATATTACTACATTGAACTGGCAGATTTTAAGAAATTAGAGGTCAAAATTAAGCAGGAAAAAGGGTAGGAAACTATTAAATGTGATTGCCTGAGGTATATATCAATTTCCCATAAAAGGGAAAGGACAGAAACAGAAAATAATAAATGTAACACTAAAAATAACTTATTTTTGCCCAATTGATTTTGTATCTGCCATTGGATTAACAGAATGAAGCATGGATGGCATCATGGACTTAGTGTGCATATTTCTTGAATAACCTTTAGTGTTAAATGTGTAAATATGTATATAATAAATACATATTTGTAGACTACATGTTGTCCCACTAAGAATTCAAAAAAGAACATACTGCACTGATCTCTGCAGAACAAACTTTCATCTACATTATAGCCAAAAAATCATGGTCTCTTCAGTAGTTCATCTTAAGTTAGTTTATCTTTTTTAAAAATTTTTTAATTTTTATTTTAATTGTTGTTCAAGTACAGTTTTCTGCCTTTTACTCCCATCCCAGTCCAACTCCCAGCCCACCCCTCCTCCCTCCCATTTCTACCCTCCCCCCTCACTTCGTTATTTTCCATGTGTCTTTTATACTTGTTCCTGCAAACGTTTCACCTTTTCCCCTGAAATTCCCTCCCCTCTCCCCTCTGGGCACTGTCAGCCTATTCTCAATTTCAGTACCTTTGGTTATAATTTGCTTGTTTGTTTGTTTTGTTGATTAGATTCTTGTTTAAGGTGAGATTATACGGTATTTGTCTTTCACTGCCTGGCTTATTTCATTTAGCATAATGCTTTCCAGTTCCATCTGTGCTGTTGCAAAGGGTAGGAGCTCCTTCTTTCTTTCTGCTACGTAGAATTCCATTGTGTAAATGTAGCATAGTTTTTTGATCCATTCATTTACTGATGGGCACCTAGGTTGCTTCAAGCACTTGACTATTGTAAATTGTGCTGCTATGAACATTGGGGTGCATAGGTTCTTTTGGATTGGTGTTTCATAAACAAAGCAACAACCAACAAGTATTGGAGAGGCTGTGGAGAAAAGGGAACCCTAGTGCACTGTTGGTGGGATTGCAGACTGGTACAACCACTACAGAAAACAGTATGGAATTTTCTCAGAAAACTAAAAATGGATCTGTCTTTTGACCTAGCAGTTCTACTGCTAGGATAAATTAGTTTATCTTAACTTGAAGAACCATTTGAACTTAAGGTAAAATTATGGCTTCCGGTGAAAATAACATTAGACAATTGAAATGGATATATTTTTCTCCCTTTTGAATACTAAGGGAATAAAATCAATGCCTTTCTAGATGATAGATAGATACATAAATAGATGGTAAATAGATAAAGAAAAAGAAAAAGAAAGAAATAGAGATGGATGGATGGACAAATAGATGTGTAAATGGAGTGATAAAACATAAGTAAACAGAGGTTTTACATGTTCACAAAGGACCATCTGAACAATCCCTTGCTTTCTAGAACAAATTCATTATTTTTAAAAATATAAATTGGGGTCTGGTAAAATATTTATAACATGATGGCAACTGTTAGTGTATGGAAGAATAAGCACTGAATAAAATAATTTTGTATGCTGCCACTGGCATGAAACAAGCTTATTTCCTTCATCCCAATATGAAGTGAGATCACAAAGGTGGAGAAAAGCCATGGAAAATGTCAAAGTACGGTGAGAAGAGCTGGGATGTGACAAGTGAGAGAAAACTTAAATAACACCTTTGAAAACACAGTTTTTTTTTCAAGACTATTCATCACCAGGTTCCATCTAGGTATCTGAATAAGAAGTCAGAAGCATTAGAATACTCAGGCTTTAATTTTTTTGTAAGGTTGTTGGGTGCAAATTACCTTTCTTACTCCAAACTGTACTTCTATAATAATAAAGATGAATGTAAGTATGCATTGCTTTATATTTTTAACTTTAATTTCTATGAATTATCTATTTATATCTTTAACATTTTTTGTTTTTGTATTCTTCTTGGAAATTATGATAATTTTTATATTATAGTTGTTAATTAATTTTTTACCATCTGAATTACACATTTATTTTTTCCAATGCTTCATTATATTATAAGTGGGTAGACATTTCCATTTTCTTCCAGCTGGGTAACCCATGTGCTAGCACAAATTATTTTGAATTTATCTTCTGCCTACAAAATTAAAATACATACATACATATATGGATATATTATGTATATCAAATTATTTGAGATATATTTCTTATTTCTCTAATTTGTTCCATTGACATGCTATATATTTGACTATTCTATACAAATGCAATTTTAATTGGATTAAATAGACTTCTTCAGCGCCCTCCATTTTCCTGCTTTATTGTGTCTATTTGTTATCACAATTTTTTTTATAAAAGTAATTTTAAAAGATTTATTAACATAGCTCTGAGACCAGCTATTCTTGTGTTTTTCAAGATGCATTTAAATCATCTTTCTGAATCCCTCTATAGCATTTAGTCTAAAGAAGTGTTCTACTTCTTGGGTTAATTTTATTTATTACTATTTTACTAGGAAGCTAAACCTTCCATTAGTTTCTCAAATTCCTTGTTGTAGTGGGTCCCTGTGGTGTTCCAAACAGTCTCCTTATTTAGGGACAACACAATCCTTTAGCACCTTCTCACAGTTGACAGATATTTCCCTCAGTATGAATTGGCTTACACATAAGAACTTGCCCTGCCAGATCTGTCTCCCTTCTATGAGATGGTGGATGGCAAACACTGAGTTGAAGCAGAGAAACCAAGACTCAGTCCCCTTGTCTCAGTTTTGGACAACTCCATATAACCCTCCCAGATTCACAGCTCCATATGGAATAGACTTCAGTCTCAGTTGTAAGGAGCCGTTTTGTTTTGGTCTGGCAAATGTGACTCAGCTCTGTATGGAAAACCTACAGAAGCAAGGTGGTAGACAGGAGCCAGACTCTCAAACATGGTTTTCCTGTGGGAATCAGGCCTAGAAGATACACTCAGACTGTTATGGCTTGCTCTTGCTAAAACTCCCTTACCCTGGTCTGAAACAGTAGATGTTTATTGTCTATCTTCAAGGTAATTTCCAAAGCCTGTGTGAATTTTCCCAAGGATGGAGCTAATCAGCTCAACACCTTTTCCTTCGGCATTTGCTATTTTCATTTTGTTAATTGTACCTAAAATGTAGACAACAATATTCTATGTAATAGATAATACATTGTTCTTTGATGTAAGACCTGAGAAAAACAATAAAAGCTTGTCTAGGCAAGGGTTGGTGTACTCTCCCCTTGAGAGAATAGCCGCAGGACTCTCATCTTAAGAGAGTACCATACCGTCCCTTTTTCTGCACAGGACTGCTGTAGTCTGTGCATTTGTTTTTGTTCAGTCACAACACGCAGACTCTGCTGGCCTCAGTCTGCCACATTAGTGGCAACTGCATTGTTGTTCATCTTTTCCTTCTTCTTACTGCCTCACTTTCCTATACTTGTATATTCCAAGACACTCTTTTTTTTTAAGATTTTATTTATTAATTTTAGACAGGGGGAAGGAAGGGAGAAAGAGAAGGAGAAAAACATCAATGTGTAGTTGCCTTTGCATGCCCTTTACTGGGGACCTGGCCTGCAACCCTGGGCATGTGCCCTGACTAAGAATCAAACTGGTGACCCTTTGGTTCAAAGACCAGCACTCAATCCACTGAGCTACACCAGCTATGGCCCAAGACACTCTTTAATGAACCACCTATGCACTACTCTCAATCCCAGAGTCTGTTTCTCCAAAATTAAATCTAAGATATTTGGAGTCTGGGCTGTTCCTGAGAAATAGAATCGAAATGGAATTTGAAAAACAAATCAGTACATCCCCTTGCACTAGTATTCCAACTTGTTGGTAGATGGAGAGAGAAGCACACATAGCAATTGTTACCTTTCTCAGTGGTGAATTGTGATGGGATACTAGAACACGGTTATGTACTGGTTAGTGCAATGCTCTTAGGTATTGATAGGCATGAGGGAAATGTTGTCTATAAGGAAAATTTGGCTAGAATTACTAGGGCCAAGCAACATGGATTTATTGAAGACAGAAGATAACAGGCAATGGGAGATTATTATTAATTCAAGGCAAGATATAAAAGCACAAGGACTTCCTTGAAGCAATTTAAGAAGCCCCAGTCTTTAGAGAGGAGGGCTTGGTTCAGAATTAAAGTGTAAATGTAACAGATCTTCAGAGAATTTAGAATTCTCAGTCTTAACAGCTCTGAGGTGAAGATCAAGATATAATAGAAAAGAAATGAAGCCCTTAGACTCGGGTTGGAGACGTCTGAAAAGATCCAGATGGAAACCTTGAACACATAGGTGCCTCTGGAATAAGGGGGCCTGCAGGTGTGACTCAACTCTCCCTTCTTAAAAGATGGTAGAATTCCTCCATACTTGAGATTTATGAGTTAGGGATGCTACAGGAAGATTTTTGTTAGGAAGTAAATGAGGTAACAAATATTATAAGAAAATGCTTGTTAGTCTCCTGGTACCTATGTTCACTTCTCTTCCTGGTAACCTCCTCATTCCCACAAACCAGGAGAATAACAAGCTTCAAATACTTATACTGCCTGACTGCTGCCAGGCAGGCCTGCTTAAAAGGGGCTTTTTTTACTGGGCACTGTGACACAGGTTCAGAATTTAGCTAATAAGTGCCAATAGGAGAAAGAAAATTATATAAGGTGCTGGATCCTCAAGGTACTGGATCAAGGAGAGGTGGACAAATCAAGATGTGTAGGAAGAGATTATCATTATGCGAACACCACCCCATGAAACAGGATTCAATGTTTTGGCAAGGACCTGGAAACTAGTGTTTGCAAGCTGACAGATGGACCTTAGAAACTTGGGAAAAAACATAGGCTATATAAGTAATGTAGAAATATGAGAAATGCTGTGGTAGATGGGGAAGGAAGGAATGAAATAACTGAAGGAGGTAAGCATGCCAGAACAGAAAAAGTTTGGAAGACCGAGAAAATGACAGCTGTCAAAGCTCGATAATAGAAATGAGGGAAATGTAAATTCACCAAAATGATAAGGGACACACCAGAGTCATTGAGCAGCTCAGTAGTGACTAATTTCTGTAAGCTATTGCAATAGGAGATGCTGTATAAAACCGAATTTCCCGATAGCATTGGAGAGTAAGACTTTATCTTATCATCCTGTGTTATCCCAAATTACAGAAGCCAGGTGGTGTCAATTACCCATCAGAAGCAAAGTGGGTACAATATCATAAAAAGAGCAAAATCAGAGGGTAGCCGACAGGGACTGTTCTTCAGAAAGCCATGGAAATAAGTAAAAGAACATGGTAATCCTCAGAGACAAGATAGATGGACAGTCAACAAGGGTATTGTTAACTTTATATCATGAAAAGAAATCAAGGATGAAGCTGAGGGTCCCAGTGAAAAGTCACTGTCTGCTGCCGGGTGTTTAAACCTGAGTTATTTCTCTGACCTGGCACCACTGAGATTGAGAAGGAATGAGGCCCTTCAGAGGGAGGACCCTACAATAGCATGGCGAGTGCATTGAGAAGACATTACCTTTGTGTTTCCACAAATGATCTATGGAAATTTATTCATGTAGTCACACATTGGGGAAGAGAGAATACCCAGGTCTTTCAGGAATTATTGCAGATATTATACAGATATTAATTTGGCATTGTTACCTAGGAATCACAGTGCCATTTGGATCTCCCATCAGACTCATATGCCATATATAATCCTTCGAACATCCAGTAGTTCATATCATGCACTACCTCAAACTCAGCCAGGCAGTGGCCCTGACTATAGGTGTTTTATGAGAAATGGTATCTTTTTAAAGGGTAGTTTAGCATAGCCTTTGACACATAGTATGTTGAAATTGATCTGGCAAATCAGTCTTTTCCATTTCTTTTATGAAGAAGGAAAAGGAACAGTCCACATTTACACATAATGGTCAATAGAATGAATCTACAGACTTGGTCTAGGAAAATGTTATAAAATATGCTGAGACCTGGACAACAATGGACAATTTATGGAGCATGATATTGATCCATGAATTAGACCAGAGTATAAGTATTGGCAAATACACTGGTAGCCTTGGTAAGGCACATATATTTGAGAAGGTGAGAGATAAATATTTTGAATTCAGAAATACATCACACTAGTAAATTTTTTAGGGGGCTGGGTTGTTTGGGCATGTTTGCCATCCCTTCCAAAGTATAGAACAAGTTAATGTATCTCTTAACTCCTTCTAAGACGGAAGCTTAGTACTTAAAGGGCCATAATTTTTTTTTGGAACACATTCCAAACTTGAGAGTACTGTTCCGACTTGTGTATTGGATGAACTGATGGCCACCAGTTTTGAGTTTGGTCTAGAAATGGAAAGGTTTTTTGCAGTAAGTACAGGCTTCAACACAAACAGGTTTGACATTAAGGCTTTACTACCTTTCATACCTAATGATATCAGCTTAAACCTAACTGGTGAGGAAAGATGGCCCAGTAAAATAATCTTGATTTTATGTGTATGTCTGAATTTATAAAATCAAATGTATTGATTGAAATACATTTTTAATATTAAATTTTGTCTAACAGGTGTATTCTAGTAGTCACAGAAAGATGTATTACAAAGTATTTGCATTTCATTCCAAATCATTTTTGATTTCTGAATGATTTTGTTTTTAAATATTTAGCTTTTGTGTTATTTGGCACAAACAACTTTTTTTAAAATTTATTTAGTAGTGAGTGCACATGGTTGACATCCTGCAATAATTTTATATAGACTTCAGATGTACTTTATTATACATTGTCTGAATATATTATTATGTTCACCATCCAAAGTCAAGTCTTTTTTATCAACAATTAATTATTCTTACCCTCTTCTACTTTGCCCCACCCTTCTTCCCTGCTTTGATCACCACATTTTTGACTTTGCTCGTAAGTTTTTTTCTGCTTAATTTTACTCTCTGTTTATAAGCTGCTTTACAAACCCATCTCCTCTGACATCTGTCAGTTTGTCACCAGTATCTATGACTCTATTTGTATTTTGTTTGTTTTGTTCATTAGCTTATAAATATAAGTGAATTCATATGCTATTTTTCTTTCTCTGACTCGCTTATTTTACTTAGCACAATATACTCTAAGGACAAAAGTTACAAAATTGTTACAAAAGTTACCTTTTCTTCATATTTATGGCTGAGGAATATTCAATTGTGTACATACCCTCATGCACTCTTGTTGAGAATACAGATTAATGCAGCAACCAGACAAAACACTATGTAGTGTCTTCAAAAAATTAAAAATTAAGCTGCCTAATGACCCAGCAATTTCACTTCTGAAAATCTATCTGAAGAAAGCTGACACACTAACTAGTAAATGTATGTGCACCCTATGTTTATTGCAATGTTATGTTTTATTTTTAATTTTATAATTATTTTTATTTTTCTTTATATATTGTACTTTATAATATGTGTGTGTCAAAGAGAGAGAGGAATAGAGAAACACGAGATGGAATTTAAGGTTAAATGACAAAGAGAATAAAGTTAAAAGTTATTTTAGGAAGGCATCTACTTTTAATTCACCATGTTCCTCAGATCACTCTCTTTTGGGGTCAGTAATTATTCCAAAGAAATTTAAATGTTACATAATTTCCAAAAAAAGTCCCTGGGCTTTTCTCATATGTTAATTAATATTTTAATCCACTTTATTTTGTTCCTCTTTTCAATTTCAAGGTCCTGATATAGTTTATTTTTATAACCATGTAATATGCAAAATTATATGTAATTATAAGTTTATATTTCAAATTATTTTAGAAAATGAGGACAATACTTTTCCAGAAGGAATTTTCAGACAATTAAAGCATTAAGGAAGCATAATTTAATATTAACCACAGGCTGAGAGGCCTAAACACATGCATACTATTCATAAATGTGCTGATTCACTTTTATTAGCTTAAGATTTTTTTTACAGTTTACAATTCTATGTTAAATAAAATCTTGAAAATAACCCTCCATGTCTGTCTTTTCACATTTTCTTCTTATTTCTATATTCAAAACAGTTATATAAGTTTGACTGTTTACTTATTTAAGATAAAATACAAATTAAATAATTATTTAGATAAAAGATGGATTGTGACATTAATACAATTCATTTGTAAGTGTTGAAATTAATAAATTTTATTTTTACCTCAGGAGTACTGGAAAAGAACCTACTTGTTACTATTACTAAGACATTCATTATAATTACTATCAAATTGGATGGTAAATAATTTAATATTGTTCTGGGTTTGAATAAAGTATTTTCTATTTATGTATAATATTGAACTTTTCTAATTACAAAGTAATATGAGCTAATTGGGGATGTGGAATGTAGAAGGTATAGAAAGTTTACCAAGTATAAAAATTAATTGTAGACCATGATCATCTTAATAAATATTTGTGTATTTCTGTCCAACATTTTTCCTTGTGATTGCATGTGTATATATTTCTGTATATTTATACTACTTTTCATCCTTTTTTAAAGCATTAAATTATGAAAACTTTTTATGCCTTTAAACATTACTTGAAAACATAGTTATGTAAGGTTAGTACTGAATGATACTGTAATAATGGATACATGTCATTACCCATCTGTGCATGTCTATGGAAGTACACCACCAAAAGTGAATCCGAATGCAAATGGACTTTGGATGATTATGATGTGTCCATGTAGGTTCATCAACCATAATGAATGTACTACTCTTGTTGATAACGGGGGAGGTTATGCAAGTGTGCAAGAAGAGGGTATATATGGGAAATCTCTCTACCTTCTCCTCAATGTTACAGTGAAACTTAAACTGTTCTTTTAAAATGTCATATAATAATAATGGTAATAATAAATATATTTGTGATCAAACTTATTACATTTATTTATACTTTGCTCATACTTAAACTTTTCTCACATTTGTATTTATTTAATGTACCTTAGATATTTAAAATGTGTTCTTAGTATTCTGTGCATATCTTTTATAATCATATACTTCAACAAAGAATTCTTCTCATGTGATAAAGTTACAGAAGTGAAATAGATGGACCAAAAAATAATTCTGAAGTAAATCCCTTTGACCAAATTGAGGAAACTTGCTGCAAACATGCTGACATGACCTGGAAAATAACACAATTAATCATCTCACAAAATAAAAGGTTAGAAATATGGTGGCTTCAGGTATAATACCATCAAGATTTCTTCTATATTTTTTCTGCATTATACGACCTTTGCCTTCCCACTATGTGGGCTTTGTTCCCAGTCTGGCTTCTCTCACAATTTGAAAAATGCAATGGGTTTTCCTGTTCATGCCCAGGAGGAGACAGATCCCAGTTAATCTAGGCTGAGTCACGTTTTTACTACTGGACCAATATAAAATAATATGCAGCAGAAGGAAAGCCTGGGGTGGGTAACAACCACAGAAACACAAAAGGATAGATTTAGCATCATAGATTTTGCATGTGCAGATCCCTCTGTCTGAGTGCTGTTTCTCAAGGCTCTCACATTCCCCCCCTCTTTGCGTTATCCAGCAGTGGTTTAATCTGATACCTGTGAAAATAGGTATTTCTAAATCACCTATCTAAAATTTCTTCCCTACATATCCAATAGCAGCAAACATTTCATGCTATATTGATTTTCATAACAGATTACTACCTAAATTCACATTATTTATTGCTGTACACATATTACCTTTTCACTTTCTTTACTAGAATAAAATTGCCATGTTTGCATCCCTCCTATCAAAATCTAAGAAGCTTAAAACATCTCTGCTTTGTTCATTGCTGAATTCCCTGCATCTGATACATGAACGAAGTTCAAAAAATATTTTCAGAAAGGAAAAAATTAGGAAAAAAAAGAAAGGAAGAGAAGGAGAAGGGTAGAAGGGGAGAGAGGGAGGGAGTGTGGGAGGAGAAAGGAAAGGAAGAAAGGTGAATGCTTGAGTACTTTTTGCTAATAGGGCAAGACAGTTCTACTACTCTGGCTTTCCTAGAACTGGCTGTATTGGTACCTGTAGTAGTTACTATGATGATAAAACTCCTGTGTCAACTTGACCGGGCTAAGGGATGTCCAGAGAGCTTGTAAAACATTATTTCTGGGTGAGCTTTGTGAGGGTGTTGCTGGAAGAGACTGGCATTTGAATCAGGAGACTCAGTAAACAAGATCCTCCCTCACCAAAGTATCCAATCCATTGAGAGCCTGAAAAGAACAAAGGAAGTGAAGAGTGAATTCTCTCTCTCTCTCTTCATGAACTGGGACATCCATCCTCACAAGCCCTGAGACTTCAGAGCTCTAGATTCTCTGGACTGTGAACTCCAGAATTTCCAGAATTTATACCAGTAGCCACCCTGGTTATCAGGCCTTTGGACATGGACTGAATTATCACCAGCTTTTCTTGTTCCCAGCTTATCTCTGTTTCCATAATTGCATGCACCAACTCCCATAATAAATCTCTTCCTAATGCTGTTGTCTATTCCTGTGTAACAAATTACTTCAAGATGTATCAACTGTAGGCAAAAAAATATATTTTCTAAACAGTTTCTGAAGGTCAGAAATCTGGAGGTGAATTAGCTAGGTGTTTCTGGCCCAAGACTCCTCTTGAGGTTGTTGAGTGAGACTACAGTCATCTAAAGGCTTGACTGGGGCTGAAGGAGCTGTCTCCAAACTTGCTCAAGTAACTTTGACAGAAGGCCTCAATTCCGTACCATATGAAGTTATCATAGATCTACTTATAATACGACAAAAGAATCTTGCTCCTCTCCCACCCTGAATATGTAAGACAAGGAAGTGAAAGAGCAAGCCACCAAGACAAAAGCAAAGATGAATTTTATGACCTAATTTTAGAAGTGACATAATATCACATTAGTTATATTCCACCAGTCACACAGACAAACCATAAGACAAAGTGACAGAGTGATACATAAGGGCATAAATACACACGAGTGGGGATCATTGCAAACAATAATGGAGGCTAATACACTCTCTGCCTCCCAATGATCTTTAGTCAACCCTTCCAAATCCTGCAAGAGAGTAGTCCTGTTGAAGATCAAGCCAATATCCAGAATCTTGTTATCTAAGTCAGATCTGGTGCAGTTTTCATTCTTGGATGTACTCTCTTAAGAACAGCTCTTCAGATACAGTTCCCCTCAGTCTGTGGACCTATGAGCTAAAGAGAAACACATATCTCACACACACACACGGCAAAATAGGCCTAGGAAACTCACCAGAAACATTCCTATTCAAAAAGAGGAGAAAGAGGGACATACAGGAATCACTTATTCATAGTAGATATGACATCCAGCTATGCAAATGTTGGGCATTTATTAGGACTCAATATTCTTTTCTGCCCAGGAGTTATTATTCTACATGGCTCTTAGTTTAACTCTTTGAGGCAAGTCCCCCCACCCCCTACCATCAAAAATAGTGTATGTTAATAACTGTATGTTAGTAGTTTTCTTACCTATTAGATTTTAGGGTATGCAATAGCACCTTTTTCCGTTGTATTCTAACTTTGCCTTTAAGTTCAAGCTTGCAGTGCTTCTGCTATATACTTCTTTAAAAAACTTTGCAGGTATTCTGGGAATCAATGGTGTTCACTCCATTTGACAAACCCACATCCACAAATCTGCTTTTGGCCTCTGAGAAAGTTGACAGGCAGCATCCTTAACATCTTAAAAGCTCTGTTGTTTAATTGAGAGACCCGAGACCCATGAAGCAAACCCTTAACCCCCTTAAAGGGTGTTCTCTGTCTCAGTGTTCTGAGACACCTTCTTTGATCATTCTGAGATGTTAACAAAAGATTTTATAGTCACAGCCTCACCTCATTTTCAGACCATGCTTTTCGAAGACTGCCCTGGATTTAAACTTTGCTTGGAAACAATTTGTTATTTTCAGCATCATTTGCCATCTGTAGAGGTTGAGAATTCTCAAAACCATCAGGTCCTGGCTCCTTTTTGCTTAACAACCCATCCCTCAATTTATTTTTCTCGTCTGAAGTTCTTTTAGAAGCAGCAAGAAGAATCCAGTCAGCACCTTCCCACCTTTGCCTGGAAAGCCGTTTAGTTTGATCACTGTTCATTAGGCTCAGTTTGTATTTTACCCATTCGTGCAGGTCAGAGTGCTGCCAAACTTTCTGCCTCTACCTCACAATTATACCTTTCCTCCAGTTTCTAAGAAGGTTTTCTTTTGCTTTTCTGAAAACCCTCACTGGCCACCTTATCAAAGACTATGAGGCTTGTAGTAACACTTTTTAAAAAGATTTTAACTTATGCTGTCCCCGGTCCCCACATTCACTGCCCTGTTTCAAAGATATACCCACATTTTAATTTTAATTATGAAACACTTTTCTCTTGGTACCAAACTCTGCATCAGTTATCTATTTCTACATAGAACAATAAACATTTATCATTTATGTTGGTTCGAAATTTGAGCACGACTTCACTGAGTACCTTTGGTCCAAGGCCTCTCATGAGATAGTATTCACAATTTCATCAGGAACCAAAGGGATGACTGAGGGAGCACACTTCTAAACAAATGTGTATGGTTGTGTGCTGGCTTTTGTCACTTGCCATATGGCCTTCCCAGGAGGCAGACTCACACATGAATCCTGGGTTCCCCTAGGGTGCACATTTCAAGAGAAAATGAGAGTACTCATGGGAGAGTCACAGGTTTTTGTAATCTAATATTAGAAATTACAGTCAATCCCTTCCCCTGTTTACTAGTCATAGAAATGAGTCAATAGACCAAGCCCATGTTCAATGGGAGGTATTGTATCTTGGTGTGAAAAATGGGGGGGCGGGCAATGGGGGCATCTTAGTGGCTGCCTACCACAAAACCTGTGCAGTTGAACTGTGGTCTGAGAAGAGGCATAAACAAGATACCAATGGTCCAGTACAAACTTTCTCGGACAAAACAGATAACAATGAGCAGCTGGATATTTGGTAGAAAAATATTTTTTCTACACATATGATAATCTTGTTTTAAACATTCATTGTGATAGTGCCTTTATTTGTGTGAAACCTAAGGAAATCTAGGGAAAATTATTGAATTTAGCCATAAAAGCAATCTAAAATATCTAGGGAAGTCAAACATCGACATAGTCTTTGCAATTCATCTTAGCACCTGAGGATACAGTTTCCATTGTAACTGTCATTTACTTAACATCAAACATGTATGTGTCTAATGCATATTTAGTAAGATACTTTCAAACTTTTACCCTCGGTGGCATTTAAACATGAATTTAAAAGATACACCTCGCTTTCTGCATTCCAGTAGATTTACGTGTTCACAGCATGACCTGCATATTTTCACTCTTTTTCTAGGTTGATCTTTCAGCCTGGACTCTCTGCACAAACATCCACATCGCATCACCACGCCCTCCCTGTCCCCAGACTTTATATGAGTAACTCACTTAGTCCAGCTTCTATTCATCTTTAAGTCTTTATCTTAACCATGATGCCCCCTGTGTTATAATCAATGGGGAGATTACTTAACAACCTAGTAAAAGGCTTCCTTAGAGACAACTCAAAATGTTTTAAATAAATTTTTACAAATGAGTTTATAAAGGCTTCTTTGATCTGGGAGTATTTGATTGCGCTTTATTTGGTTATAATATTTCTTTTTCAACTCTGGTTGCTTATGTATTTTCTCAAATTATCAAAAGTAATCATTCTTTGTTGGTTATTTGCCAATGTTAGAAATATGAAAATATCATGTTTGTTTGCTTTTATTCCAGTCCTTCTGAATGTCACTGTTTGTGCAAACCATGGGCAAACAAGACTGCACTGTTAATTAGCATTGCAATAAGCTCCTGTTCCAAATATTTGCATATTCTGAAATGTATCAAAACACTGTGTAAATTAAATGCAATGGGATTTCAGCGATGCAATGAAAGAACTGTAACTCCCAATTAGACAAAAACCCAGATTTAAAAGTAGTATTCACTGATGAAACTGCTACACTCACTTGTCCAAGCTTTTTAACACATGGAAGGGGATATTGAAAGCGCACACAGATAATAAAAATGTTTTTTTAATGAATCTGTGTAGGAAGGCTTTTTCAAATTCCTGTTATTCTGTTAAAATACCTAAATAACAGAAATTTCTTTTCATCATGGAAACTTTATTAATCCTATACACAGAATAAAACATGAGAATGCTGTGTTTCCCAGAGAAATTATTAAACATTGGACTGATTCTGAACATGGATTGTCTGCTGTGAATAGTTGAATTTGTACCCATATTCACTGTAAGAAAATGTGACAGGCAGGTATTCATGTATTCACAATGATTACAATCTGATAACTTACTATAATTAATTATACAAGCTGCAGTCTTTTATCCAGACATCAAAATATATGTAAAATAAATGTTTAATTTAGCATCCTTGCCATAAGAATAAAATACATGTAAATGTTAGTCATCATGGGATAGCAAGTAAAGAATTCAGTTCTCAATAATATGAGAATGAAGGAATTTAATTGTCCCTAAAATGTAATATCTTATGAATTCTAGGGATGAGGAGAGGAAAAAGGAACAGGGTGGGGTTCAGTTTTTGGAAATGCCAATAAAATCTGCAAGTAGGTTAAAATATAATATTTTAGGTGCCTAATATAGTCACATACTATGACATTATAAGCATATGTAGTGAATATTTATATGCTAGTCTTCAGTAAACTGAAATTTATTACAATAAAGATAGTCATTAACTGTGTTGTTTCCAAAAGAAAATTAATTTTTCTCATAGTTGTATCTAGGAATATCTCAAATAGTAACTCATAATGCCCTTGAGTCTCAGCAAACATTAAAATAAGTCAATACAGCCCTGGTTGGTGTGGTTCAGTGGGCTGAGTGTCGGCCTGTGAACCAAAGGGCCACTGGTTCAAATCCCAGTTCAGGTACATGCCTGGGTTGTGGACTAAGAGGCAACCCATTGATGTTTCTCTGCCTCTCTTTTTTCTCCCTTCCTCTCTCTTCAAAAGTAAATAAACAAAATCTTTAAAATAAGTCAATAAATTGTGGATAAACTTCAGAATTTTTTAATAATTATTTATAGCCTCTAACACAAGGAATTGACCCATGTTTGTCAAGACCTAATAATTATTAAGGAAATGAAATATAAGGAGGCTAGTTTAAAATAGCAAAAATATACCTATTGAGATGAAGCAAGTAGTCAGCATCAAATTTAAGTCCTCAGCACATCACATATCTTTTTGAAAGAATACTATAATTCAGTGGTTCATACTATGACATCAATTAAAACCATAGGTTTTAACAGACAGCCCACCTACCCCAGGCTTTGCAAGAGTATTACAGAATGTGCACAGAAGCCAGACAAGCAGTCTTTCAAATATTTATAAAGATAACAAAATGATAGATAATATTGGACATGGAATGTGGCAAACAAATTTCACTGATATAAATCCTTAATTTTGTCTTTACCTGTGAATGTACTTTTAACTTTACTGGACAAATTTTCTTTTTACAAGAACATGTGAAGTGATATTTAAACAGAATTTTGAAATATTTTGTACATTTTGAAAATCAGAATACTACATTGTTCTTCCATATCACTTTCCCCATGCTATTTACTCTCTATAATTAGCTTGTTTTTTCAAAATATTGTTATAATTTAGTTTGTATACTTATACTTATTGCATGTGAATTTATTATTAGGTAACCACATATAAATTATAAAACTAACTTTTAAATTTATATTAATTTTTTTCTTTTCTAAGTGAATGTTTAAAGAATAGATCAATTCCTCCTTCAGAAATATATTTCAGGTTAAGTACTCCACAAGTTCTTGAAGACATCATCATATAGGTGCCTGTGTATCCTCAAATTTAAACTTTACACTGGTAAGCCATACATTATAGAAAGAGAAAGTGATATAACCTAAGTCCAGAAAGTCCATCCCATTCTAGCCCCGAACATATATGACTCATGTCATTTTTGTTATTTTATAAATAAAAATACAACCAATTAATATCTCTATAGTATTTTATAAACTTAGAAACTGCTGATCATACATCAAAATGTATTGATGAACCACTTTCAAAATAAATGATAGAAAGAGAGGTTGAGAGATTATTGTTTTAATTAAGTATGATCTGAGAAGAAAACTCTGGGTTAGGAAAGTAAAAGTTTAAACAGAAGCTATTCTCAGAGCTGTTTATGTTCTTCAAAGTTCTGCATGCTACAAAGGTGCCCTGATTGTGATGGTGTAAAATAATGTTGAGTTAATGGGCTAGTGGACATTTTTGGATAGACCATGGGCAGTATGTATTAAGGCAATTTGATATAAAACAACAGTATAAACATGAATGAATATAGATCTGGAAGTTGGTCTTCTGTCTTCATTACAAACAATAAGAAACAAAAGAGTATTCAAACATTTAATTTTTTTCTGATACCTTAGGAATTCTAGACTGCTAGAAATCATATAAAAAAGTACTCTTTTTTTTTGTTTGCTTACTACCTGGGAATTCTGGGTAGGTAGAATATTGTAAATTGAGATAAACAAATTATTTTGCTTCACTATAAAGTGATCACATACTGCTCTGACATATGGAAAAAGCCATTAATCAAAGTGAAGCAAGTACTAGAAAATTTTAAAAATCCAACCACATTTAAATATTAAGAAACATTAAAGACTAAGATCATAAACATGTATTTATGCTACATGCAAAATATTAATTCCATTTCCATTCTCTCCAAGTAATTGATATATGAAAACTTAGAAACTACATAAGAAATGGTTAAATTCTGCACAATCTTTTAGACAAACTTCAGTTACAGTTTAGGAAGATATTTTAAGAACTCAACTTTCAGTGACATAATGATACAGCAAACACTGCTTCTGACTTACTCAACAGCCATCCCACTCCATCCCTCCTTTCTCAGCTTGCAGGGACTCAGTGCTGCTCAGTCTCCAGGCATGGGTGAGTTCGGGGAAGGGAAGATTATTCCAGCTTCAGGAAAGAAGTCCCAATTACTCGAAGACAATCATTGTAGCACCACACCCTTTAGAGAAAGTTGCACATCTTATCCAACTATAATTATTTTGACAAAATGAAGCATCTCCTGGAGGACAAGTATTCTTTGAGGTTCATTTGACCATAAGAACTACTAAAATAAATATTGAGTGAGCTTGCTCCTTAATGAACATTATCTCTATTACCTCTCAGGTTCAGACTCTCATTTCTTCTATTGCAATCGCATTCCACTTGGTTTCCCATTGCCTTTCTTATTTCATCTAAATTTCCTTCTCTAAAGTTGGCAGAATGAGATATTAAAAATGCAAATCTGAACATGTTAATCCCCTGCTTAAATTCACTCAGTCATTCCTCAAGATCCAAACTTCATCTCTCAACAGGAAATCCTCTTATACCCAATCTCCTTTTGCCCATGATAATTAAAATGCTCATTTTCCATTATATCAGTATATATGACTTCTCAAGAGAATGTGAGTTTCTAGCCTATGTTGGTAATTTATTTATTTCTCTATGCTCAGTATATAGGATAGCATGTCTAACATAAAAGAAAACACTATAGATACTTGCCAAATAGTGGGATTAATAGCATAGCTATAATTATTTAAAAGAAACTATTAAGTCCAATTGTTAAAGTTTAAATAGATCTCTAATCTAAAGGAAAAATAGATTTTGGGACGCATCATTTGTCACAGCAAGCAGTATCTCATCCATATCTGTGGTATGGTAATTTAAAATCATTTCACACTCAATTCTGGAGGCAATTCGAATCTTATCCAACCTGATGTGAAACTCTGAGAGGAGGTTTTGAGCTTCAGAAATTTGACTTCCCTTAGGAGCATAAGAGTCAAAAAGGAAGTGGTTACATTTCATTGTACTCTTCCAAACTGTGTTTGTTAATGTAACTGTCTCATAAATATTTGCTCCTCAGTACACTTTTGTTCAGTATCTGTTGAATCTTTGAACTATTTGTACTGTTTTCCATTCTGTCTTGTGAATCTTAACCTGAAGTATATCTTAAATTCTCTCCCAAAATTATATAATTTGTTCTACTCTTTATTTTATCTCACAATAAAAGATAATCTTTCAGAACTAAAAGCCATATATTGAACAGAAATCATGGAAAAAAGAAGTGGCAAAAGCTGAAACACAGGAATTCACTGTTTTCAGTGGATAGTCAAAGGAAACAAAGCAATTATGCTCCTTCAGAAACATTACTTATTAACTGTATTATTACGTTTATCTGTTAGTGCCAGGTTGTTGAGTTTCCATGTGCTTCCACTAACATTTTTTCAAGGCTTCCTGTTTGTTTCTAATTTAAAGGAAATGCTATTTTACATTAGTCTCATTGTAAGTGCAAATTCAGTGAATTTTTTATAACATAAACACACCTCTGATAAAATATTTGAATGTTGGCAACCCTCAAGCAGTCCCACTTGCCCTCTTTACTCCTCACCTGTAAACACTGTTTTTATAAACACTTCTTTTGTAACAGAGTGAAGTGTTGGGTCTTTCTGATGCATCTTGTTTGGGCCTGCATTGTTCTCTAAATAATAGCTCCTGTTTCAGGCCTCCTAAGCATTAGAGGAGTTTTGCCTTGAGCCTGAGTTTTTATAAAAACAGCCCCTCCTATTTTTCCTTCCCTTGATTTTAAAGATGCCATAACCTTGTGCTTACTTTTAAAATGAATTTGAGGACCTGCAAGTGCTCCCATCTTCTTGATTTGGTACCTTCTTAATCAATATTTCCCTTACTCTAAACTCTGACATTTGAGGGGTAGGGAGGGAGAGAAAAACATCAATCTGTTGCCTCTTGTGGGTCCCCAACTGGGGACCTGGACCACAACCCAGGCACATGCCCTGACTGGGAAACAGGCAACCGTTTGTTCCACAGACAGGCACTTAACCCATTGAACCACACCAGCCAGGGAAACACAACGCTTTCTCCTTTCTGTTCATCTACTCCCTTCCTTAATCATTGTTACCATAGGACATCAGATTCTCGTCAGAATCTCAAACTGTCCAGAAAACAAAGACTCAAGTCTGTTGACCACAGAAACAGAGTTTCGGTCCAGCTAAAAATAACATGGTCACTTCAGTGGTGTTTCAGCCCCAGGCCCAAGAAAGCAGAAGGAACCTATAGACCACACTCTCACCAGAGAGAAAAATGCCATGGCTGACACTAGAACCTGATACAACAGTCACCTAGTCCTTTACCCAGAACCCAAACACCATGAGCTACCATGATTCATGCTTTTTTCCCGTATATAAACCACCCCCTGAAGCCATCAGGGGGCCAGACCTTTGAGCAGTAGCTTACATGTGACCCCAGGCTTGGTTCCATGTCCTCAGTTAATAAACCTCTGCACTCTTTACTGGAAACTTCTGTTCCCATTTGATGGGACTTTGATCACAGGGCTGAAGGGATTCCGCTAGTTCAGTTACACAGCCGCATGAATTGTGAACCAGTAACAATTATTTTTGTCACTGTGGATTAGTTTGCATATTTTCAACTATGAGTACATGGAATCTTATGTCATGTTTTATGTCTGATTTCAATTGCTTAACATTATTTTATAAGAATTTTGCAGATCATTGAAGGAAATAAGAGTTATTTCTTATCTTTGTATAGTATTTGTTGGTAAACAATAGCACAATTTGTCTATTTATTTTACTTTGAATTTCTTATCTTTGTATAGTATTTGTTGGTAAACAATAGCACAATTTGTCTATTTATTTTACTTTGAATGGCTATCTCATTTATATCTAGATTTAGACTAATATAAATAACACAATGAAAAACATTCTACAGCTTGTGTGTTGGTACACGCATATAGGTATTTTAGTTGTATGTACTTAAGATCGGATTACTAAGCCATAGAGAATGGATATCTAATTTAATCAAAAAAGATACAATTTTCCAAAGTGGTTTATATCAGTTATAATTTACACCTGAATTATATGAATGATCTGTTTTTTCTATAGTGTTACCAACAATAACTTAGAAAAGTTTCCTTTTTAAATTGTGAGAGTTCCTTCTAAGATTCTAGTACAGTGTGGTTTTAATTTGCATTTTCACAGTAACAAATGAGGTTGAATAGAATGTCACAAGATTATTGGCCATTTGAATATCATCATTTGACATATAAAGTGCCTATTCAACCTTTTGCCCATTTCTATTGGATACTTCTTTTTCCCCATAGTCATATGTAGGGGTTTCTTATATTTTCTATATTTAAATCACTTGTCAGAAATATTTTGGAAATTATTTTTGTGATGTTTTGACTGACATTTTTACACTTAATGATATCTTGTGGTAAATATATTTTCATATATTAAATATATTCCAGCTGATCAGTCTTTTTCTTTATCATCAACAGTATTTTGTCCTACTTAAGAAATATTTGCCTACTCAAAGACAGAAAGATATTCGCTTATGTTAATTAGCAATTTTTTCTTCCCAATTTATGCATACAATTTATGTAATGTGTATGTATTTATAGTACAAAGAACAACAGTGTAGCCACAGATAATATGTTTATTTAAATTAAAATTAAGTAAAGTTAAAACTGCAATATCTCTGTCACATTCACATATCCAGTCCTCAATAACCATTATGTGGGTAATAGCTCTCATATCAGAGAGATGTAGAACAGTTCCATCTTACAAAAATTTCTGAACTATACTGGTATAGAGTTACTTTTTTTCCCTTATAAATATTTAATTGACTGAACACCATTTGTTAAAATTACTATTCTTTCCAAGTTTATTTACAAAGAATATTTGCCATTAAACAGCTGTCAATATATACATAGGTTTGTTCCTAGTTTCTTTATTCTGTTTCACTGAATTATTGTCTATTTTCATGACAAAAGCATATCCTGTTCATTATATAACTTGTGTTTTTTCAATATTTTCTGGCCATTCTTAATCTGATGAATTTCTACAAACTCTACAAAATAAGCTTGCCACTCTCCATTACCACCCATAGGCAAACTGTTTTTGTTTTTGTTTTTGTTTTGCATTGTAGATAATCTAAAGATTAATTTGGGAATAAATACAATTTTACAATATTTTATTTCTCCAACCTATGAATTTAGATTCATTTTATTTACTTGGGTTTTAAAATTCTTTCAGTAATACGATATACTTGTCTTTATATATGCCTTTTATATTTTTTTAAAAGTTGCATTTTCAGGTATTTGGTGCTTGTATAATGTTTTAAATTGTACTACCAAAATATTGACTACTTATTGCTTATCTATAGAAATATGATTAATATTTTAATACTGGTATTATATTCTGAAACTTGGTAAATAAAGTTATATATTTTAAAATCTATAATTTAAAAATATTTTCTCATTAAATAATCATATCATCTGCAAGTAGTGATATCCCTACTTAATCTTTTTCAGAATGCTTTATGTTTTATTATATTTCTTGTTTTGTTTCAATGAATTGGGCATTCAGGTCAGGGTTAAATAAAATTTTCATTAGTGAAGTTTTTTTTTTTTTCCTCCTGAAGGGGACGAGAGTTTTCCACTCAAAATATGCCCTTTGTGATATTATTTTAAAATGGTTATTTAAAAAAAAAGACTCACAAAGAATCTTTGACCCTCACCCTTTAGTTGCTCAGAGGAATTCAGGTAGAAAAAATTGCTTAAGGAAGGGAACCGTAACATATTCATTTCAGTATACATAAATTAAGTGTGGCAGAGAGAAATCTAGCAAAGCCTATTTCTTGGACTCCTCTCTTTGTCCCATTGCTTCCAGATGTCTCAGTGAGAATTTGTTTACCACATGCTTGCTCTTTCTCATCCACCTAGGAACTGCTTGTTTTCCCTTGGAAATCTTAACCCCCTGTCTCCCCCTCCTTTATCCAGAATGACATATAAACCGCAATTGCCCATGTATCCTTAGGTCTCATATTCTTATGGAAGCCCTGTATGTATATATGTAATAAATTTGATTAGTTTCTTCTGTTAATCTGTCTCATGTTAATTTAATTATTAGTCCAGTCATAAGAATTAAGAAAGGTGAGAAGAAAATTATTTTTTCCCCATACTCCTAATCTTGAAAAAAATTCTCAGTGACTTTTGCCATTAAACATTGTAACCAACACTGCAAATACTCTGTCCTCATTCTACAATCTTTATTTTAGGATTGTGGTCAGTAAGAATCCCAATATCCAATATCTGCCTCACTAATGGGGAGGGTTTTCCTATTGAAAGCTGCCAAAGCCGTCCATTTGGCAGGCTTGGAAATGCCAGGAAATTAACACCTCAAGAAAGTAGACCTTAACTTCTCACTGAACCACAGTGGTATACAAATGCTCCTTTCCCTTGAGAAATGAGAAACATATTTTGAAGAATTTCCCAGAGTTTTCCCATTAAGTTAAATTTCAATTCCACTCTATAGTAGCCAGCTCAAAAATCTACCCTGTATGAAGTTCCTTTCTTATATCTATCTCCCTCATTTCTACTGGTGTTCCCTACATCACCCAAGATATGTGGTCTTGCATTCATGCTTCTACTTTTGCTTTTGAGACAATAAAAACTAGGGAAAGTGTGACTTTTTTCCTAAGGCATTTCCCTTCCACTCTTACTTGTAAAAGATTTGTTTCATGAATGGATGTTAAATTTAAATAAATGTTTGTTTCTTGTTTATTCTGTGAATGTGGTAAATTACCTTGATTATTTAAAAAAAAAGTAAACTTGCATTTCTAGAATAAATACAAGCTGGCCATCAGGTATTATTTACTTAATAGATCACATATTTGGCTTGCTAATACTTTCTTTAGTAATTTTAATGGATGTTTAAAATAAATCAGTCTATAACTTTCCTTTCTTGCAGTGTGTGCCCTATGTTTTGCTATTGTCAAAGAAAAATTGCATCAAATGGAGTTAAAAAGGCAAAGAAGACTATTCAAGACAACTACAATAGGGGAAAGACTATTCAAAGCTATTGCAATAGGGGAAAGATTAAACTCAACTCCAAAGAAAGAAAAAGGAAAAGAGTTTTTACGCACTGGGTGAGTTGTAGGAAAAGTACTAGAGAATATAAGGGAGAGTCTGGTAAACATAATTAGGACATGGTGTTTGCTGAATTGGTATCAAAGGTAAGGTCTCACAGAGGCCTGAAGATAGGAATATTACCTTTCTTGATGTTCTATTTCAGAGGCATGGCTCCCACATAGTTGGAAAAGATTCCTGGGCTAGAAACTGGCAAGAGGCTGGGAAACGGTTTGCACCTAGAAGTGACATAGAAAAGATTAACAATTACAGATTTTCTAAAGTAAATGCTCTAAGAAAAAGGAGGTCAGACTTATAGTCAAGAAGAGACCTATCTAATATTTGGTCAAGCTGAAGGGACAAATGAAATTTCATATATGTAACCTTCTCAGATTCTGCTCTATACATCTCTTCTTTTGGCTGGTTCTAATTTGTATACTTTTGCTATAATAAAACTATCATTATAAGCATAGCTCTTTCCTCTGATCTATGAGTCACTCCAGTCAATTATCAAACAAGAGGGTGGTTTTGGTTTCCTCAAACTTGCAACTGATGTCAGTAGTCTGCAGCATTGTTACCTGAACCCTGAGTTTGGCTAATTCCAAAGTATTCAGATTAATCAAGAATTGTTATTCCATTCACCTCTTGTTAGCACATTTATTTTTATTCTTTTACATTTCTTTTAGTGACTACTCTATACTTTATAATGTGCATAACTGACTTAGTTTTCTTTTACTTCAGGACTGTGAGCAAAAGTGCTTTTAGTTTCTGTCAGCCTGAATTACTTCACTTCTGCTTCACCTTTGAAGAACATTTTCAGAGTGTAGAAATCCAGGTTGATCTTATTTTTTTACAGGATTTGAAATATATTGATTTTTAGAGAGGGGAAGGGAGGGAGAGAGGGAAGGAGAGAAACATCAACATGTGGTTGCTTCTTGAGTGCTCTCCCACTGGGGACCTGGCCTGCAACCCAGGCATGTGCTCTGTCTGACTGGGGATTGGACTGGTGACCCTTTGGTTCACAGGATGGCGTGCAATCCTCTGAGCCACCCCAGCCAGGGCTCTATTGTCATCTTGATTATAGCATTTTTTTTCTATTGAGAAATCTGTTGTCATTGTGATTGCTGCTTATTTAATTGTACTGTGTCTTAATTTCTGGCTTCATTTTAATGTTTGTCTTTCATGCTCATTGTTTTACGAGGATATGCCTCGCTATTGTTTTTGCTATAATTTTATTGTTTAGATTTATAGTTCTTTATTGAATCTCTAGATTTATATTTTTTCTATTGTTAAATATTTTTCTCATTTTTCTATTGCTTTTCTCATTTTGGGATCTGCTCAGTTGAAGACACAAACATTCAAATTTTACTAAAATTCCCATATATCTATTACATTGTATTTTGGTGTTTTCTATGCTTTTTGCTTTCTGCTGTGGAGTCTGGCATTTTCTCCCTATTTTTCAATACATTGCTTTTCTCTATAAAATGCAAAGTATAAAAACAATTAAGGAGGTGACTCTATTCAGACCATGAGATGGAGAGAACATTCATTAACAAGGATCATCTCAATGAAAGAAGGGAAAACTAGGGATTTCTAGAAGCAAAGTAAGCTAGGAGCCAACAGTGAGTCCTGCAGGAGCCATGAGAAAGAACAGAGGTGGGCCTCCCTGAGTCATGAAAAAAGGTGAGTTGGGTCCCAGGATATGTGAAAACACAGTGGGGTTTTTGTGTTTTTTGTTTTGTTTTGTTGTTCGGAGCCTTTTTTCAGAACACAAAAGCTCCGTGAAATTCATCAATTCTCACTGCTCTCTGGAAACATCAGGCTTAGATAAAGTTTCAGTTGTCACGTCTAGCTGTGTTTAATCTACTTGATAAACTCAAATATTAAGTTGGTAATTTCATTTATTTTGTTTCTCATAGTACATCTTTTTAATTTTTTTAATATTGTCTACTTCCCTAATGAAATATGATATTTTTGTCATTATTTTCTTGAACATGTTAACCATAGCAATTTCAAAGTGTCTGTATACTATCTCCAGTGGCAATGTTATCTATAGCTATATTTTTATGCTCTATTTTTTTCAACATGGTACTCTTTCTTGGTGTAAGTGGTAACTTTTGACTGATTTTAGGAAAAAAAAATTGCAAAAACTCTTTAAGATATTGTCATCCCTAGAGGAGATTTCCTATTCTCTGTCAGGCTCTAGTGTAAAGAGGTCCCCTCTTCCCACCAGTGACAGCCTGACCCACGGTAAGATTTTACTCTTTGTAAGACTCAGTGTACCTTTACTTTGCTTCATTTCTCTTCAGAAACCTGTAGGTTTTTATGACGGCCACTCTTCCTCAACCCTCTAATCAAGTTATAAGTCTCCCTCAAGTTGTCTCTGTTTTGAATTTATTTTCTCCTTAGATCCTTATCATTCTCTCTATTCACAGATTCTCTATTCCTGCCTTCCTTGAGCCTCACTTCTTGCAAGGACCTTGCTCCTAAAGCATTGGCTGTTTGGTCATATTTATGATGCTTTTGATCCAAACATTTCTTTAGATTAACTTTAATGGTTTTACTAGTTATTCATGGCAGAAGCAATGTCTATTACAAGCTACTTCATTATAGCAGAAGAGGAAATCTGCTTACACTTATTTTTTTGCTACTTCCCTTAAATTGAAACAAATTTGTTATTAAAATATTTCAGAGATATATTGATCTACAATTTGTTTTTATTACAATGGCACCTAACTTTGTCTTTTGATGATGGTTCTCAAATATATTTGTTAAAATTATAAGTTATCAGAAAAAAAGACAATCTGCAGAATCATAGTAAGGTGATTTTTTAAGGCAAACCAACTGTACTGAAAA
>CM052538.1:32544561-32588651 GCA_028533065.1 Trachops cirrhosus
GGTGGAGGGATTGAGCAAAAAGGAAAAAAGGACTCATGGACATGAACAATAGTGTGATGATTGCTGGGGGGATGGGTGATAAAGGGACTGAATGATAATGGAAAATATAATAAGATTATATATTTAATAGAATATAAAATCAATTGAGCAACATAAAAATACCCATATTCAAAGATATAGTTATCCATTGTATGGGTCAGTAAATGAGTATGAGAAGTGTCATATTTGGAAAAGCAATTTTATCAAGATATCAACAGCATTTTTATTTTTTAGAGGCCAATTTAATAACAGAGATATAACCAAAAATATATTTGGATATAGCACAGTTGATGATTATTAGCCTATATATTCTGCCTATATTTATGTCTGAAATGATGACAGCCTAAAGTTCTTACAACTATTGAAATAGGGAGGGCAAAGAAGGGGAGTGGCAGAATGTACATAGAATGGAAATGCTGGTTGCAGAAATTGTAGGAAAACTCTTACTGGCATATAAAATAAGTCAAGTATGAATCCCTGATTCCTCAGTATTAACCCAGTTCATTCTCCTTGGATGGGCTAATAAAAATAATGTCAACTATGGAACTCTTAGGATTTGTTTGTAACTAAATGTTTTAACTACTCATAGGACCAAAACTGTCCCCAGTGATATTTAAGCCATATTGGGTAACTACTACCAGGTATTGCCAAATACAAGTAGAACAAGGATAAATTTTGATTGTTCAGTTGTTCTTTTCTTTTTTTCAAGGTTTATTTATTTATTTATTTTTCAAGAGATGGGGAGGAAGGGAGAAAGAGAAGGAGAGAAACATCCATGTGACAAAGAAACATGGATCGGCTTCCTCTCACTCACGTCTGGAACAGAGCAAAACTTGCAACCCAGTCATGTGTCCTCACTGGGTATTGAACCGGTGACCTTTCATTTTCAGGGATGATGCCCAGCCAATTGAGCCACACCTGCCAGGGACACCATTCTTTTCCTACTCAACTTCCAGCAAGCAACATGCATAGTTTCACCCAGATTGATTCATTTAACTTCAGTAATCTGAATCCAGATTTTTGAGTCACATTTTTTGCAGTATGACCGTCTTTCTCTGTATTTGACTGATTGCCTCTCTTGGGTATAACAGATGTAATCTTGCATAACTGAAAGGCTTGGCCATTTAATCTTTTCAGCCTGAAAGAACAGACTAGTGGGTGCTAAAAGCTTTCTCTCAATCCATCTCATGCCCCTCTCTGGGAAATGATGGTATTTACATGCAAAGGTAGAAATGGGCTCACTCCAAGAGCCTTATTTGTTAGCTAATAATAATTGCAATAAGTGGTTATTGGACCTACTTAAGATTTCATGACCACATAGAAGATCTCAGCTGGGGAGGTAAGAAATTTTAACATAAACTCATATTAAACTTTTAAAATCACTACATAGGACTGTACATTTTAAATTACTAAACTGAGATAATGTTTTCAAATTAAAATGGCTATATTTTCTTTTTTAAGTATCTTATTATTCATGCTATTACACTTGTCCTAATTGTATACCATATGATCCCTTTGCCCAACCCATATCCCATTACCACAGTCAACTCCCACATCGTTGTCCATGTCCATGGGTCATGCATATGTTCTTTGAATAATTCCTTCACCTTCTTTCAATTGGTCCCTATCTGCTCCTTCCCCTCTAAAAGCTGTCAGTCTTTCCCATGTTTCTATGCCTCTGATTCTATTTTGCTCATTAGTTTATTTGATTCATTAGATTCCCCATAAGTGAGATCATATGGCATTTGTCTTTCATTGACTGCCTTATTTCACTTAGCATAATAGTCTTCAGTTCCATCCATGTTGTCGAAAAAGGTAAGGATTCCTTCATTTTTACCATCGCATAGTATTCCACTGTGTTTATGTACCACAGCTTTTTTACCCACTAATCTACTGATGGCCACTTAAGCTGTTTCCAAATACTGGCTATTGTAAATAACACTGCCATGAACAGGACAGTGCATATATTCTTTTGAATTGGTGTTTTGAATTCTTAAGATATATTCCCATTAGTGGAATCACTGGGTCTAAATCAAGTTCCATTTTCAATTTTTTGAGAAAATATGTTTTTTAAAAATTAGATATTATAGATTACAAAAAGTGAGGTAATGAAATTTATTTGCAATGACTAATCTTTACTATATTGCCATTGCTCATATTTGCAAAAAGTACTTCCTAGCATTTCCTATACAATGCCTTATTTCTCCAAATTGGCTATGGTGATAATTATGTCAACAGCTAGTGCTTCAGATGACATGGTGTTAATTTCAGATGCATAGGAATGCACAGGAATTTGATTTTATCCCACTGTATTATCTAGATCAAGTTATTTTGACAGTGCAGGAATTATAAGTGAGACAATTATATAACTCAGAAGACTAAAGTTAAGACAAACTGCATCTGTTTGAAAAGATAACAATGGCTTGAAAGATATTTTATCCTTTAACATACTTTACAATAAAAGTATTTTGTAAAGGGAAGATGCAAGTTATTAATTCCACTTTGAATGAGTTTTAACAAAAAGAATAAAAAACGGTGGAAAGACGTAAAAGTTTAGGAGAAATTTTCTTTTTTATTTTTGTATCTTTGAAACTAGATTATTGTTCTATCTTCTTTAACATTGGTTGCTTTTATAAGTAAATATGCTACAAGACCGAAAATATTAATAATTAAAATATAGAGATATAAGCAGTTATACTTGTAAATTTCTTAATATTTTTCTACTTATTCCTCTGTAATCAATTAGGCAAAACCTATAAAATTGCATTACAAAGGCAAACACAGTTAATTAGAGACGCATACACAAATATAATTAAATTATCTATCAATTCTTATTATATCATTAAGTTTCATGCTAAAGAAAAAATTAAAAGAAACAAAGTCCTTGAAAACATAAGTGCTTTTCTTTAGAATAATAAATCAGAAAATCAGGTTCTCCAGTGTCTGCATATATGTGTGTTTTAATTACAGAATCCTATAAACTCTAGCTAGGAGCATTTTACCTAAAAATCTCTGTCTATAAGACAGTACATTCTTTTCTCTATCTCAGTATCCATGCAATGTTTCATGGGAAATCACACGTATTCATTGGAAGGAGAGAATGAATAATATACAATATATCCATCAGTCAGGTTTGTTCCATTATAGAAGTAAAGTCTCCTTTTCATTTGCCAGGGAAAGTTATAGTGTCAAATTTTCCTCCTTTCCTGTTTTTTTTGTTCATAAATATGGCTATTCTAATATACTTTACTTATTTTTCTGAGGAATAAAAACATTTTAAATGGTATTAAGTTGCAATTTAAGTACTACAAAAATATTACAAAGACTCTAATCCCTAGCTTCAATATTTAATACAAGGAGAATAGAAATCAATTAAATTAAATGACATTTTTTCTTAAGATTAAATGAAATCCTGACATTAATCTTTATTACCATGGCTTACGGTAAATTAATTCCAAGAAAAATTTTTATTGGACATAATTATTCATATTTACCTGGTTTCTCTAACTAAAAAATGTTATCAAATAACTTGTCCTTTTTCAGTGTTGTAAATAATTGGGACAGAATGGTTTTCAGCCAAGGTAGTATAAAAAATAAATAGAGCACAGAGGGATATCTGACAAAGTAATATGTCCATAAAGACTATACACTTTCCTGAGGCACTGAAAATTTCTATTGTCAGCATGGTATTTTTTATTATGTCTATAAAAGAATATAATATGACTTTAAAAAGGAATACATTGAAATATATCTAAGATATGTTTTTTATTGTTGTTCAATTACAGTTGTCCTAATTTTTCCCCCATTGCTCTCTTCTACCCCCACCCCCACACCCGCTCCCTTAGTCAGTCCCTACCCTGTTGTCCAATACCATAGGTCCTTTATATGTGCTCCTTAATGACCCTTTCTCCTTCACCCCCCCATTATCCCTCTCAGCCCCCTCTCTGGTCACTGTCAGTTCATTCCTTATTTCCGTGTCTCTGGTTCTATTTTGCTCATTTGTTTGTTTTGTTGATTAGGTTCCACTTATAGGTGAGACCATAGGGTATTTGTCTTTCATCACCTGGATTATTTCATGTAGCAAATACTATTCAGTTCCATCCATCTTGTCATGAAGAATAGGAGTTCCTTCTTTCTTTTTGCTACATAGTATTCTATTGTGTAAATGTACCAGTTTTTTGATCCATTCATTTATTGATGGGAACTTAGGCTGTTTCTAGCACTTGGCTATTGTAAATAATGCTGCTATGAACATGGGGGTGCATAGGTTCTTTTGAATTGGGATACAGAAGGCACATAGACATATGAAAGAATGCTCAATACCACTAGCCATCAGAGACAAAAATAAAAACCATAATGAGATACCACTTCACCCCTGTCAGCATTGGCATCATTGACAAATCAACAAACAGCAAGTGTTGGTGAGGATGTAGGTAAAAGGGAACCCTAGTACACTGTTGGTGGGAATGCAGAGACTGGTGTAGCCACTGTGGAAAACAGCATGGCATTTCCTCAAAAAACTAAAGATGGAACTACCTGTTGACCTAGCAATCCCACTGCTGGGATTATACCTAAGAATCCTGAAACACCAATTCTAAAGAACCTATGGCAACAAGAAAAGTAAAGTACCTAGGAATAAACTTAACAAAGGAGGTAAAAGACCTATACTCAGAAAATTACACAACAGTGAAGAAAGAAATTAAGGAAGACAAAAAAATGAATGTATATACTGTGTTCATGGATTGGAAGAATTAATACTATTAAAATTACAGTGACCAGAGGGGAGAGGGGAGGGAGTTTCAGGAGAAAAGAGGAAGGGTTTACAGGAACAAATATAAAGGACACATGGACAAAACTAGGGGGCGTGGAAATGGGAGGGAGATGGGGAGGGATGGGTGCGTGGGCTGGGATGGGAGTAAAGGACAGAAAACTGTACTTGAACAGTAATTAAAATAAAATTTAAAAAATATTTAAGATGGTAAAAAATGTCTATACTATCAAAAGGAATCTGTAGATTCAATGCAATCCCTACCAAAATATCAACAACATATTTCAGAGATAGAAAATAAATATTTCAAAAATTTATATGGAACCATAAATCACCCCAAATACCCTCAGCAGTTTTGAGAAAGAAGAACAAAGTAGGAGGGATCATAATACCTGATATCAGATTATATTACAAAGCCACTGTAATCAAAACAGTCTGGTACTGGCACAAGAACAGACACATAGATCAATGAACAGAATAGAGAGCCCAAAAATAAACCCATGTCTCCATGGTCAATTAATATTCAACAAAGGAGGCAGGAGCATACAATGGAGTAAAAATAGCTTCTTCAACAAATGGTGTTGGGAGTTCTGGACAAGTACACGAAAATAAAATGATACTAGACCTTCAACTTACACCATATATTAAAATAAACTCAAGATGGGTAAAAGACTTAACTATAAGTTGCAACACCATAAAAATCCTAGAGGAAAACATAGCAGTAAAATGTCAGATATCCCACGCAGCAATATCTCAACCAGTATATCTCCTAGGGTAAGGGAAATAAAGGAAAGAATAAACAAATGGGACTTCATCAAATTAAAAAGCTTCTCCACAGCAAAAAAAAAAAAAAAAAAAAAATCAGCAAAATGAAAAGGGAACCAACTGTATGGGAAGACATATTTGCCAATGGTAACTTGGACAAGGGTTTGATCTCCAAAATATATAAAGAATTCATATGACTCAACACCAGGAAGACAAACAATTCAATTAAAAATCAGCCAAGGACCTGGACAGACACTATTCTTACATATGCTTTCTTAATAATGAAATTATTCCTAATAAAATTGAAATATTTTGAAGTTAATAGCATTAAAAAGGGCAATGCAATAGAATGTGAATAGAAAAGCAAGTATTATTTTTCCTCTCCACTTGATAATAAAAATGGATTTCAACTTTTTAAAAATTCATCTTTCAAACAAATTTATAGTTGGAAAGTTCTGGTAACAACATGCCCTCTTGCATGCATGCTTCTCTCCCACAGAGCAAGAAAGAATATTTTTTTTTTGCCTACATCTACAGACACATCATGATCTTTAGAAAGACATGAACATATACGTACAATGTAAAAATTCGTTGCAAATGAAAATAAATTGGCCAAAGAAAAGTTAAGAGCTTGGTTAAAATAATCAAATAAAATTTTTATGGTGAAGTTAATTTTAACGCTAGTGTATAACAAACAAAGTGTGTTTTAAGACAGATCCATTGATCCTCAAATAAGTCATAATGTGTTGTTAACTTGCACAAACAAAAGGAGTCATACAGATAAATAACTATTCAGAGTTAAGCTCAGGATCCCACTGAGATTCTGTTTCTTCACTAAACACATCTCCAGTCTGCTGTAATTTCTTAGTCCTTTGAATTCCCCCAAACAATTTTTATCTTTCCTATTCACTTGTAAATTAATTGAGGATCACAGGGTGGCATTTATTTTAATTATGCCCTACTAATATAATTTGTGGGTGTGTTTTGTCTTACCTACGAGATAGTAAACTTGCAGATGGCAATGAGTTGTCTCTTATCTCATCTGTTAGGGTGCCAGGACACATGCTCAGGTTGCTCATATCTTTCTATGTTGTCATTACACATGCACATTAGCTTTCTTTTTCTGATTTCTTCAAAGGCTAGCATAAAGTACAATTTGTAATTGACTACTACCTCACTAATCTCATTAAGTAGTATAATTTACTCTAATACCAATTTCTTCAGAAAAATTATACTGCCAATACATAATATATGCAAAAATTACGTGCCTCATTTTTAAAGATAACTTGCTCATGACATTTTACTATCTTTCCATATACCATCTCTAATACCCTACAAATTTGGGGAAAGCAAATAAGAAGTCACCTCCTCTAGGAAGCCTTCACTATCCTCCCCCAACCAGCCTATGCTAGATGCTCCTCACGTAGATTCCATAGTCACTGCATATCTCACAGCACATGCTATTTTGTAACATGTAGTCTATCTGTGTTCCCACTGATGCATGCTTGATTACTTTTCGAGCAAGACCTCCACTCCATTTATATTGGCGTAACAGTATCTGGCACATCAGGGACTATGCCACCTTCACCTAAAACATGATTAGGGATTTAATGTATTTATCCAACTGTTAAACCCTGTGTCTATCTACCTGAACCCAGCACACTGCCTGACTATTAAAATTTCATCAGATGTATGTTGAATGATCTTTTGTAATAATTGTATCTATTTCATGATCTTTAGCACAATAACTAATTTGTGAGATTCCCAGCAACACATTTTGAATAAACGTTATTTGAGGAGGTCCTGTAAATAACAGTATGAACATAACACAAAAGATTAAGACTGGGTTGAAACGTTAACAATATTGCTGAGGATGTTGAAGGAGCTTATTCTATGAGTAAACAGCTACTTCACACCAGCTGCTACAGTTATGCAGATTCACTCACAGAATCGCAGGGACTGCTAGGCCAGTGAAGTCTCCTGCTGGGCCTGTGTGTAGATATGTGAGATGGGTAAGGGCTGTCCTGGCAGTAGCAGAAAACTTGCTCTCTGCAAGCAGACTGGTTCCTTAGAGAAGAAAGGAAGGAGGCAGGCTGAGGGTGAGCAAAGTATTCTTTTAAAGTTACCAGTTTTGCACATTTTCTCATCTCCTCTCAGAGTAAATGACAGTGTGGGGAGAGACCACACTTACCCAACTTTCTGCATATGGACACAGATGGTAGGAGCAGGGGAGGGGCATCTTTGAGGCATATCGAATGAATGTAACAAGCAAAAATAAACATATTTTTATCAGATTCCTGCATCAAGGGGAAGAGCAGGTATAGACAGACATGAAATTTCTCCATCATATTTTTCTTTCCCCAATGAGTGAACAGTGACAACTGAAAATAGGAACAAAAAACCTCCCAAAAAGTAACTTCAGACTCTACTCCAGAAGATATCAAAAGGTGGGAAAACATAGTATGCCCAGGAGTCATGTTTCAAATCTGGTGGGCAGTGGCTACAATACAGCCATTGCTTTTTAATGAGTGTCCTGCCAGGAAGTATGACTGTTGAATTTAAAGGCATTGAATATTCTCCACATGTAATTCACAGTTTATCAACTCCTAGCTCATTCTCATTCAGTTTCTCATTTTTTATATTCCCCTGCTGTCTTCTGAGGGACTCTTTTCCACTTCCATAATTACCTCATCCTATCTTTTTTATCTAGTCCCAAATCGGTTATGCTTTGACCTTCAATATTCTTTTCGGAAATATATGGCATTACCAAGTCTCCCGGTTCTCTAAATTCCTGTTTTACCTTGAGGCTGATGCACATATGCATATGTAATACATTTTGAACTAAGATTCCTTGATAGCATTTTTTTTCCTTGAAGCTCAATATCTTTATACTGTTCTATTTTATAGGAAGCAGAATATTTTATGAGTTCAATTTAGTTTGTATTCTAAAACAGTAACTGAAATCGTGAATTTGCTCCATTTACTTACAAATAGGTAACTTACAGATTGAATGAATTCTTTTAGTGATTACAGTTTTTAGCAGAAAAATATTATTTACTATCTTAAAAAATAAACACACTCCTAGTGATTTTAGAGAGGCATATGATAACATGAGAGCATTCATGTGGCAAAGAGACAACATAAGTTTGCATCACATGGAACAATTTCTATATAAGAAAAATGGACCAGTTGCGGTGTTATCATAAGCAATAGCAGTGTCCTGTCTTACAAAGGTAGCTCCCTGAAATAAAAGTTCACACCCTACCTAATTAATGGAATATTTAAAGCATGTGATGATGGTATGAGTAAACTCGGCTTTGAGCTATCTCTGAGAACAGGATTATTTAAACACAATATCCCAATTTAATGTTCAAATAGAGAATAACTTCTCACTTGTTTTTGTACATAGTATCTAGCCTGTTTTTATTTCCTGCTTGTTAGGAGCTGTATGATTTTGTAACTTGCATCTTGATGTATGGATTTAGAGACAAGAAACTAGTCCAACTATCTATATTTGTTAATTTTTGGTCTTTCAAATTGCAAATGACAAATCTGATTCTAAATACAAAGTTTAAATAATATCTTTTAGGTAAAATGATCGTTTCTCTATAAATTTAAAATATATATATTGATATATATTAAATATTAGTTATTTTCTAAAGTCTCTTCAACAAACTGCTCTTGCCTCAAAATAAATTGTATCAAGTGGTTAAAATGCTTCAGAAAGTATCTTAAAATGACTAAATTTTAGTCAATAAAATTTAGTTCATGATTCTGAAGCCTCAGTATTACTATTTTGTGCTTATCAGAAAAGTATAATCAAAAGATATTCCATAAAGGTGGATCCATTGACTGAATTATTTAAAATGAAATACAATAGATGATACATTACTTTTATTGGTCAAACAATTTTGATAGAAATGTAGATGTTATACTGACAATTGTAAAAAAATGTGTAATATATATGCTTTTAAGTTACTTATTATATGTGGCCATATTACCAAATGTCTAATAACAGTATATAGCAGAAAATTACAGGTATAAATTTATTCAATTTCTTTTTTTACCACTTTGGATGCTTTAAAGGTTTAGGTGAAATGTATGTAGAGTCATTAAGTCAGTTCAGAAGAGTTTTTTTTGTTTTCCATGTTTTGATTCTGAAGCAAACATTTGTGAATTTGAAGTATTACTCAGATTATTTAATTGCAAGATAACACCACTCTCCTCATAAGTCTAGAACATCATTTATATATTTACTCTGCCAATATTTATGGTAATTAGTAATAGAAACATTGCCACTATTTTGCTTTTAACTATGATGTTTTGAAATCTAGAAATGCCTTAGAATTAAACTTAATCTGTCAAGTGTTTAGTTTCATGTCCTTATGTAGCAATAGAACTTCATAGAATAGACTATTCAGGGCCCTGAGCTTGTCTCAAATATGAATGTATTTTGTACCCAACACTTAGATATTTCTTAAGACCTTCCTATTAAACAGGCTTCTTTTAAGTTCAGCCTACTTCTCACATAACAGCCATTGCATTTAATGGGGTAGCAGGACGAGAGAAATATTATCGGGACAGTCTGGATAAAACTATTTTCAGGTGATTGTTATCCTGAGAGATTCCCTCATTTTATCTTTGTCAACTATTTTGGCATCTTTAACATTAGTTTGTAAGCCCACAAGACTCTGGCACATGGGTTTCTCTTGCTAGTACAAAAGAGTATGAGAACATAGACAGTCAAATTAAATTATAAGTATTATTCCAAGTCAAGAAATATAGCATTTAGTATGGTGGGGAGAGAGATTTAAGAAAAATTAAGCAAGAGAACTTAAAGCAGAATGACCAAAAGTCAAAATAATGTGTTTCTCAACCTCAATTGCTTATGTCAGGACCCAGAATATTATTCTAATTTCTGTAATAACCACCCTGTCAGTCATTATTTAACTTAAAAAATACCAACAAACACAAAGCTATAAATGATCATTCTTTCTCAGGCATTATGTTAATAACTGGAAATTTACTAATGATAACACTTGATATAAGTCATCAAGGGACTATTGCTTACAATTAAGTAAAAAGAGATTCAGAATACATGAAAAAAATGTAATAATTAAAAGGTGTATAAAGTTCAAGGTGAACACTGCAGTGATAGCTCTTGTCTACTTTTAGCTTCCACCATTATTCCTGTTGGTTGATAGGAAACCCTTCCTATGGTTGATATGAAAAGTATGAGACACTGTGCAATGAATCCTATGAGAGTCCCCTCTGGGTAGCAGAGAAAATAATTACAATCAATAAAATTAAATCTTTAATTTATGTCTGACTATAAATGTAGGACCCAAGAAATTGTGTTGGTATCTACTACTCATGCAGCTCATCCATTTATATGAATTAAACTTTAACCTTATGGAGATAACTTTATGCCATTCACTGGCTCCATGTTTCATATTGATGCCCTAGGCTCACCTAACATGCAATTTGTATCTTTTCCCACATATTTTATGCTGGCATCCCCATTAGCAGTCACTCAGCCTCAAAATAATAGATTGACTTTTTCTACTTCACTTACTCCAGTATACAATAAAGCATCCTTTTTCATTTCATATACCTATGCATTATTTTGTCTTTCTCATTACCATAGACTTGTGCCATCATCTATAAGCCTACTCTACTGGCTTAGTCACGACCCCAGCTTTGCCCCATCCTTTTAAAAATAACCTATTGAAAATTTTACAATAATTTTAGCATATAACATATATTTAACTGTGTTTTCTCTAAACATTGCTTTGTTATGTCAATCACTGGCTTAAATTCTTGCAATAACTCACTAAAATATTTTCTCTCATATATTTTTTGTTTTTTAAATATGTTCCTTATTTACCTTTCTAGTCTTATCTCCCTCTATATTACCAAAAAATTTCATTACAAAATTGATATTTACACTTTTCTCATTGTATACTGGGAGCATTTTGTACTTGCCTCGTGGCTTTTATCATACCATTCCTCTAGTCTGTAGTAAATTCTTCTCCATTTTTTTCCTTGCCTAACATCTCCCTTCTGAAGACCAGGGAAACTTATCAGTGATATCACCTCGACCATCCGCATCTTTGGCGAGCTCATTTCTTCTTTGACTTACACTTAGCATAGGTGTGTTTATAAGCATGGTCATTTTTTTTATGATCATGCAGGTAATCTGTTTTTTTTTCAACTTGCATCTGGAGATAAGTAGCCATATTTTTTTCAAAATGTGTGTGTATTCTGGGCTTAAACATTATGATCACAATGTGTAATCTGTAAAAGTATTATGGCATTAGAGATAAATGGTGATAACAAATATAGGACAGTCATTCATACTGAAATACTGAACACTCTGTAAATTACCAAACTCTGTAAATTACCCTCTGCAAATATTTAGCAAATATTATCTCTTCTTGAGGATATGCGAGTGAACACTGGATTTAGATTATGTATTCCTTAATGCAAACATTAAACAGAGTCCTGTATGTGACAAAGTCTGGTATTTCAGTCAGTTTCTCTACTGATTTGTTCTGTAACTTTGGTTAAGTCTTCAAAATATAATTATAGTTAATACATTTTTTCAAAATCAAGTATATTAAACTAGAAGTATATAAACTGTGTCAGTGTATTAACAGATATGATACTGCTCATTATAAATTTTTAAAATGTTAAATTAATTCATGTGGCTTATATGAGAATTTATGTTTTCTGTAAAAAAGTTCTATTAAAAATCCTGGCAGTATTTTTTAACCAACTTCATATTGGTTTATTCACATTGACATAAATCCTCAATATCAAATGCAATATCTGCAGATGACATGTCACATGAGCAAGAGGAGGAATAAATGTGAAGGATTTAATGATGAGCTGTAGAATTTAATTCAGATATGAGATACACACACTTAAAAATGTCAGTTCATTTTCTATCTAATTCCAGATACAAACTAATAACTGAAAAACAATTCTGTTTAATAAAATAATTCCAAGAATTTAATAATGTCTACTGTATATATGGCACAGTCCTCAACACTTCAGGGCATCTAAAGCTGTAAAGAGCATTTTTAGCAATCAGGGTAAGCTTAGCACTCACAAGGCCTAGATTCTGCATGATGGACACACCCATGAAAGGGTTATTAGTATGTGGTGATGGAGATGCAAGGTTACACAACTGTACTGGTTGATGCCAGAATTCCCACTTTCAAGTTTCTCATATCTAGTGGGGATTCAACTGAATAAACAGATCAACAGCAATAAGGTATGACATAGGTAATTCTTGAGTGTTGTCAGAACCTACAAGATGGTTACATTATAAGATAAAACCATAATATACAAGGTTGAAGTAAGACCCTAGGAAGTAAAAAAAAAGATGTAATAATTAAAAATAGATGTGCTTAGCACTATTCTAAATGACTTCCATGGGATAATTTATGGGCATGTAAAAGACAGCCCATAACAGCCTAGAAGGCTGTTATGCACAGCCTATAGGAGGTAGACTCAGGACTTCCACTTAGATATGTACCTCCTGAGAACATGCTCTTAATTACCACATTGCATTTCAAAATTATAAGGATTGCAATAAAAATCAGAATTTCCCCAGATTAAACATTTTGATGTCTAATGTATAAACAAATGAAATAAAAACATAGAAAATGCTTTTATTCCTTTCAACCTGTGTTATTGTTTGTCTGATGCCTTTTTTTCTGGTACCCATAGCTTACACATTGGATAATGCAACACTTAATGAGAAGTATGTGAAGGGCTTCTTGCTGTTTAGTGATAATTAGGAGTTGTCAATATCAAAAAAGGACTGAGAAAAAGCACATAATATAGACAGAATTAATTTGTGTAAAAATAGAAACATGTTAAAAAACAAAAAAGAAAAATGCAAACCATATATTTGAATTTATAAGTTGAGAAAGTAATACAAGATTGAATAAAACACTGAAAAAATAAAAAAGTCAATAAAGGACTTAAGAAAACTATGGTTAGAAACACCAATTTTACTTACTTTGTTTTTGAAAATATTTTTTCTATTATAGCTTACATTCAATATTATTTTGTATCAGTTTCAGGTGTACAGTGCAGTGGTTAGACAATCATACACTTTCCAAAGTAGAAACACCAATTTCAGAAAGACCCCTCTAACTAAAGAATATTACAATAGAGTAGGTAAGAGTAGCTACAGGCATGCATAGTAAAATGGGGTAGAACAGTGCCATTTGAACTAAGACAATGGCAGAGACAAGTTGAGAAATAAAATACATGAATGAGAGAAATAATGATAAATCAAAGATTCTTGAAGACTCAGAAGGTTAGAAGGAGAGATCATGGAAGGCTTATGGCCTGGTCAAGTGGATGGGTTCTAAGCCTATCATATATGAAAAAAATAATAATGAGACAGGCTGGGAAAAATAGTTTAGATTCACTCTTTCATCAAATATGCAAACCTAATATATTTTAGTCATTGAGTTTGACTCTAAAACTGTAGTGATTAAGCAAAGAAATATTGTTCCTAGTTCCATAAAGTTACATTTAACTTTGAGATATCCTATTCAAGAAAGTTTAGAAATAGATGCAATTACTACATAGGGTAAAAATAGTAAAAACAGAGTTTAATGAGAAAGTATAAAGTTAAGGGCAAGGCCCTGGCTGGTGTGTCTCAGTGTATTGAGCATGACACTGTGAACCAAAGGGTCACCTGTTCGATTCTTGGTCAGGGCATATGCCTGGGTTGCAGGCCAGGTCCGTAGTAGGGAGTGTGAGAGACAACCACACATTGTTGTTTCTCTCCCTTTCTTTCTCTCTCCCTACCCTTCTCTCTAAAACTAAATAAATAAAAATTTAAAAAAATGAAGTTAAAGGCAGGATATTTAAACCTATGTTTAGAAATTACTTATTTGAAGTATGGTATTTTCTGAGTCCTGAAAGTTGGTAACTTAGTCAAATCAGGTGTCATGTTAAGAACCTTCCCATCATATAGGAATGAAAATCCAGAAGTAAAACACCTGAAGTAGGTGAATAAGAATTCTTTTATCTTTGCTCAGCAATATTTTGTCATTTTTCAGAATAGAGGACCTCAATATATTTGTGTGTATAATAAATAATTATTTTCCACTATTTTCCTATTCTTTACCTGCTAAGATAAGAGATTCATATGAGTCAATCTTATATCTAAGAATTTAGTGTGCAGTATCTCAAAGGAGAATATAACTCGGGTATAAGAGGACTGATTATTACCCAACCATGGGTAAAGACAGTGTTTATTTATTTAGGGAAAACTATTTGCATGTCTTCATTGTATTTGGACAGTTTGTATCACCCTGTGGAGAAACATGCTCCGGGTATTGTCTTTATGTATAAGTAAGGTTACAGAAGATGGATATGAATGTCATATTTCCAAGAGATGGACAGTATTGGCTTTGTTTTGTGCCAACATTGGCAAACTTGAACTACATTTTCCAGAATTTCCTTATGTATATGATTCCACTGTAGGCGGCTAAGGGAAACAGGCCATTAGATTCTGAAGACTGATAGTGAGTATCAGATGCTGTTGAAACTTGTGCATGTAATTTCTGCTCGCTTACTTTATTGGTATGTAATAGTGGAGTATGGAATTGTATGAGATCCTGAATTATTTCCCACTTTAGCTCTTCAGATTTTCACAACGGGCATGGGTCTATGGTGAATTGTTTAGCCTGTATTGCAAATCACCTACTTTATCAATGTTGTATCTGGTGAAAGATACCTGCTCCATTTTTTCTTTCTGGGGTCCAGATTGCCCTAATACGTGCTAGCTCATGTCCAGTTTTCCTAGAGGGCTGGTTCTGTCGATTCACAGCAACTTCAGGGAGAACCTCAGATGTGGAGACAGCAGTCTTACATAGGTTTCTTCATCAGCTCTAAAAATTGTGAAGGTATAATTTTTATACCAACTTCACTATTTAATAGCAGCACTAGTGATTGTATCTCTCTGATAGATCACTGTCTGATAGATAAAATACTTCTTATTCTTAATTTTGTAAGAATCTGTGTAAAATTTATTTTATTTTTTTCTTAAATGACTAGTCTGATTTTCAGTGATACCATTTATGATTGGAGTATCTTGTCAGATAAAAGTTTTTATTAGAGATTCAATTTTAATAAACTTAGAGCTAGCCATATTGTGTATTTCTTTTATGAAAACTTGCTTTTCAAGGAATTTACCCACTTGTGTCTTGAATTTATTGGCATAAAGTTATTCATACTCTATTTTCTCACTTGAATAACTGTAGGATTGAAAAAATCCTCTGACTTCACTGCTGACATTGGTAACTTGTGTTTTCTCTACTTTCTTTTTAACTAGACTTTTTAGGAGTTTATTAATTTTATTAATCTTTTCAAATTACCAACTTTATCTTCTTTATTTAGCTCTTTTGTTGGTTTTGGGTAAATTTCTGCTATTATTTATTTATTTATTTATTTATTTTTATTTGTATTTCTTTGGGGCTTATTTTTTTTATCTTTTTCTAGCTTCTATAGTTAGGAACTTAGATTGTTGATCCTACACCTTTGTTCATTTTTAATATGAACATCATTTAAAGTTAAAATATTTCATTTAAGCACCACTTTGATGCATGCTACAATTTTGATATACTTATCAAAAGTTTTTGTTATTAGTATTGACAAAAATGTTTCAGAATTTCCATTGTACTTGGGTACTTATTCCCAGTCAGAGGGCTGTGGCAATGTTGGCACGTATGTCAGAAGTGCCCTCTCAGGAACCATCGTCCTGCCCTGCCAGTTATCCAAAGTCTGAAAACAGGGCTTCATATGCATTTTGTTTAAGATTATCGCTGTGTTTAGCAAGAGGGCATAGTTTTCTACCAGTTAACACATCACATGAGAAAGCAGGAATCCCTTGATTAGTGACTTTACATCAAGCAGAATGAAATTTATTTATAGAACTATGTGAAAAGCTGAAAGACATGTTTTTGTCAACTTTAAAGAATAAACACATAGTGAAACTTCAATGAGATAGTTTTCAGATACATAGAGTAAAAAAGTTTTTCTGTTGATTTTAAAAGCAGCAAACGTAGTATCTTGCCAACTATGGCCTTAATTATGTTGAGGTTTGTTTGTTCTATACCTGGTTTGTTGAGAATTCAGCAATTTTGATCCTCATTTTTTTCAAATGAAATCTGAAAAAGAAGTTTGGGGGCATTTGAGAAAATTTGAATATAGGTTTGATATTGAAAACATGGAATTATTGTTAATTGTTTTGAAGTTGGTATGTTGATGAATTTGTAAGTCATGCATGCTAAAGAACTGAGTGAATAGTAATGTTTTCTGTAACTTACTTTCAAAATGATTCCTATATGTGTATATGTATTTGTATTTCCCAATAAAATATTGTGAAAAGTTATTATGAACAATAAATCCAGGACTTTAAAATTATTTCTAATAACTACTAATATATCACACTGTCTGCAACAGCACCTGAAACACAGTAGGTGATGAGTAAATAAAAACTATAATTGCTGAATTGATTAAATTGTTAAAATCCTTTCATGTGGCAGAGAGAGTATTTAATGATGAAAATCAATTAAAAATGTGTTTTTCCATCTAAAAAATTATATAATTATATAATTATATAATAACTTTAAAGTTATGTATATTTTAATGCACATATATGTATGAATATTTTATTTATTATAAATACAATTGCAATGTTATTTTATTTTCACTTTTTGATCTCTATAAAAAGCCTTTAAAATATTTAAATTTGCTTCTTACATCTGAAGAAACCAAGTACAAAAGAGATTAAGTAACTTTTCTTAGTGCTACATAACTAGTAAATGGCAAATCCAAGAGTTGAACCAAACAGCTGTTACTCTTCTCCTTTTTATCACACCATGCTGCTTCTTTCCCATGCTTGTGTTGTTTTAGGAAGTCAGGCAAATGCAGCCATCAAACAATGCTTGAAACTTACAAAAGTAAATTCTTATTTACTTTTGACAGGGTAAATGTGAGCATTTAAGCTGCAAACTATCATTTCGTTGTGGCTGCTATGCTGTAGTAGTCAGGATGATGTCAACAGAGTCTACAATTACTTTACCCATTTGCCTCATTTGACTGACAGTAATTGAGTTTGCTAAAGCTTAGAAATGTATCACTGTAAGAGGGCTCTCTCATTCCATGTTCTTGTAATCTCCTCCTGCTGTTCTAGATGATGGAAGTTAAAGGGATTTTTTGTTGTCCTCTCACATAGAATTTTTACTTTCAATCATCTGAGATTTAATTTATGAAAATTAATAGCCATTACCAGGGCTATTATAAATGGACAATCAGCAATATAATGTTTCATTTTAAATCAGGACTGAAAAATATTATAATTCTCCTAAAAATCTTATACACATATTCTATCACATCATATGGACTACAGAACTGTAACTACAAGGAAACACAATACAGAGCATCTTAAAAAATGAAAGGGTCTCCTCATACTGAGTGAGCATGATTTGTTGAATTATAGCCATGAGAATATAAATGTATTACAGTACAGATCTTATTTTTTTCTGAAGACATTTAGATGACTGCATTTTATAGAAGAATAAATTAATTGATTGTCCACTGGCACATCCATAATTAGATGGCAACTTCAAATAGAACATTTTTCATGAGTTACTTTTTGTCATCGCCTTTTGATATTTATTACACTAAAACAGGTAACACCTAAATAGTGTCTACGCAACATTCAAGGGGTCAGACTCAGTTACAAAAATAAAGGGAGCTTAGGTATGTTAATTCCACTAGTAAAAGAACACCTAAGGGAGCTCTAGAAAATTCAAATATCAAGGAGACTGGAAACTAACTATAGATTTAGATATGGGTATATCTTTCTTCTGTCTTTCACAGTTTTCCAAAATGTGTGTTGTAATAAGCTGTACTGAATTAGATGATTAGTAAAAAATATCATTTTCATTAATATATACATAACTAAAATAGAATAATAGATATGTTATATTATTACTATTTCCTAATGCATACCATAATATGCTATGGAAGAGTCTATATATTTTTTAATTTTTTTAATATTTTATTTATTCATTTTTAGAGAGAGAGGAAGAGAAGGAGAGAAATATCAATGTGCAGTTGCCTCTCCTGTGCCCCATATTGAGTCCTGGCCGACAACCCAGGCATGTGCCCTGACTGGGAATCGAACCGGTGACCCTTTGGTTCACAGCCTGCACTCAATCCATGGAGCTACACCAGCCAGGGCAAGAGTCTATATATTTTTTAATAATAAATACAAATATACTTTATATGAAATGAAAGCCTAGTGTTTCAGCTGATTATTAACTCGCAGTGATTCCAAAACTAAATAAGGCCTCTGTTATTTAGTCACATGCAATTTTGCATGTCTTTATGGAACTTACCAACAATTGATATTCATTAACTTTTTTTTTTAGTGTGTATCCATGTCTCCTTAATCTATAGTTCTTTTTGGGTAGGACTAAGAATGACTTATTTAGTTATATCCCAATATTTAGCACAAAATGAGAGATCAATAAATACTTGTTAAATGAGTGAATGAATGAATATAAATCTTACCTAATAAGAAAAATATATGAAATAATTTTAGGGATGATCACAGATTCATGAGAAAGCTCAATTAAGCCAGGCCAGGAGCAAAACCACACAACTGGCCTGTACTCTTATGAGCAACAATATATATTCATTATTTTAATCTGCTGAGTGTTTGGGTTAATTTGTTAGGCAGCAATGACTAACTGATATATTGACTTTTCCAACAGTTGAAGAAAAGGAAATCATGTTTTCCATTAAAGTTTTGAGTTTTAAAATTTTGAGTAATCTATAATGCAAAGAAATATTACTATCATTTAGAAGATATTCTCTCTCTCAAGAAGGTATGGATTACAAATGACATAATTGTTTATAAAAACATAAAATAAGGGATGCTAGAACACTTTCTTGTTTACAGGCTTGGATATGAAAAAATTTTTTGTAAAAACCATTTTCCTTATTTCCTTCTACCCTTGCCCTCATCTCTACATACTCATTTCTTCTAGATACACATTGAACTGCCACAACCCTCTCTGAAACCTTCAGTAACCTTTATTTCCTTTAATCTCAGAACTTTAAGTGTATTTTCTCTCACTTTCAAATAATCTTAACACTAATTTGTCCACTTCTTACCTAATTTTGGAATTCAGCTAAAAATTTAGCTTTTCATACACACCAATGCTTAGTATGTTTTTTTTGAGGTAGTTGTTTTCCATAAGACTATTGCTCTTTCAGAGTTGAGAACATGTTTAAATAATATATATTTTACCAATATGTAGAATAATGTTAATTTTACAATGAGTTCTCAATAAATATTTATTAAACATATAAATTATTGGTTAAATTTAAAATTTAATTATCTTGGCCTTAGTGACGCTCATACCCTTTGTTCCAGATAGTTATAACTAAGAATATGTATAAATCAACTATTTTTAATACCAGCTGCAATAACATATACATTCTAAAATCTCAGTGGTTTATTACATTAGAAGTTTATTTCTCATTCATAAATAATTACAATGTGTATGCTTGATTTCATGGAGGAATAAAAGATGGACTATTACTACAGCTGAAATGATAAATGGAAGAAGAAAGTGAAAAGTGAAGGAACGGGTAAGGGTGGCTTTATCTACTGAAAAATCATGTCAGATTCACTCTATGAGGTCTGTTCTGATGTAGGGTACAGCTGAGAGTAAATTTGTAAAACTGTTGCAGCTTCATTGAACTTAGAGCTTCTCAATCCTAACAATGTTAACATTTTTGGCCTAGATCATTCTTTGTTGTGGTAGACTATCCTTGTGAGATATGTAATAACACCTATGGCTTCTACCACCTAAATGCCAATAGCACCTTCCAAGTTATGAGAACTAAAAATATTATCCAGACCTTGTCATATGTCACCTAGGGGGAAAATCAACTCCAGTAGAGAAACACTGACATAAATGATTACAAGGAAACCAGGCTCCTTTCAATCTTGTGGTTAGAACTTATTCAGATTATGACTTCCAAGTTCTCTAAGCTCATATGCATCAAGGTATAGAAGAAAGAGAGCATCGAGAATCAAATATGAGATAATTTTATGGCCCATGCATGGAAATGGTACAATTTCCTTCAAGCCACATGCCATTGGATGGACTCAGTCACCTGGATACACACCCAATTGCAACAGTGACAGGGAAAGTGTAATGGCATTGTTTGGATACATGTGCTAAACTAGGGACTGTATTTTTCAGAAACTGCTACATCTGGATGAGTCCATTTGACTAATTATTTGCAAATAAATATGAGCATAAGTGATGTGTCATTCCAATATGAAAAATTTAAGAAGTGCACATGTCTTCTCTGCATAATTTTTAACCAGTCATTAGCTAGAATGAACACACACAGGTTCTAGAGCTTGGCAGTGGCATGCAATGTAAAGAATCTAAGTCACTATGAGGAATGCCATCTGTGTAACACTCTAGATGGTCAATAACAAGAAAGAGTAATAATGTTTTATTCTACTAAGCTGGTGCAACTTTGAGGACTGTCTGTTATTTAAGGTAGGAGTACCACGAAGCATGTGATGCTCTATATCTGTTGCCAGATTGGTGTTCACCACTGTCACTTTTCATTAAACTATCGTTCCATGTTGATGTTCCTGTGTTCATGCATTTGCTTTTCAGTCGGTCTTCTCAGTTAGTCATTTCCCAAATAGTTTCAACAGAGAGACTATACAGATTTTACCATCTTTGGATTCTAGCAATGCTTCAATATTTTCATGTTGCCCTGAGATTTTATCTTACTGGACATTGAGTTATTTATAATTCATGGTCTATAAATGTCACTTCAATGTCTTCCAGCTTCCAAAGTTGTTAATAGGAAATCCGATAATGCAAATTGTGTATTTGTTATTCTTGCATAGAAACTAGGAAGATTTTTTCCCCCTTCTTCGGTATCTTTACAGTTCAGGAAGTTCCCAATAATCCAGCTTGCAAATCCGTATCAATAACATTTTTTTACTATGTTTTAATTTTGGTTTCCCTATCATCTGTACTTTATTGTTGTTAGAGAATACATTCTTTTCCCAAGTTAACTCTTCCAAATATATTTTCTATTCCCCTTCCTGTTTCATTTATGATTGTAGCATACTTATATTTGTGTTTATTTCTTTGAAATATTTCTGTACTTAAACATCTTGGATGTTAATACCTTACTAACTTTGGCCCATGCTCTTTAATACATCCACTTATTTTAAATTTTAATGCTCAAAAGTTTTCTTTCTTTTTCTTTACTTCCCTTCATTTGGATCTTTTTATACACGATGTCTTTATTATTGTATATATAGTATTTACTATTATTGAATGGCTCGTTTATCTCATCCAGAACTTTATTTTACTGGGTTTGTATTCTGATTCTCCAATCTGATCTGCTTTTCTCTGGTTGCCAAACTTACTTGCATGGATTGCTAATTTACTTTGGGAACTAATGCACGTGATGGCTGGGAACTTCTAAAGGCTGGTTATTTGAATATACTAAAATGGATGTCATATATCCTAAACAGACCTGACAGTATTCAGGAAAAGCAATGTAATCTATTAATATAACTAATAGCAACCACGGTAGTAAATTTTATGTTCTTGTAAATTCCCTGCCAAAATTCAAATATCACCAAACAAGAGTGTTTTTGTTGGATTAATACTAAAATGTAGGGGTTATTAAACAACTAAGTCATAGCAACAGGCCTTCATTCAACAATGTGTTATCAGTATGACTGAACAATGTCGAGTTTAGGTTGCTCAAAACAAAAACAGCAGTAAAATTGATCTCAATGCATAATTTGAAAAGAATGTAATAGTACCCCAACATGGCAGGTTAACCTAATCACTTTGGGATTATTATATTTTAGAACTTATGTTCAAAGAAATAACTCAATCAATGCATTGTGCTTTAAATATTTACTAATCTAACATTTTTTCATTGTAACATATCATACACAAAATGAAAATCACTTTTCCTGGAACTAACTCTTCATATCAAATAGAAATTTTACCTACTTACTAGAAACTCTCAATATTGCAAGGATATATTTTTTTGTTGTTGTTGAAACTTCTCCAGTATTTAGTAGAAAAATAAAGTATTCAGTACAGAGAGACATATTTAAATACCTTCATGGTAGGGAATGGATTCAGAGAATAAAACTATCCCTCATCAGAAATTAATAAGCTCCACCCCTGATTTGAAAGTTACAGTCTAAAATATTACTGAAGAAGATATATAAAATTATATTACTTAAATGCGCAGTGTTTTTCAGATTTAAAAATAGCGATGTAATAAAAGTTTCATTTTGCAGATTCAAATTGCTGTGCATACCTATTTGCAAACTCGATGTTAAAATTCAAAAAGAGTCACTGAGTGGAAGCTTAATGTGTGCTGAGTAGGCTCCATTATTGAGAACATAATTAGCATATACAGTGCCTTGCCCAGTTAATAATGCAAGAAAACTAAATGACAGGGCTGCAGTGAGAGGTGGTCACAGTTTTAATGACTGCATACAAAGGTTTCATGAATTTCCACTAAAATAAAAGGTGAACTTCTGGAAGAAAGTGGCATTAAAGTTGGGAAGTGCTGGCAGAACTGATTATTTTGGATTAAGTCAGAATATTCATACATATTCCCTTTTAGTACTTTTTTGCTTGGATTTAGAGAGATACCTATTATATTATTTGACACATAGCTCAGAAAAAGAAGGCAAAATGCAGATCTAATTCTCATTTCTTAGTTAATATATACCGTACCTCTCTATATAAATAGGAATCCGAATAGAGAGAAATCTATATATAAACATTTATATTACATTATAATGCATATTATGTATATATGCCAATATACATGTATATGCATTAATTTTGTGACTTTTTATCTTCAAATAATCAGAATGATAATTTAATGACATGATGTGTTGTGGTATAATTGCCATTTTTCCTTTAATATATTCTTTAGAATGATGACAGGCATATGTATAACCCTGGCCCCTGAAATGAATATAAGCATTCAAATCCTAGGAAAATTATGTTCATGAATTTATAGATGCAGATGCCTGGTAATTAAGGTGCTGTAATTGCCTTACAATTAACATTCCATTTAATAATAGAGAAGATATAAATTTTAGTCACAAACAGCACTGCAATTTTTTGTGGATAATGTGTCTTTAGATTTCCCGAATGGATTTTCCTACCAGAGTTCAGTGTAGGAAATAGAAACCACTGCAGGCATTTTTAAACATGAAGAAACTCAGACAGGAAATTATGTGCTTACCAAAGCACTGCCAGGGCTAAAGGAACAGTCTTCCAGGTGGGTCTCCTGGAGTAGGCCCCGCACCTGGACAGAGCTGACTGACTCCACGGGCACTAGCTCTGAGGTCATCCCTGGAAATGCGCCAGCAACTAGAGTCTCTCTGCCTTTGGAGACACAGCCCAACACTGAGGGGGCTGGGAAATATGTCCCCCCAGTTGCCGCAGTCCAGAAATGAGATTCCAGAGCAAGGTGCTACGCCCTTCTTGTTTGTCAACGCCTAGGAAATTTGACCTTTGGAACTCGAAACACTGCTGTTGGGGACGCACATCTCGTGAGAGTTAGAGTTATTTGCCAGTAGTAACAGCCAAACAAGAAGATGGTTTTTACTTAACTGTGGCCTTTCAAATCTTGCTATAACTACATGGCTTACAAATGGTAGAAACAAATTTGCATTCAGGACCCTAGCTGAATGGGAATCTGGGAAATGTGGCCTTGAGATTTCATTCTTGAGGTAAATGAAAATTTCATAAAATAACGCATTGCATGGCTAATGTGAGTTACCTATAATACAAATAAATAAAATATCTTTTAAATATAATATAACAGCCCACCAATATTTATTCTATGAAAACATATATATCTCTAATCTCATAGAATAGTTTTTTTCTGACAGAGAGAACAATGTTTCTGGTGGGGAAAACATTATTAAAACAGAAAAATGAATAAATTTGACAAAGAGAAGTAAAAGTAGGCAACAATGCAGGAACATCCTAAAAGACCATTGAGAGTTTGCTAGAGACAAACTGAGTGCATTTCAGATGGGCAGCAACTGGTGTTCATGTGAAAGTTAAAAGACTTTCAGAGAACATTCATGAAAAAGGTCATTTCCAAAATGATCACCTCCTTAACCTTAGAAGGTAGTGACATTCATGGATGTTTGGGGAGCATATTTTAACGATTTGCTATATAATAGTAACATATACTAATCCTTACTCAAAAATGTTTCCATGAAAGTTATTTCATTTGCTATATATTATTTTGTTGTTATAACAATCTATCACAGATTTAGTGGCTTAATACAACCAAATCTGTTATTTTAAAGTTTTGTAGAAGGTTGACTCTGTCTCACTGGTTGAAATGAATGTGAAGGCAGGGCTGCATTCCCTTCTGGAGGCTCTAAGGGAAAGTTTGTTTCCTCGTGGTTTCTAGCTTCTAGAGAATTCCAGAATTCTTTGGTCCTCTTTATCTCCAAAACCAACAGTTTTGCATTTCTGTTCCATTTTTCAGTAGTCACATCTTTCTGTCTATTGTGCTTCTCAGTTCTACCTTTAAAGACACTTGAGATAATATTGGAATTATCTGGATGATCCAGGATGATGCCCCATCATAAGGTCTGTATGCATGGTCACATCTGCAAAGTTCCTTTTGCCATGCAAAGAAACATAATCACAGGTTCTGGAAAGTAGGAGATTAACATTTCAGGGTGCTCCTTATTCTGTCTGCCACATCTGCTAAGAATAAGAATAACAGTGATTTAAATTTCTTATACCAAGAAAAGCTCTTAGCTTGAAAACTTGCTATCATATAGGTTATTACATATATGACAAAAAGAGCAGGTTTTAATATAGCTGTCAGAAATATCTGAAAGTTCATCTCCTATTTGGTTGTTTTCCATCAAATATATGCAGTTTAGATTAATCTAGATGAAATATTCACAAAAGAAGTTTACTTCATGGTAATAGCTGCATGTAAAATATAATATTTTTAATTAATTGTATTAAGATAAGCTTGTTCATGTGCTAAGAAAAGTGTTATAGGATATTTCTGAACACTTACATTTTTTAAAACTTTCAACTATAGATTAACTCTAACTCTTGGATTTATTTACTTACCACCTATAAGATGGAATGTCAGAGTTACAAAATATTAAGAAAGGTGTCTATTATTTGTGTCAATATTATTGCATCTATTTGAAGATACTGATTTAGGCAAAACTAACCTAACGCAATTTCAATTTTGAAGAGCATATATGAGTTACAACATGCAATTTAGCAATTTAGAGGCTATCGTTTTGGGGCAAAAAAAAATTTACTGTTGACCAAAACATAACATGTGAATGTGAAGGCAGAGATTAAACAGGGACAAGAAATAAACTCTGCTTAGTAAGTGTAAATGGATAAAATGCAGATGTATGACCCCCCAAAATCAAATTAGATTTGGATACAAAGTATCCATACACAATGTGTAATTCTCAAAGGAGGTGGAAGTATATATGTGTAATTCACGTTTCTGTCAAAACAGATTAAAAATAGCAGCTCTGCTGTGAGTAGAGTTAACACAGACCTCACCAGTCTATGGGCACCATTAAGAGAGAGAACTGATACTTCTCTGGCCTTTTCCCCCACTAGTTAATGTAGAACGCCAGCCTCCCTCTGGTTCCTGCTCTTGCCACCTAAATATCCTGGATCTCCCAGGTCGTCTCACATGTGGAACAAGTCCAGACGGTGGCATCCTTTCCTGGCCACTGCCACTTCTGTTGAGCACTTCACTCCCGTCACTCACTGAGGTTCAGGCAGGCACTCCTCTCTGCAGCACATGCTGATTCTTTCCCTGGACCCTGCTCCATTCACTGCCTCCCAGATGCCACCACAAATGAACCAGAAACGCACATATTTGGTAGGGCAAATGGGAGGGTGCCTTACTATTTCTTCAGTGTTGGATTCTGTTTAAAAGCTACCAAATCCTTGTATGCAGGTCCTGAAATATAGCATTTTTGTTGAAACACTTTTTCCTGTTTGCTGACAGTCCTCTATTTCTTTAGATTTAGAAGGGAAATGTCCAGATGGCTGGTCTCCTCAAATTCATGTAATCCTTTCTCCCTGACAATCATGTCTTTATATTCAGACAACTTTCCTTTTTGCTTTATCTCAGCAGAGCCTCACACCTGCACACAGGTGGACTTCTGCTTAAACTCCCTACGCCTGAGCAATAAGTTAAGATTTCTGCAAGAATACTTCTACATTATTTTATTTCGTTAATTCAAACATTCATTTTTCCATTTCTAGTACCTTCAAATGCCTCTCAAATTTCAATGTAAGTGGATTCATATGTGTATCTGCATGTGTACATATAAAAAATTTAAGCTAAAATCCACATACACTTACAACATATAACACCTTTCACGTCATAGTTGTTTCAGGGCGCTAAAACTTTCACAAAGCACAAAAATATTTAAAAGTAGGTGGGGATGAGTAAGACCCAGTGATCTGAAACCATAAAAATACAGTCACCAATTATCAAGCTGCTCTAGCTAGTGCTTGGGAAACTTCTAATCCAATCACCTAAAGCCCAAAAATCCGTTTCCAAGTTTGAGAGAGATAAATATCTGCAAAGTGGCTCTTGGATATATTGGGCATATCTGTGCCTGAATGAGGAAAGACAATTTCTACACTTGCCCTCACTTCATCCAGACTTGAGATATGTGCTGTTTTGTGATCATTCTGCATTCTGCAGAATCTGCGAACAAATTCCCAGAATAGCTCTGTAGGTGAAGGGATTTTGTGGAATTCACTTTATCTCTGTGAGGCATTTCTGCAATGACGTTACCCTGACAATACTTTTGGCTTCTCTGCTGAAGAAAATATTCTGTTCATTTAAATTTAATACAATTATTCTCTTATGCATGAATTTAAAAAAAAGTAAAGATTCTAGGCTGACCACATTTCTATGCTCGTAGGAAGAGAATATGGTTGGAAAATAATTGAAAAGTTGACTAGTTATTTAACCTTAATATATGACATATTAAATTTATAGCCAGTGGTTTAAAAAGTTAAATCTGATATTGGGATGGATACAGAATATATTAAATATTCCAGACAGTAACACCATATTTTATATAAGTAAACTTAAAATAAATCTGTGTGTGTGTTCCTTTCCCTTTAAATGCTATTTTTAGCATTTTTGTTATGATGTTATTTTAACATAGTCACAGACTAGATAAGAAACTGTAACCTAGAATGCATTTAAATTGTTAAACTTTTATTTAAAAGTAACAAAAATGTTTCCTACTCATTTCATATGTATAATGTTATAAGGCATTTGATATATTTCAATTTAATGGTACCCTAAAGCTTTTAAAAATAGCAAATTTAATTTTGTAGATAGAAATAGATGAAAATTAAAGGGTCTTACAAGTAAATCTCATCATAACCTCTCCAGAGTACAAAAAAATAAATACCTCACTTGTTAGTGAAACTCATTTATCAGTTATGCCTGATTTAATATAGAATTGTTTTATTATTTTATTTGGAGAGCTTCAAGGGTGAGAAATATATCTAACTGAACTAAGGTTATATCAGCATTTTAAAGTAGAACAGGCAAAAACAATGGGAACCTGTATAAAACAAATGAATATGATTGGAAAGTTAAAGTGAGTGTGCTCTGTATATATTCTGTAAGGCATTTTCCTCCCACCCCAGTATATTCCCTGGTCTAATATAGATTAATACTCCATTTTCTTATCACTGCAAGAAATAAAAGGAAAATATTATTTTATACATATTTTCATAAATAATACACTGTATATATTTTTGACACACATTCAAGTCCAATATCCATGTTCTTAGTTAGCTCCCTTGTGTTTTAGTCTTTTGCAGTGTGATATGATCAGCCCAGATTTAATCATTGTTAAAGCAGACATATCAGTCAGAGCAAAGGTTTGAAACGTAGGTAGGTTGACAGGTAGAAAGTTATTATAAATCTAACATCCCCATCATGAAATGTGAATTTAGGTGACAAGAAAATTTAGTAAAACTACAATAAAATAATACCCAGCATTATTTATAGATACAGATATTTTAACTTAAATCTACACTAATTACTTCTTTTTAAGGCATATTTTAATTAAAAAAACAATTTCAGGTGTCAAACATCAATTATTCTTATAAAAAGCAAAGTAGTTGTGGAGGAAATTTTCATAGTGAAATGGGAAAAATAATATCAAATAACTCAACCAAATAACTGGAAATTTACACTGAAACAACTAGGAAATAAGTATTCATTTCTGAATTCGGGCTCATTACTTGAAGTTTGTCCATAATCTTCACTTATGACTTTAATATCTGTTTTCTGGCATGTGTCATTTCAGACAAGAAGTCAGTCATTAATTTTATTGTGGTTTACTTGTATGTGATGAATCATGGATACTCATTTCAAGATTTTTTTCTCCTGTTCTTTTGATAATTTTATTTCAGTGTGTCTAGGAGTAAGTCACTGAGCTTTTTAGATGAGTAAATGAATATTTTTCATCTAATATGAGGAGGTTTTGTCTATTACTTCTTCAAATACATGCCCCCCCCTTAATCTCTCCTCTTTTTTCACATTTTTTATTGTTGTTCAGGTACAGTTGTCTCCATGCCTCCCCCATAACTCCCCCCACCCCTGCCATCCCCACTCCCCACCCTCGATCCTACCCTCCTTTGGCTTTGTCCATGGGCCTTTTGCATTCACTCTCTTGATATAAAGTGACCTTTTTTGTGTAATACATTTAGCAACTGGATTTCTCCTTCTTTTACAGTGAATTCTCTCTCTAGCTATCTAATCTTATTGTATTTTAAGACACACTGTTTCTTTTTGTTAATTATTAAAAAAGGTTTCCAACAACATATATGGTTGTATATTTTATTGGTGTTTTCAATAATAAGCTCATAATTTAGTTTGTGATTCTACTCATTTTATGTCTCTAAAATAATTATATTTTATATTTCTTTTTTAATTCATCAAGTTTATTATTAATGATTTCCAAAATTGTATGTTTTATACACTAAAACCATTTTTCATATTCACACTTAATTTCCCACATTTAGCACAGAACAAAAACGTTTAAATATTTTCAGTTCTTATATAAATGAATCATTGGAAAAATAGGTGGGGAAAGACCTGCAAAAATATGCACTGAAAGAGTATTGGAGATGAGTATGGAAATTGGGAGACAGAGGTCTTTGAAAAGTACTTAAATGCTGTATATTTATTCTTGTTGAATATCATATTGTATTTGAGTGTCTATTATGAAAAGCATTCAGATATTATGAGAAATAACCTATTTTGAAAGGCAAAATAAATAATTGCTGTTTTACCCTTTAAAATTTGAATTACTGTACTTATTCTTTAATCTGTATCTACTAGTCTTTGCTGCAGATTTTAATTAAAATGTTGAATTTTGACATAGATAATTTATTTTATATTCTGTATATTCTTACTCAATATTCTTTCTTCCTTTTTTAAATTTTTTATTAGCATTTATTTTATGTTGAATTCACTCTCAGACCCTAAGTTTTTGTTTCTTCGGTGTCTTCTGAGATATGTTTTCCTTCTGTGCAACCTCCTCTTCTGGTTTAGGAACAATCTGCCCATTTTCAGTAGGACCATCTCAACGTGGCAGGTTAATCCCCCCACAAGCTCCCTAGATTCTGTGCAGCATCTTAAGACTTTGTTCACCTGGGTGTGCACAGTGACAAGAGAATCTACATCGAAACTCAAGTTCAGCATTCCTCTCTGCATTTTTAAGCACATGCGGCAAAAATTCAGCACTCTATTTGGCACATCAACCGTGTGTCCAGCCCTACTCTGCCCTGGGTCACCTACCAACTCCACCATTGCACCGATGAAATGACACACATCACTTCCGTAAAGTGACACCCTTCAGATACTTGGCAGCTTTTCGAAAATGCATTCCCTTGATGGCCCAGGCAGTTTCACGAGTGTTCTTAAAGCAAAATGAAGATTTGAACCTCTTGACTTGCATGAGTTTGGGGGTTCTCTGGGTCAAGAAAATCATTTTCTTGGGTACCATTTTCAGAGTTGACCTCAGGCCACTTTCAGAAAGAGTGAATATTCTTTTCAGTTTGTATAGGTATGCAATATATTGAAATCTATTTAAACACTTATGTACGGATCTCAATTTTCCTACTTCTTGCATACTGTTTAGTTATTTACTTTAATTATCCTTTGCTTATCAAGATTGCTTCTTAAATTTCTTTAGGCTTTCCAAAGGTTGTTATTCCATATGAATGTTTCATACCTGAGAACATTACCTCTTGTTTTTACCAAAGACACCAATTCTATAACCAGGTGTGAAATCCCAAGGATGTTATTTTTGTTTTTGAAATTGTGTATCTATTTCATCATTGACTTCCAGAGATATGTGGTACAGCAGAACTTTATGTTGGTGTGATATTTTCTTCACAGTTCTATTTATCATGAGTGTATATATGGGTAGGGAAGATTGTGTTATATGGGAGTATGCTTACATGACAGGGGCTGGGAGATCACTGGGCAGAAAGTAGAACCTGCATGCCCATTCCCAGTTTTACTAAAGCTCAATATAAGGTAAATCAGAAATCAGCTCAGCTAATACAAAATTGATATCAAGTTTCTTCAGCTGGGTGTTAGGCAGAATTTGAAGATGACTCCTGTGATTTCTATTCCATGGTCTTCATATTTCTGTTTTAATCCCAGCTTTTGTTTCCTACTTTTTGTTGTCAGTAGAATATCATTTATTATGGATCAGTTTACTAGAGGCAGGATATTCTTCTGTCTCCGCAGTGTATCTCTGTGACAGCCTAAACATACATACATTGTGCAAGTTGCTAGCTCTTTGCCTCACTTCAAGAGTTTCTCAACATTCACTCATCCCCACCCAATGTATATTTTGTGATTCTATATCTCCTGGTATAAAATGCACAAATGATAAGATCAATACACTCATTAAAGACTTTCTGGCCTGGCTTTTTTGTATAGGCCCTAGAGAGTTTCTATACAGAGGGTCATCTTTGCAGTAATGGCTGGCCGACCTGCCCAGCAGCAGGGCCTGCTCGATCCACACACTGCAGCCCCAGTTGAGAAGAGAAAACAAAGAATCTGAATAATCTGAAGAATCCCATGATGACACAGGTGTTAGTATTTTTTATTATACCCCTTTGAAATATGTTCAATTAAAAACTGAGCCCTTAAATAGAAAAGAGAATTAGGCTTAGAGAAGTGAAGGCTGGGTGGTCATGGCTAGTTAGAGAGAACTCTCTGTATAAAAGCCTAGTGAGGTGAGAATACAGGTGGAATTAGTCTGGTCGGCATCAAACAGGGCCTGTGACTTATTGGAATAGTCTATTCATACCTGTGTGTGCTATACACACATGTGCATGTGTGTGTTTGTGTAAATTTTAATGGGCTCTCCTGCTGATCATCTGGGATTGTTGCTCTCACAGGGTGAGTCTCAGACCAGCTGGGTTAGCACCTTCTGGAAATACATTACCAATGCAAATATCAAGGCAGATGGAAGGTGGAAAAATTACCTTTATAATTTTTGTTTTTATTTTAAAACTATATTGCTTATTTCTTAAGATTTCATATGTGGTAAAAAAAATTAAACATTAGCATGAATAAAGTAGAAATCTAGGATTCTGATTCTTACCATCAATGGTAGTGTTTTATTATTTATGAAACATATCATATAGTATAATGATAATATATAATATAGGAATCATTAAAATTTCTGGTGCCATGTGATCTGTTTTGTTCATTTTTCCCCTAGTGTAATATTGTTTTATTTTTGATACTTTGAAAATAAATTTTAAAGAATATTTTATATGATTGTCTTACCATTATGCTGTACATCTGAAATTAATACAGAATAATATTGAATATACACTGTTATTGATTATAAAAAATTACTTTCCAAGTATTTGTTGCTAATATGCAAAACTGCAACTGATTTTTATATATTAATATTATATCCTTGGTGTTTTTACTATTTTAGAGTAAACATTTTATTTGTAGAAAATTGTGGATTCTAAATACATATGTACATTTGCAATTGCAAGAACTACTACAGAGAGGTTCCATGTAATCTTTACCCTGTTTCCCTAATGGCTTCATCTTGCAAAACTATATTACAATATGACAACCAGTATATTGTGTTATTCTAATAATGTTATATAAATGAAATTATACAATATTTAATCTTTAGAATTTTTTTACTCACTATAAAACTGGAGATTAATCCATGTTTTTTTATGTTTCAATAGTTTATTCTTTTTTATTATTGAGTAATATTCCATGGTGTGGAAATTCCAGAGTTTGTTTAATACCTGGGCTTTTTCCAGTTGTTTAGTTAATGTGAGTAAATCTGTTTTGAATAATTTTGTGTTTTGAATAATTTATGTGTAAGCATATATTTTCACTTGTCTGGAGAAAGGCCCAGAATGCAATTACTGCATTTATATAGCATTCTTAAAATGACACAATTATAAAAATGGGGAAAATCATTTTCATTGATATTCATGTTTTTATCATATAACTCCATTAATTTATTTTCTTTTTGATCTATAGATATTTATACAACTTTATTTTGAAATTAATCAAACCAATGCACTTTGGTAGATTATATTTCCATTATCATTAGATATTTAAATTTTACTTTCTATTTATATGTGGATTGCTATGAACATTTTTCAAATTTGTTAGTACATAGGCATTTTTGTTTTAATTCATATTCATATATATGATTTCTAATCAGTATGTATATTCAATGTTATTAATCTATATGTTAGCATATTAAACACTTGGTTTTTAAGCTTAATTTGTAGCTTAACCCCTATTTATTGATTGTGTTCTGTCTATATTTGATAAGACATGTATTCTTCATTTTAGTGCACTGTGTCTTTTATATCAAGACTTTTAATTGTATTTTGTTTGTTTTTTTAACTACTTTATTGTTGTTCAATTACAGTTGTCTGCATTTTTTCCCCACCACTCCGCACCCACTCCAGCCAAACCCACCTCCCTCCCTTGCTTCCACATGCCCCCTTGGTTTTGTCCATGTGTCCTTTATAGTAGTTCCTGAAAACCCTTCTCACCACTGCCCCCCGCCTCTGGCTATTGCTCGAGTGTTCTTAATTTCAATGTTTCTGGTTATATTTTGTTTGCAGTTTTCTTTTGTTGATTGTGTTCCAGTTAAAGGTGAGATCATATGGTATTTGTCCCTCACCACCTGGCTTATTTCACTTAGCATAATGCTCTCCAGTTCCATCCATGCAGTTGCAAAGGGTAGGAGTTCCTTCTTTCTCTCTGCTGCATAGAATTCCACTGTGTAAATGTACCATAGTTTTTTTTTATTTTAATCATTATTCAAGTACAGTTTCTATCCTTTACTCCCATTCCAGCCAACCCACCCATCCCTCCCCTCCTCCCTCCCATTTACAGGCCCTCCTAGTTTTTGTCCATATGGCCTTTATATTTGTTCCTATAAACCTATTATCCACTGAAATTCCCCTGAAATTCCCTACCCTCTCCTGTTTGGTCACTGTCAGCCTGTCCTCTATTTCAGTGTATTTGGTTATATTTTGCTTGTTTCTTTGTTTTGTTGCTTAGGTTCCTGTTAAAGGCAAGATCATATGGTATTTGTCTTTCACTGCCTCGGCTTATTTCGCTTAGCATAATGCTTTCCAGCTCATCCGTGCTGTTGCAAAGGGTAGGAGCTCCTTCTTTCTTTCTGCTGCATAGAATTCCATTGTGTAAATGTACCAGATTTTTTTGATCCACTCATTTGCTAATGGGCATTTAAGTTGCTTCCTGTTACTGGTTTTTAATTGATTCAATGTATCTATCTGTAGGAGAAGGTTATTGACATCCTTTTCTGTGCTAAAACATTAGTTATGTACCTTTCTTTGCAGAACTGACAATTTTTATTTTATTGTATTGAAACTTTTAGTGAATAAAATAAAGTTTTATTTATGATAAAATTTTAATCAGTAAATTCTGATGCATTTTATTTGTAGCAATTTTGAAACTCTCATAGTTATTGGTATAGATAGACCAGCTGTATATATATCATTTCTTTTTAAACTTTTCCAATTCTTATACTTTCAAAAACCTCAAAAATTCTTATCTTATTTATTTATCATATGTATTAATTTTTCAACCTTTAATGTCTTTTTGGAGTGATTTAAGTATTGAATTTTTCCCATCTCACTTCATTTTTCTTTTTTCTCTTTCTACTAGCATGGATGATATACATTCTATTTTTATTTTACTGGTTATCCCAGAAATGTACCTCTTTGTGAAATCCATATATATCTTTATATATATATTCCATATATATATATACACATATATGTATATATATATACACACACACTATACAGGCTTAAAACCTGGTGACCTTTCTAGTATTTTTGTCATTTAAAAAATTACACAGTTAGATACAAAGTTTTTGCTTAAATATACTCATATATTTACCATTTTATTAATCACTAATGTCTCCTGAAGCTTAGACCTTCCTTCAGGGAATATTTTACAACCATCTAATGCATGCTCTCTAATCATTTTTTTAGTACAGTTTTGTTAATAGAAAATTTCTCAATTTTTTCTTTCCTGAAGCATGTTAGTTGGTCTCAAATAATTAATTTATCTCAAAACTTTATTTTGTTTATCCATCTAGGCTAATAGCCATTTCCTCCAAAAATTTTATTTTCTAGTTCTGTTTTCTCACTTGGTGGTGATGCTTGTTTTAATAAAATTTAGTTGATGTTCTCATTTTTTAAAAAATAATTTTCTCCAGTTGCTTTAATAATACTTTTGTTGTCTTAGGCATTCCATTGTTTTACTGAAATGTTCCTAAGTATGAATTGCTTTTTATTTCACCTGAATAGGACATATTATGTTTTTTCTATGTGTGAATTCATATCTTTCATCTTATCTGGACAATTCTAGCTATTTTATAAGCATATATTCCTTCTACTCTGTTATTTATTCTTTCTTTCTTGCAATTTAACTGCATGTGTTTTAGATATTTTAATCTTTTTCCATTTTTATTTCTCTTTTAGTATTCAAATGTTAATATTCTAGGGTACCTTCTGGATACTTTATTTAATTTGGTCGTCTTGTTTACCAATTGTCTCTTTAGCTATATCTAGTCTTTTATTTAATTTATGCATTCAATTCTAAATTTTAATTAATATTCAATTAATACTTATATAATCAATATAGGTTCCAATTTTAGAACTGTTATTTGGCTGTTCTTCACACCTGGCTTTTTGTTTTTGAACAATACATCTCTTTTTTTAAGCCATACATTTATAACCATCTTACATTTACTTAAATGTATGTAACATATCAATGCCTTAATGATTATTTTATTATCTCTCAAGATTCTGTGGATTGATAGGGCTCAGACACAGTGTATGAACTCAGACTACAGATATTTGGAGGTTCAGTAACATTAAGACATCTCATATAGTTTACTCATATATCACAGTTTATGCCTTCCATTGGCTGGGAGCTCAGCTGGGGCAGTTGAACACATGATTTCATGTGGCCTGACCATCTGGCTTGGTGGCGTGCCTTCTATGCTCATGATGAGTGGATTCTAGAAGGGCTCTTTCCTAGAAAAAGGTGCTCCAATATCTTGAAACTTTAATGAAAATTAAATTAAAATCTGTTTCTAAAAATCACTGAAATTATTTATAGTTCTTACTTCCTTTCATGAACAAAATAGATACTTAATAAACTTCAAGTGAATGGATAAAAATAACTTCAAAAATAAGAATTTTGAATGACTGAAACAGATATGCAATTAAGCTTTCTAATTTCTGAGTCTGAAGGGGAATTTTTGTGAGTATTATTCATTTATACAAAGATAATGATTATTCCCAACCGCAGAAAACCCATAACTGGCAAGATCACTGAGAGTAAAAAGCATATTTTCTACTTCACTGGTAGTTCTAATAATGCCTAACAGATAATATATCTTTAATAGAATCACTGATTGACTAATGCTTGAATAGACAGTTCTGTTTATTGCCAGTTCACATGTGGCCATCAATAAGATTTTCTACATGATTCAGAATGAATTTGTTTCTTCAATTTTTCAGCTCTTTTTTCTATTTGAGAATGAATTCTGGAGAGTTTATTAACAAAGTGTATTATTTCTCCTTAATTGAGATTCCATGACTAAGGGACCAAAATTAGCTACATGTTCATCTCTGAGAGTAAAAAAAGAGAAAGTGGATAAAATTTCTTTTATATCTCACCCTTCATTTAACCAAACTTTATGGAGAAATAGGGTCTTAGTAATGTTTCAAGCAACAAGATTTTTCTGAGCATCAAATGCATACCAAGCAGTGTGAAAACAACTATAGTTACCTGGATAAACCAGACCAATAAAATCATTTATCTCAATTGAGATTACATTCCAGAGGGAGAGACCAGCACAAAGTTTACTATAAAGGCATATTTAATTATAAAGTGTGATATGTTAGGGAAAGTAGAATGATGAGTATATAGACATGGATATTATTTATTCATTCATAAATGTCAAAACTTGGAGGCAACAAGATGGCCTTCAGTAGGTCACTGGATAAACTGTGGCCTATATAGACAACATAATATATTCAGTGCTAAGCAGAAATGAACTATCAAAACATTAAAAAATGAAATAACCTTATATGTATATTACTAAGTAACAGAAGCCAATCTGAAGAAAAATAAAAGAAGAAGCCAATCTGAAAAGGTTACATATTATATAATTCCAACTACATGATATTCTGGAAAAGGCAAAATCATAGAGATATTTTAAAAAATCAGTGATTAAAAATATCAGTGGTTTCAAGGGGTTGTTGTGGTGGAGACTGGGGGGGATGCCATAGGGAAGAATAGACAGAGCACAAAAGATTTTTAGGGTAATGAAAATACTCCATATGGCACCATAATGATAGACCTAAAGTAAACTATGTATTTAGAAATACTATGATGTGTTAATTTACATTAATCATTTGTAACACATATACCACTCAGGTAGAAATGAAATGTTACAAATGAATGTTGATAATCAGGAAAGTTATGCATGTGTTGGCATAAAGAATTATGGGAAATCTTGGCATCACCACTTCAGTTTTGCTGTGAACCTAAAATTATAAAATCTTAATTTTCAAAATCTATTACTAGTATTGAGATGATACAATAAAAATTAAATACTTGGGCTAGGAAATTTGGCAAGAATAGATAATTACAAACAAAACTAGTTAGTCATACTTATTAATGTTTTTATTACATGGTTTTAATAATATTTTCTATATATTTTAAGCATGCATCTATTTAGAGCACATGATGCATTTGTTTTAAGTATTTTGTGTCTGGGAAAACTTTTTTGTGTTAAATAAACAAATTTGTAATTTTTATAAATTTTAATTATTTAATGGATGTTATATTATTTTTATTATGCACAAACTAAAAATAATTTAGAAAACAGATACAATAATATAAGTCAATGTTAGAAGTAGTTTTACTATTTGAATTATACAGCTAGACCTTTCATAACTATGTTGCCTCAGGATGTAATTGAAAGATTGTCTTTCATTTAAAAGAACATAAAAAATTACTTATAACATAAACTAGTTATATTAAAATGCTAACTTGAAATATAGAGACGAATTGCAAGGTTTTCTCCTGTTTTTGTCCCTGCATTCTTCGTGCATTGAGAAATGTCCGTCTGACTAAAGAGTAGATGTTGTAGAATGTGTAGCTCTTCTGAGTCTAAAAAAATGGCAACTTGATTTAAAAATAATTTTACATTAAATTTATATTTTATATTTTTGTTAGCTAACTGATTACATAGGTAAAGTTTAATATGTAATACCTAAGATGATAGGGTTATTTTGTTCAATTTTGTATAATTCCTAAATATCTACTCCTTATTTTGACTGAATAATAATTATTTTTATTAACAACAGAAATTGTTGTTAGAAAAAGTATGAACTTCATTTTAACAATAATGTCAGTAAGACAAATATATAGGTATACATATTAAATTTAAACTATTAATAGATTAGACTTTCTCACCAGCCTAAACTTTTGGGGCCTAAATAATTTACTAATCTGAAAAAAAAACAGTTGAGTGTTGCGATACATCAAAAAGGCTTCTTCTTGGAAGGTTTCTTTCAAGAGGGTTTCTTCTTGGAAGAAACAAATAAATTGTATAAGTAAAAAATGGTATGAGAGTCAAATATTTTTTCAATTATAATATATTATTGTTATTAACTCTGAGAAACATTTCAGTTTATTTTAATATTCCACTATTTTTATATGTGGATTTAAAGTTTAAATAGAATTAAACATTATTCACAAATAGTTATAAACAGTCGCCAATTAATTTTTTATTTCATTATAATTGAAATTGTATAATTGGTTCAATTTCTTTTATTAAAGTTATAAAACAATATTGTTCTTGATTAGAAAACCAGGTCTCCTGTTGTATCATGAATCAAGCTTAGTCCTGACATTTAAAGGTACACTCGAGTCTTGTGTACTCGACAAAAAGTAAAACTGCTGTCTTAGATGCAGCATGCGTAGCTGAAACTTTTCTAATACATGCAATGGGTGGGTTTTACAGTGCTACTTTCATGCATTTCTAAGCTTTTATAATTCACTTCTTCATGGCTGCCAAGAACAATATGATTATCACCTAAGTGTTCCCCTTTTTTGACAAATAATTTTTTTTGTATTTCAGTCTCAGACATTTATAAAATATTTTTAATGTTTTAAATGATTATTGGGTAGATAAGTTTTTTCCTTTATACCTTTTTCATTTTTCATGATTATACTGTAAATTATATTAACTATTCTTCAAATATATTATTTTCTTCTGAAAGAAATGTCCTGTCAATTGTACTATCCTTTTTTCAGACACTCTTGAGATATTCACCAGCTGTGAAACAGAAAGAAAATTAGAAAATGATTGTACTTAGAAAATAAACCTGCTTATAATCTTTCCCCCTACTTTAAGAGCAAAGCTGGTACTACTATATAATGAAATAAAGAGGCCATATCATAGTCTGTACCAAATAAACATATTCACAAAATCTCCAAATGGTGTTCCAAAATCATACTGAGCTAGATGGATCTGGGGTTGTGGATACAATTTGAATGAAGATGAGAAAGTGACTTCACTTAAGCAATTTCTTGAATACCTGTATAGGTTTTCCTTTGGGAATATTATTTCTAAGACTTAAATCCATTCCAGTGATCAAGCATAGAAGTTATGATGCACACAGCAGCCCATATGTTTTCTTTAGGAAGTTACAAAATTCATGAAAGCAGTAAGATAATGCTCTGAGGCAAATGTAAGCAGACTAAGGAATAAATTATTACTTTTCTATTTCAGCACAATCCTTGTTCTGACCCAAATACATTTCTATTTTTTTTTCATTTTTATACTTACAGATGTTTAAAACAATTTAACTAATAAGGTAGTCCTGAAAAAAAACAACAAAACCACTGCTATTAAAAATTGAAATTTTAATATTTTAGTGTGGTTGTTCTTAGGAAATCTGCAATTAACTTTTTAGTGGAGAAGGAAAATACTATCTCCAACTGAACTCTGAAGTAGTTTATAATGGTTTCAGTGTGTTAAAATTATGACAAAATAAAAGTTACTACATATTATAAGATCATGGAATATAAATTATTGATTTACTTTCAGTTCTTAAGTTAAAGATTTATATATCCAGAATATACCTGAACTTAGCAAAATCTATAGAAACAATAAAAACAGATTAACAGCAGTTTCCACTGACACTGTTAACTCTCCATAATCTGCCTTAGTGTTTATGAGTCAGGTCAAGTTATATGCACCGATCTTTTTCTTATTTGAATCTTAATGTTAACAATCCAGAAACAGTTATGTTTTTAAAGACAGAAAATAATCAGTCACATCTGTTTTTCATTTAACTACCTAGCCAGAACAATATAATTAATCAATTTCGTTTTAAATTCAGTATAGGTATAGGCCACCTAATTTTTGATTTTTCTGTTTTCTTTCACTGCATTTTACTGGCCGCCTGGCTTTGCGTTGCTCATTGTCCTTGCACTGTGTCAGTTTCATCACTGTAGTAACAGTTCTTGGGTCATGTAGTTATTTTTAATTAACCAGAAACATAACTGAGCACATGGATTATTGTCAATTGTTATTAAACACAGGCAGTATGTTTTTTTCCAGAGACCACAACACTATTTCATGAGTTGAAGTCCACTTCTAAGTGAGTGACTTAACCCCTTTTTTGCAAGACTTTCCCATCTGTAAAATGTAAATGGTAATAATACCTACTTCATTGTGTTATTGAGTGAATAAAATTAATGTTTAAAAACACTTAGAACATTTCATGGAAAACAATATGACATTCTTACATTGGATAATAATATTAATATTATTATTTCATCAATTTAGGCTAATATATGTTACTTTTATTTTTTTTAAAGCGGGGACTGGAGGGAGAAGGGGAGGGAAAAAAACATCAGTGTGTGGTTGCCTCTCACATGCCCCCTACTAGGGACCTGGCCCACAACCCAGTCACTTGCCCTTACTGGAAATCAAACCGGGGACCCCTTGCTTTGGAGGCCAGCACTCAATCCACTGGGGAAACACCAGGTAGGGCTGATATCTTTCCTCACTTTTAACCAGCTCAGCTGACAGTGTTAACAGACCCTTAGCAGCATCCATATTACTTTAATCTATTTGAGTGTAATTCTTTTAAATTCACATAAAGCACAGATGTAATTCCTTGGGGCTAACAGACATCTGTATTACCAAACTTTTCACAACCACAAAAAAAGATAAATACTGCTTTTGGTTTCCTTTACTAGAGACACTTTATTTTGAAGAGCTTTTAAAACTGCTAGTATGAGAGGGGAACGCTAAAAAATGGAATTATCTTCTGGAGGGCAGACCCCTTGTAGTACAGACTTCCCTGACTAGGTGAGTGTTCAAGGGACCCATCTGTATCAGTGTACCTGCTGGCGTTGTGAGAGGCTGCGTGCAGCGTCAGTGAATTTTTATTTTGCCATTTCATGATGGGTGATTTACAGCACACTTGCCCACACCATACTGAGTTTTCAGCAGTTTTTGACCTGAAATAGCATGAACCCCAGGACCCACCACCCCTATTCACCCAATATCACTGGAGCATTTTTTTGTTTGTTTCCCTCAATGAAAAAAAAGTCTTCAAAGGTCTTATTTTGCTGATATGGAAGAGGTCAAATAAAAAAATGGCTGAAGAACTGAAAGGAATCAAAATCAATGAGTTCAAAAACTGTTTTGATAAGTAAAGAAAACATTTCAATAGGTGTATTGCATCAAATGGAAAGTACTCTGAAGGTGACTGAGATTTAAACATTTAAGAGTAGATATACAATTTTTGATAAATAAATTCTAGTTTTCACTCCTCATACATTATTTGGTGAAAACCCCTGTACTGAAATTATATTGGGTTTAAGTTTCATTCCATATATTTACTTCAATGTTAATAACTGTTTCAATATCTATCTGAATGAGGAAGTAGGAGCATTTCAATGTCTATCAAGGAGATGCAAACAATCAAAGTACGAAAGAAAACTGAAAAACTTTATAGGGATCATGGCACGCAGCCCTCCAAGTTGGGCCTCAGTGCTGCCTACCTCTTGCTATTCACCCACTTGTGTAATGTCCTCTCCTCAGTTACTTCTAATCTACAGCCTGCCACTGTGGTAACAGTCTCCATGATTAGGTTACAACAAAATGTGCCTTCTGTCTCTTGCTGGCAGACTTGCTCTACTGCCTTCTTGGCTTTCATGCTTTAGTGAATAAGCTGCTACAATGGAGGGGTCTACTTGGGAAATAACTGAGGGCAGAATCAGTCCAACAAAGCACCAGTAACTAATTTCTGCTAATATGCTGTCCAGTTAAGCACTGAGATGGCTGGTCCAGTCAATGCTTTAATTGCAACCTGTGAGAGACACTGAAGTAGAGAATCCAGTTAAAGTGTGTCCAGATATTTGAACCCAGAAACTGTGAAATAATACATGTATTTTTTAAACTGTTAAGTTTTGGGGCAATATGTTATGCAGAAATAACAAAATATAATTTTGTAACCATAAAGCAACTAAAGGCCACGTTGCAATGCACTTGACTATTTTAGAATAAAATAACTGCAGCAGATGGATCTTTGCTAGGAGAAATGATTTCTCAGAAAGGGGTCCTCTGAGTGGAGCACAACAACTGCATGCTAATTTTATTTTGACTCCCATTTCACTAGATAATCCTCTCTCACACAGTTCAAAATCAAAACCCAAAAGTTTGGTCTTACCCCACCCTTTTAGAACTCAATATAAGCAAAACTTTAGCTGAATAACTCAATCAGCTATCAACCTGAGTCTGTATATTTTAAGACTGAATTTTCCAAATATATATGCCAATATGTAGAATAAGTAACTTGGCCATTCTAAAGTCTGCAAAGTCCTTTGGGGCTGGATCAGTCCTGAACCTGAAGCAGCCTTAGATGTTTCCAGACCACTGAGTATCACCGTATTTGTACGTTTTGGGCAATCTAAAATTACAATGTTTCTTTCTTTCTTTTCTTTCTTTCTTTCTTTCTTTCTTTCTTTCTTTCTTTCTTTCTTTCTTTCTTTCTTTCTTTCTTTCTTTCTTTCTTTCTTTCTCTTTCTTTCTTTCTTTCTTTCTTTCTTTCTTTCTTTCTTTCTTTCTTTCTTTCTTTCTTCTTTCTTTCTTTCTTTCTTAAAAATTGTATTGTTGTTCAAGTACAATTGTCTGCATTTTTAAATGGATTCTAGTTATAGAAAGTTTTGGGTAATCCAAAGGTATAATGTATTATTAGATGGATCCTAGTTATAGACAGCTATAGTTTTAAAAGAGTCTCCTTGCTTATAATTTCACTTCACATTGATGAGATTTATACTGTGTATTACCAAAAAATAATCCAGGAGGGAATGTTGAATATATGGAGTCCACAATGGGTACATCTGATTTCTAATTTCCAAAATTGTTCTTACATTTGTTTCAGTCTTATTTTCCTTATATTTATGTCATTAAGAAGAACAATTCATATAGTAAACTTTTTTTGGTTTATCTCTTAATGAATTGATTTCATGCCTGCCATATATCCTGCAAGATATCTCAACTAAGCAAGCTAGAAAACTAAACACACATAACTCATGAACTATTTTGGAAATAGATTTTTACCCTGATGTTGCAACAGTTACTTTAATATAAAAATAATTTCCTATAATTATTTCTAAATGGGAATTTAAGTTATATATGTATAAGTTCAGTGTA